>JAQFVV010012394.1:25614902-26214902 GCA_028023455.1 Epiperipatus broadwayi | reverse complement strand
AGTTTTAGATAGCGATAGGGAAAACAAAATACATTAATTCGTGATATAACATTATATGAAATAATATGTTTTGATTTTGAATTTTAAAATAAAATTGTATGTATGTGGAAATTTGTATATTTGCGATGCTCGAAGAGAAAGAAACCTACTACGAACTCTGATAGGAAGATAAAGATTGTTTTTGGTAACATTTATAATTATTAATGATATATAATGTATGTTTTATTTATTTAGATCAGCTGGGAATCGAATGAATGTAGCGCAAAAGTTTTATTGTTATTATTGTTGTAAAACGCATTTTTGAAAACAACACTCTAAAACACTTTGAGATGTGATTAGATTTTTAAAAAATATGCATACGATAATCATTTTATGTGTTATTAATATAGTTCAATATAACCGATGGTTATGTGATATTTTCTGTTAATTTTCCAATTGGGATATTTAAATGTTATTTTAACAAAACATAGATGTTGAACCTACAGTGTAATAAAGCAAGACAAATTGTTCTTATGGAATAGGGAAATGTTTTTATATTAGCGAATTTTGTTTATTGTTTTTAAAAAAGTAGTTAGTATTTTATCGATGTTGGATACAGTAAAAATCTCGAGAGATAGTTTGGGTAGTGACTTGGTAGTACGTGGTGATTCGGAAACCAAGAGGATGTATTAAAAACTAGGATGCTACAGGGAATGAAATAATGGGTAGTTTTAGATGTTAATCAGCGTAGTTAACAAAGCCCTACGACTGGTACACATGTTGTCTTGGACAGTGGTATTTTATATATTTCTTGTGAGTCGTACTAGATGTTTGGTAAAGCTGAGTAAATAGCTGCCACATCATGCTTATCACCAAGGTTATTAGACAATGAATGTCGGACCTATTCACACTGTTCCATACATTTTTGAAGTATATTGCGGATAAGTTATCTATCTATCTTCCCGATATCCTATACATCTTTCGCTATCTTTATCTGTATTTCTTGCAACTACATCATTATGTGATAAGTCTATTAAAAGGGAAACAATAGATATATTAGAATGTATGTCATGCTATTATTGGGAATAAGAATAGTTAAGTATTAACGAAGAGTAGATTATGATTATTGAAAGAAAGATGCAGATATCCTAAGAAGGGAAGGAGTTAGAGAATTATTTTAATTCCTTTTAAGAAATGAACTATAATTTTATAAAAGTATATCTAAATAGAAATATACAAAAATATTAAATATAATTTCACGTTTTCTTATTGTTAATTATATTTTTAAAAATATAAGTATTGCATATTTAAAAAAATACAATAACATTCGATAATTATAGTATATGTGAAACTGTAACAGGTGATAATTAAACCCGTGTTATAGTATTATACATGAATATGGCTTATGGAATAAACGTATTATAGTTTACGAGCATTGGAGAACAAACGTTAAAAATAATAATATTTGAATAATATGCGGAGTGACTTATATAAAGTTACAAGAAAATGTAATTTTCTTTTAAAAACCATATTGATTGTAAAATTATGATGTTATAAATGATGTTTATCCACATAGATAATTTATAATATAGTAACTTTAATATTAAAAGGTAAAGAATGGTGTTACCCATAAAATAGTTAAAATAAGTGATATGATAAACCTAATGAGAAATAAATAAATAACTTTTAAAAGGCATAATAAGTTTAATTAACGATAAAAGAAATATAAATGTGTATAATTCAGCTATTGTAGTGTAAAGAAAAATGAGGATATCCCTTGTAAATAGATGTAGATGGATTTGTTTGTTTTATTTATTTTATTGATGTTAATAAAATTTTAAAATTTGTTTATTAAAACTTGTGTCTGAGTTTTGTTTTCTCTACATCATTGCATGAATTCACAGGGTATGTTCACAACCATTAAACTAAGTATATGATTGTTTGCACAAAAGATAAATAGAGAAGTATGTTTAATCTTAAATATTTATTGATGTTCTTGTAATTAAATAATTATCAAATTGCATTGCGTTACTGGTCATCAATCCATTATCATAATATTTTGCTAAATTATATGCTATTAGTTGCCACTTGCTTTATTTATCAGATTATCTAAACACTGCCACTTATTAATTTATTTTATTACTTAAAGATAAAAAAGGGGATATTAGATTATTAACTAATTTATTACGGTTATAAATTCACGATGAAAGAAAAGCTGTACTAATTGGATTAAGCAATGAAGATTGTGATTATTATTGTTTTATTATTAATCTAATTTCAGAGTAGTAGATTATGACATAAAATCCCTTATCATATTTTGCTACCATATGTTATTAACATACGAATAAATTTAAGAACCTGAGATTATTTCATTTGTGCTAGATGATTACTATTATTATTATTAGAGATAAAAGATTAATACTTTATTTGTTAAATGAGTCTTAGTGATTAGGAGTTGTGGAAGTCATAAGAATACTATGTAGTTATTATGTGTAATAGTAGTATAAGGGGGGATAGTGTTCTTATGCCATTGAGGTGGTATCCTGTGGGATATTGTCTCAATGTAATCTACCTTGTCACCCGTATTTCCACTTCTAGTCTCATGAATTCCTGAATATTTATTTGAGTTAGTTTAAAACAGAATCTAAGTTAATTTTAAGAAACTTGAGCTAGTAAATCATTTAATTGAATATTTCATTAATTATTAGAGCTAGAACCCGGTTAGGTGATTTTCACTATATTATATTTATTTTGGGGGAAGTGGAGATGCGGGAACGGAGCGGTTAGATTATGGCCCTCAACTTTAGGGGCCTGATGTGTTAGACAGGGCAGAATATATATAATTAAAGTATAAATATTTAATTAATTCAATTTCATTTTTTCTGTATTAGTTTTATATTTATACTAAATTACATGAGATTAAATACTCAGTTGTATTTTATTTTAAAAACAATAACTTTAAATATTTCACATATAACCAGTATCTATATCTTTTACATTTATATATATGTTATGTTAAATATTCTTAGCATAGTGAAAAAATTAATCTGTCATTTTAATGGGACTGTTATGCTAATTGCCACTTAATTATAATTTTTTTTTTGTCATGTGTTTTGTTTCAAATGTTGAAGTGATTTTCTCAGTTGCTAAGTCGCATAATTTACAACAGTTCTTAGGTGTATTAATTTCCAAAATATAATTATTCATTGAATAAACACATAAAATAGAATAAAATTCAAGGAAATTAATATCAAAGTTAATATGAGTTTATTACAGTTGTATATAGAATGAAACAATTACTAAATTTAAACTTCTATGTAACAACATGTAGATGTCAATGTGGACATGGCAGTATGTGTTAGTTAATACAAGGCCGTTAATGGTAAATCCTTCAAACAACCAAATAATTATGGCATGAGAAGGCTTTAAATAGATTTCCATTTCCAGATTCTATAGCAAAGCCATCTGAATTTGATGATACTAAATGCTACCAGAGTCTGATCAACAGGTTCAGAGTCCTCTGTGAAAGTGATACTTATTTGCTTCACTAATGAAATTTAACAGACTATGAATTATGCAGTTGTGGTCACACACAAATCATAAAACATGTAATTAGTGGCCATTAGTGAATCTGTTTCTTAGGATCATCCTAATAGATTTCTTCATAATTTTTTGTTAATACAGTAGCAAACTTCATACAGTAGTGCTACCTGGTGTAAGCCTTAGTAATCAATGAATGCACAAAGGTTTCTGCAAAAAATCCCTATCTAATGTCTACTTATCCAATATCCTCAGAATAGTTTTAGCTTGTGGCTTTCATCAATGAGGAATCTTGGATCTGAGCACTTCACCTAGATCTTAGAATATAATACAACCCTCTAAGAGCCACCTTTTACCTTTTTAGTTAACTATCAAGCTATGAGTCCAAAATGAAATCACAATATTTTCCATTCAAGCTCATCCACTTGTATAATCATGTAGATCTGAATCCAGTTCAGTATCTATACATTTTGGTGTTTTGGGTTTTTTAAAAACCACAATCACCATTATTCTATGGGCAGGATTTTTTATTGGTTGAATATCTTTGTTAATAAGAATTAACTATCTAACCTCCCCCCCCCCCAAATATGCTGTTAAATATTTATTAAATTTAATTTCAATTTTAATTATGTACGATTTTTTCACATATTTTAATAGTGTCACAATAATACAATTAAAGTTTGCAATTTTTTAATTATTGTTACATATATTTAAGTGTGTTACAACATATATGTCTTGGATATATTACTTATATGTGTCTGATTTTTAATTATTATTAGCTATAGCATTTTTTGATTTGTTTTTAATTAGATAAATAAGATATATATATACAAAAAATGATCTATGGAAATTAAATTCATCTTCTTTGTAATTATTTTTAAAAAAAAATTTTCTAAAATAATTATTTTTTTAATTCAAAAGTAAATACTGATAGATTATTATTAATAACGTCGTCACTTTCAAAAATTTCTATTACTAAGATAAAATTACAAAGTATTGTCTTATAATAAATAGCTTAATATATCTTGAATTAGATGCAAATAAAATTGAATTTAATTATTATGCAAAATATATTTTTGACTGTAATATTGCTTGAAAAGATTGACAAATTTCAGTATACATACGTATGAGGGATGGCATTCTTTATCAGCTACCATGGAATACTAGTAACAATTCATGCTAATATTACAATCGCTCAATTTTAAGTAGTCATCATCATCATTCCCAAACCATTATCAATACTCTGCAGGATAAAAGTCTTTCTAAATTCAATTCATTTCCGATCTTTAGACTCTCTTCTCCACTGCAGCATACTTCCCTATTTCAATCATCTATCTCACATGTGGTCTCTTTCCAGGTCTTTTGCAATCTCTTGGAATCCAGTTTAATATTTCAACTGTCTACCTATTATTATCTCCTCTAGCAATAATTTGTTACTGAAAACAGTAAAAAAATTTACTAATTTCAGTAATACATTAAATAGTGCATAGCCATGTTGAAATAGGCTAATTAAATTAAAAATTATTGTAGGACTACTTTCACAACAAGTTGGTCACCATTGCAGTATTAATATAAGTCAAGTGGCTATTATATTCACATGGGTTAGTGGAAGGCAACTGAGAAGGAGATTGTTTCTGAAATGAATATATTTCAGAAAGATTTGGGAATTTTTTTGTGTAATATGACCATAGTGAATGTGTATTATGCACAATGTTTGGGGTAGCCCTAAACATTGTGTATTTAAAGTATTATTTTGCTTATTGTTTTAATTTCTACTATATAAAAATTTTACACTGACATAAATGTATCCTTTGTGATGATGACTTTGCAATAGTAGTTATATGTTGAACTATATACACCATCTAATATTAAATAGTAAATGTCTTTAAAAAAATTCAAACTTTATTTAAACTTTGCAAATACACTAAACTGTTAGTAGTAGCACATAAGGTAGTATACAACACAATGTTTTGAGTGATATTCTTCTTCGCTCCTCTTCAGGTGTTGCTAATCTGATGATTGACAATACTAACAAGGGAACTGAACTTGGATCTTTAGATTCATGAATATTAAATTTAAGTTAACAGTTTGGCTTATTTAGTTAGTGTTATCTTAAAATTCAATAATATTACCTTAAATTCAATATTCATGAATCTAAAAGTCCAGGTTTGATACCTGTGCTAGTACAGCCATCAGTCAGGGCATCCATGAAGAAGAGAGGAGAGAAATACCATTCAAAAAGTTGTGTAACCTATGCGCTGTTACTAACACATGAATGTGCTTGGAAACTTCAAATAAAGTTTGAATTTTTTTAAAGACATTCCATATTTAATATTAGATGATGGAAATAGTCCTACGTATAATTATTAATAAATGTGAACATATCTTGTTTTAATGGTATATTGATATTAATTAAATAAATATATATAGTTTATAAAAAATATTTCAATATGGGCAAACTATAGATGGTAAAATTAATGATTATTTAAATTTTCATCATCCATCTTTGTTGTTCATAATGAAGAAGGAAAGGTTTATTATTGAAATCTAAAAAATTCACAAATCCTAAACAACTCTATATCCAAGTTTTGGATTAATGCTAATTTAACCTGCATCATTGTTTTCACTAAAACATTACATGATCATCAATTCTTTATAGTTTTTTAGTTAACTAAATAGGTAAAAGGTGGCTGCTAGAGGGTTGCATTACATCCTAAGATATAGGTGCAGTGCTTTCAATCCAAGACTCCTCATTAATAAAAGTCACAAGACAGAAACTAATCTGGAGATATTGGATAAGTAGGTACTAGATAGAGATTTTGTGCACAAACCTCTTTGCATCCATTGATTACCAAGGCTTGAACTTGGTGGCACTACTATAGGGAAAGTTTGTTATTATTATTTTCTTAATAATTCTGACAGAAAATTAACACTGAGAAGAGCATATGACAAAGTGACTCCATATTTCCAAAACTTTTTATAACAGTTTTACAAAGAGTATTTTGTAGATTGTAAATGGCGATCATTTAAGTCATCTAGATTTTGAAAATGATGTGATTATTTTTACAAATAATGATTCAAAGTATTAAGAAATATTTCAAGAGTTATTATATGAATACAAAAAGGTAGGATTAAAGATAAATGCTAAAACAGAAAACATAAATTAGTAGCAGATGATGAATAAGAAGTTTAATAACTACAACTACCGTATTCAGATTATTAATGCTGACAGAAACATAATGGATAAAATTAATTCATAGAATTAAAAGTTGGATGGAGTACTTTTGGTAAATATAATTGATGGAATTATTATTGACATCTTAAAAGAAGCAGGTGAAGAAGTAGAAATATTGTTGGTAAAGTCATACACTAAATGTCTCAATGAGATGATTGGAAGAATGTAATAACAATGTTGATATTTACAAATTAAAATATTAGAAATTCTAGATCTGTCAATCTTTTATCAATTCTATATAAACATTTTTACCAAAGGGATAATTACAACTCTCATCTACAGTGAATTTTAAATTTTACCCAATCAAAAGAACAAGCTGGATTTACAAATGGTTTTAGCACAGTGGAACATATCCAATTATTATGAGAAGTTATAGAAAGATCCAATGAATATGATTTGTGGTTATTCTTTGAATTTATAGATTATTAAAAGGCATTTGATTCTGTATTTCTTATGGTAACTAAAGTATTGGATCATCAAGACATGGGCCCAAGATGTTGTCGTATTCTGAAGAATATTTATCAAAATACAACAGCAATAATTTGATGACATGGCAGTACTAAGAAGATTAATGTTGAGAATGGCATATGACAAAGTGATTCTATATTTTCAAAACATTTTACAATAGTTTTACTTGAAATATTTTGGGAATTAAAATAGAAAGTTATGGGAGTAAAGGTAAATGATGATTATGAATTTGTAGTTAATGTGATTATTTTTGAAAAAAAATATGCTTCAGAGCTTAAGTAAATGTTGCAAGAATTATCAGATGAAATTAAAAAATAGGACTAAATGTAAATGCTAAAAAAAGACTAAAGCAATGATCAATGAATTTTCTTAGAAGAATATAAAGATCGATAATCATGAATTAAAAGAAATTAACAAATACAAATACCTCAGTCATATTATTAACACAGACAGAAATGTAATGGCTGAAGTTAGTCATAGAATTAAATGTGGATGGAATACTTTTGATAAAAATAATTTAATATTAAATGGAAATATGCCTATGTGTTGAAAAGGAAGATTTTTCTTTGATGTATTCTATCAGTTCTTATTTACAGATTTGAGACTTGAACATTTAATACAGAGACTTCAGACCATTCAATGATGTATGGAGAGATGTATGGTAGGAGTAAGGAGAAGAGATTCACAATGAAATAAATGAATGTGAAAAAATAGGAATCACTGTCATTATTGAAAGAATTAAGAAACTTAAAAGCTGGGCTGGACATTTAACTAGAAGTTGGTAATAGGTGGATAGTTGAGAGTTTTAAATTGGATTCGAAGAGATTATAAAAGACCTAGAAAGGGACCACATGTGAGATGGATGCATGAAATAAGGTAATTTATCGGTGTGATATGGAGAAGAAAAACTGTGTATTGGAGAAACTGGATTAAGATTAGAATGATCTTCATCTCGTAGTGAATTAATAATGAATGATGATGATGATGAATTATGATATTTTTAAAAAATAAAATTGTGTATAGAAGCAAATGTTGCTGTTGTTAGCATTGACTTATTCAATTCTCTTTTTCAACTGTCTGGTTTTTTAATCTCATCTAGTACTGATTTTCAAAAAAAAAAAAATTCATTTTAAAATGTTTTAGTAGAAAAGCGATATTGCTGACGTCATCGTATTTTAAATTTAAAAAAATTTCAAACACAACATACTGGGAGATAATTTCAACAAAGACTTTATTTTTTCAAATAAATGTATAATGAAAGCATTTTTTCTCAATCCTTTTGGCTTTTCCTGCTCCAAAAAATAAGAACTACGGTAATCATAAATAAAATCCATACTGGATAGAGCTGGTAGAAGCGTTCTTTAAAATATATGAAATTTTCAGAAAAAAAAAAACGAAACTATTACAACGTGATATTTGAGATATTAGTCCATATATTAATTTATAATCTATAAGATTATTCACCATTTGATTTAATAAGATATTTTATAATCTTATCTATTCATCATTTGATTGTTTATGTATACTTTTTTGTTGTTGTTGTTGTTAAATTTATTTTATTATGGTTAATGAGAGTTGAATATTTAACAATCGCCACAGCTATAGAAGTTTTTATCAATATCATTAAAAAAAATGTTTTCTTTCCAGCAAATTTTTATTATATACAGTATAATATTTTTCAAAAATTGAAAAAATTGATAACTATTTTAACAGAAATATTTTTAACAATATTTTTTTTTTTAAAAATGTAATGCCTATTTATATCTAAAATCGTAAATTTCCAATACTTAAAAAAATCAATATATATATTATTTTACATATTTTATAAAATTATGTTATATTAGTAATATAAATGTGCGTGAATTTATACAGAAAAAAGGGTACTGTGGTATTAGAGCTGCGACTTGAAGAATTATAATCGTTTAATCATTAAATTAATTAGGTTATTAAATCAAAAACATATTTTAAAATCTACATTAAAAAAAAACAATTTAACATAAAAAAAATATAGGAAAAACATTAATGTGAAGAATAGTTAAAATGCGTGTTTAAATCAAATTGAGTGGGTGTTTGCACGTGCATATTCTGCATAATCTATTTTAATACATTATACAGGCTTACACCTGCATTTATATATGTAATATATGCGGGATTCGAACTCAGACTTTCACACGACCTACAACTCTCAGTACCATCTTATATTGCTGACTCACTTGATCACACACATGTTGAAAAGATAAATGCTCATCAATATATGTATCTCGTGCTAAACCAGTACTCATTAAAATATGAAGATTGGTTATCTTAATATAAAGCTGAATACTAATTGTATATATGTGTGGATATGGTAATCTGAACCAACTGATGGTTGCTGGTTTAGCACGAAATACGTATATTGGTGATTATTTATCTTTTCAACATGTGTGTGATCAGGTAAGTCAGCATTATAAGACGGCACTAAGAGTTGTAGATCGTGTGAAAGTGTGAGTTCGAATCCCGCATATATTACATATATAAATGCAGGTGTAAGCCAGCACAATGTATTAAAATAGATTATGCAGAATATGCACGTGCAAACATAGACTCAATTTGATTTAAACACGCATTTTTCACATTAATGATTTTCGTATTTTTTTTTGTTAATTTGTTGTTTTTTTTAAATGTAGATTTTAAAAGATATTTTTGATTAAATAACCTAATTAATTTAATGATTAAACGATTATAATTCTTCATGTCGCAGCTCTAATACTACAGTACCCAGAAAAGATAACCATATATATAATCTAAACACTTTTATTCACTCATAGCATGGTTTGATATATTACATATCATCTTCATAGCTCATTAATTTCTTCAGTAAAGTAATTTGAGAGAAGTTAAACAAAGGACTAATGAATGTGAATTGGAATTATGCTTTTGATTTGTAGATTATGAAAAAGCATTTGATTCTGTAAGGATTTTTACCATGACTAAAGTATTGAGTCATCTAGGAAGGTGGGCAGGATGTTATCATATTTTGAAGAATATTTATCAGAATGTAACAAGAGTGATTAGATTACTTTATGGTACTAAAAAAATCAACAATGACATAACTGTATGGCAGAATGATACTATATTTTCAAAATTTTATAGCAATTTTACAAAAGGTACTTTAATTAATATATAAGGGATTCGAACTCAGACTTTCACATGACCCTCAACTCTCCAAGCCATTTCATATTGCTGACTCACCTGCACACACACATGTTAAAAAGATAAATAATCACCAATTTACATATTTCATGCTAAACCAGCAATCATCAGTTGGTCCAGATTACCATCTCCACACATATATACAATCAGTGCCCAGCTTTATATTAAGATAGCCAATCTTCATACTTTAATGGACAGGCTTCAAACTACTCCAACCCACAACTCTTCAGCTGTCCATTTCATTAAAAAGATGATGGAACATTCAAAGCCCATGTTATGGTAAGCTAAGGAAGTAAAATTAAATAATTTGGAGATTATTTAAGTTATAAATATTTTTCAGATGATGTTTTTTTTTTGCAAATAGTGTTTCAGAACTTAAGGAAATGTTGAAAGTTTATCAGATGAAAGTAAAAAAGTATTAAAAAGTCTAAAGTAATGTTCAATGGATATTTTTATATGAAGAAAATAAAGATTCATAAATTAGAAATTATTAACTATAAATAGCTTGATCATATTATTAATACAGATAGAAATATAATGAATGAAATTATTTATAGAATTAAACATATGGACTGCTTTTGGTAGAAATAATATTAAAAAGGAAATATATCTGGGCTTTTGAAAAATAAGGTTTTTAATAGATGTCTTTTATGAGTTTTTGCTCATGGATATGAGATTTGAACATTTAACAGAAGATGTATATAGAGACTTCAGACTTCTCAATGAAATATGGTTAGGAGTAATAAGAAGTGATTGAAAATGGAATATATAGGTAAGAGAACAAAGTGGTATCATTGATATCATTGAAAAAAGTATGAGATTTAAATGAAATTGGATTGGATATATTTCTAGAAGTGATGATAATAAATGGACAGTTGAAGTTTTAAATGGGATCTGAAAAGATTGTAAAAGATCTAGAAAGTGACCACATGTGAGATGGGGGATGAAATAAAGATGCTTGCCAGCATTTTATGAGAAGTTGGAATGGCTGGATTAAACTTTGAGAGACCTTCATCTTGAAATGGATCAATAATGGTTGGAAATGATAATGATTTTATTATAGGTACAATATTATTAATCTGGACATCTTTTATTCAAAAACTTGTTTTAGCCAAGCCAAATTATACACAGAAAAAAAAGATATTTACTGCCTAATTGCAGTAAGTTGTCTTTTTTTTTTTTTTTTTTAGTGAAATTTAGAGAATAAGATAAAAGATCTATTCTGAAATCCGTAAAAAATGACAAATGCAAATCAAAAAAAGTCTCAAAATCAGGGATTTGGGTTTAATGATGTTTTACCCATGATACCATTTACTGATGGAAAGCTTGAAATAATTAAAAAAAAAAAGAAGACAGAATTCCTGATAAAAGAAAGTAAAGTAGAAAGAAAGCATTATGGAATTTGCATGATTGTTAAGGTTTGGATGATTAAAGAAAAATGAAAATTATTAAATATCCAACGTAGGATCGTAAAATTATTTATGAAATGTCTTAATTGAGATTCTACATGAGTCTATAGTTGACTATAATGCCTGGTATAGTATTCAACAAAAACAAATGCACCTATAAATAGAAATCTCTATATAGTGAATTGTAACGGCATCGTAAGTGTTGCTCTGACCACAATGATAACATAAAAGTATAAGCCATATGAAAGCATTATCACTCTGACTAATTAACAAAATTAATCAAGCAATTTAATTCACATTTTCAATTTAAAGTGTTTTTTTTTTCTTCCAAATCATATAAAATTAGTAGTACTAGGTATTGTTATCTTTGGATAAATAATTTATATATACTGTATAGTAACAATTATGGATGTATATACACTATTCATATGCACATGTATAAATATTTATCATCCATTTTGTATTGATTTGTATACACACATAATTGTAATAAGTCTTACTTATTTAATAAGTCTTTAAAGCAACATAGGTACAAAGTACTTTATTTAAAGATTAGATGTAGAAGAATATCATAATATGAAGGTAAAGTAAATTACATCAATAGGGTTATTTTATTTATTGGTTAATAATTTATTAATATTAATATCATAAATGCACCCTCCTTTAGGACATTATTTAACTAAAATATGAGATATTATATATCAACCTAATTCTGAATTGGTACAACTGATGGAGTTCTCTTGGAACTGGTCTTATTAAACTTTGTATTGTTATAGTTCACATTTCAAAAATTAATTATTATATTTTATATCTAAGTTAAATGAGTTAATAGAGGGTGCTTTAATGCTCTGTTATCTTATATATAATATTCCTAAATGTTTGTCCATAATGCTATCACATGTCAACTTCACAAACAATTAAAAAAAACCTGTTAAGTTTGTCCATAGTGCTGTCAAATTCACAATTGAAAAATTAAAAAAAGGAAAACTTTAAATTTGTTTTTATAAATAAATAACTATACCTAACTAAACTGTCATTTATATTAATATTACAAGAATTTTATACAAAAGGATTAATTCCACTCTTTATACTTAATAATCCATATTATAAAGTATATTTTATGCCAAGGAAATAATTCCACTATTAATAAATATATTTTTTTTTATGAAGCAGTTGTTCATACTGCTGGAAAATCACATATCAAATATAACAGGTATAAAACCACTAAACATCACATGATCACTATCTCATACTAGCACATAATTGTTAAAACTCTCCATACAGTAGTGCCACCCTGTGCCAACCAGAATAATCAATGGATGCCAGAAGCCTTATGCATAAAATCCCTATCTAGTGTCTACTCATCCAATATCCCCAGACTAGTTTCTGGCTTGTGGCCTTCATCAGTGAGGAGCCTTGGATCTGAGAACACTGCACCTAGATCTTAGGATCTAATGCAACCCTCCAGCAGCCACCTTTTAACTCTATTTAGCTAGAAAACTATGAGAATGAAATTGAAAACACAATAATATTTTCAATCTAAGCTCAATAGCTTATACAGTCATATGGGTCTGAACTCAGTTCAGCACCCATACATTTTGGTGTCTTTGGCTCTTTAATAACCACACCCACCATTACCCTATTAGATAGGGATTTTATGCACAAGCCTTCTGGCATCCATTGATTACTGTGGTTGGCACAAGATACTGTATGGAGAGTTTTTCCTTGTTTTATAGCAGGTATATTTAAAAATTTAAATTTGAATGTAGCTTTATTAATTTATTAATTTTAGCTGAATGTATTAATATCTTGACGGATACATTTCTGGAGTGTACCAAACAGGCCTGCTTGTACCAAACTTTTATTTGTAAATTTTTTACATTTATTTACATAACATTAAAATATTTTGTTTAATTTGCATTAAATCTTTTTAAAAAAATGTTAAAGCAGACAATTAAAGAAAAATATTACAAAAATATTGCAGTTCAGGCTAGCTACATTTATCCCATTTATTTATATATTTATTTGCTTAATTTACATTAAATCTTTAATTATAATTGTGTGTTAGTGAAGAAAAAAGACAATTTATTACATATATAGGATATATGAGCACAGACTTTACCACGACCCACATATCACTGATACACTTGAACCCATATATGTTGAAAAAGATAAATAATCATCAATATCCATATTTCATGCTAAACCAGCAATCATCAGTTGGTCCAGACTATCATCTCTACACATATATGCAATAAGTGCTCGTATATATATATTTAATATAGCTAATCTTCATACTTTAATGAACAGGCTTCAATCCATCCAACTTTTCAACCGTCCACTCAATTGAAAATCTGATGATGGACTGTTCAAAGGCCACCCTGAGGCCGAGATTCATGTCACACCCGTGCTGACCTAAAGTCAATCTGACCCCTCATGTATAGGACATAATCCATTTAATACATATAAAAAGGATGGGCAGACATTACATTAAATTTTTTAAATTATTAAAGCAACCAGTTAAAAAAATGATGGTCTTTCAAAGACCCGGTAAATCTAATAATATTATAAAATACTGTTATTATATATTAAAAAAACAGTTATTATTATATTTTGTTTCAAAGATATCTACTATTTTTGAACATAATATTATAAGTTTATTATTAAATGTTTTCAAGTCTTGATGTTTTAAAGAATAATTTACTTTCTTTTACATGATTTACTTTACCAAAAAGATATAATATATTTAAAGGACCTTTTTTTTTTTAATTATCAATATTCTGTAGTATTTTTAATAATTTTTTTTAAAGAAACAGTTCTAGTATATGGTAGAATGGAGAAATTGTAGTATAACAGCAAATCTAGTTGCCATACCAACAATCTGGTTTTAAGCAAGCTTAAAGTTAAAATCAATTAGGCATAACATGACACCAACCTACCATGCTGTGCAGAAGCAAATTCTTTTGTTTTCACCACATTTAAGCCACATAGTGTAAGTTTTAGTAATCAATAAATATAGATGCATTGTTCCAAGATCTAAAGTTCCTTACTGATGAAGGCCAAAAGATAGCAGTCTGAGAATTGGATAGGAATTTATTAACCATTACAAAAATATACCCTAGGTGGCGTAAATGTAGTGAGAAAAAAGCAATTGCTGTTGAACAGAAATGTGTAAGTTGGTGTCATGTGATATTTGTTTGTTTGTTTTTTATTTTAAATAATACCTTTAGTAACAGAAACGAAAAAAATCTCCATTTTTTTTGTCTATATATATACAATTATTTACATATAATTTTTGATTTGCATTTTACTTTCTTCAATACTCCTTTGACATTCATGGTCTTATATGCTCTTCATTTCTTGGATGTCTATTGTTAATTAAATAAGAATTTCATTCTCATATCTCATACAATGTGGATCCTGTGCTTTCCCAATTCATTTTCATCACCTCTTTGGCAGGTGTCTTAAGCATCTGTTTAAATATTTATCCCATTGTTTTTCTAATTTCCTTAGCCAATTATTCTTTTTATTCTCAAATATCATATCACATCTTATTGATCATATTGTCTTTAAAATGTGCACCAAAACCATTGCATTTTTTTCAAATTTATAATTGGAGTATGAAATTTTTTTTTTCTTATCGGTTTAAATGCATTGCATTCTTTGAACAAATGTAAAAATGCCTCTTCTTTGGTCCCACAAAACATACATAAAGTCTTCATATTCATATTTAGTCTTCCATTTAAGTATGTTGTTGTTGATAGTATGCCATTCAATAATTTGAAAATAAATTTTATATAAGATTGAGGAGCATATATATATCTTCTGAAAGTTCTTCAATACTATCATTCTTGACACTTCCACTCATGAGTACGCCTCCCTATTTATTTGTCCTTTCAAATCCTTATATTATGTTGATCAAGTTGGTAAAGGTTAAGTCATCTTGCAAGTCTTTGTATGCTATAAATAAGTCTGGTAAAAGGATCCTCTTTCTTTTTCTATTTCAATAATTATATTTTTACATCCAATAGTAGTGGATTAAAGCATTAGCGTTTTTTTTTTCATATGTCATAGCATTGGCTGGGATGCGAACTCACAACCATCTGCAACCAACTACTTGCTTGCAAGGCAGCTGCAACGACATCTCGGCTAGCAATGCTTGATTTAAACATTAGCTTTGTATCATATTAATGTATGTTTTTTTCTTTAATGTAAGATGCATATAATCATGGGTCAATAAGGTTAAGGCCTCCCTGATTAATTGGTAATTGTAGTGTTAAAATCAACAGTAGGCATGTTGCTTTCCCCCAAATATATTTCTTCACTATCTGATTTATTTTATTTATTGTTATATTGTATACATTCAACCAGCAAGCATAATATCCAAAATGTACGTTACTATATCATCAAATACTTTTGCCCATGGTATTGCTTGATAATTCCACAGTATCATTTTACCTGTGCCAGTTGCCATGCAGCAGATTTCATTGGTCAGATATATGATCTAGTTTTTCTTTGGAAATTTTTCAATATATGCATAACACTCTTAATATTATAAGCATTCTGGAATATTATTATTACATCATCATCTATAAAAGCAGTTACTACTATCTTCACACCTAGATGAGATAGATAAAGACTGGGTACTTGTCTTTTATTCCTTTTACCAAAGGGTCTATATAAATAGCAAGGAAAAGTGCAGCCAATGGTGACTCCTGTGGAATTCTTATACTCGGAATAAAAAAGGTAGTTTCTCATACATTTTTTATTGATATTCTACTATTTTTTTATATTTTTCATTTGCCTGAACTAAAAATTTGTGTTCAGGCATTAATTGATTTAATGCTTCTAGCAGGTATGATCTATTTACTAAGTCAAAGGCTGACTTAAAGTCTTTTCCTGAAGGTTTGTGATGATAGTGTTCTAGTTGAATTTTTATATATAACTTAAAGTCTATTTATATAGCATAATATTGTGTCAATTTTAATACTCTAGTATGTTTTATTGCTTCCTGGATTTTCATTGCTGCATTCACTGCCCTACATGCCCTTCATATCAATCCCATTCAGGCAATAGAAATGCCTGTAGTTGTTAAAAAGTAAGAACACCATAATAGGTAGTTCCTGAATTGGTTTCAGGTTTATATAATTATGCAAATATGTTGGATTAGATTGAAGACATTAATATATTTTTAAATTAGGGTAAGTAGTTTGATAGTAAAACAAAGAAGTCAGAATTGGCTGCTAGAAGAAATGTGACTTAGATCCAAAAAGATTCAGGGGCACTGCTCTGAGATTCAAAGCTCCTCACTAATGAAAGCAAAAGCTAGGAATTGGTCTGGATATATTGGGATTTATTAAGTACTACAATCTGTCATGAGCCTGATTCAAAGGAAAAAATGCTGCTGAAAAGCTTAGGGTTATTGTTTGAGTTATTTGATAAATGCTAATCTAACTAGACATCTAATTATTGGTCAGTCAATGGATATCTTAGAGGTTAAATCAAGAAAGGAAAACAGTAATCTCTTTCTATCTAATATTTCACTAATTGAGTGATAATTTTTCTTATCCTTCCCTCAACTTCTGCATGTAGGCTTTTTTTTTTTTAAAAAAAATAAATCTTAAATAAATACTTCTAAAGTAAATAGTCAAAAAAAAATAGTTTAACACTTGATAAATTCATCCTATGTGTGATATATAATAATAATAATAATAATAATAATAATAATAATAATAATAATAATAATAATAATAATAATAATAATAATAATAATAATAATAATAATAATAATAATAATAATCTTATGATTTATCATCAACAGTTTCTGAAGGGGTTTGAGCACTGGATGTGACAGAGCAGGACTATGGAATATATAGATCTTGAACTGCAGAATAGGCCACTTAAATACCACAGTGCAAGTTGAACAATATATTATAAAGGTGAATGTCTTTTTGACACAACACTAGTGAATTTGCCTACCTTGCTAATAACCTTGATTTCAAATCCAGGCTAAATAAAACTTGAAATGTTTCCAGATTCTATTCAAGCTTACAGGTCACAAAACTAATCACCTAATATTGGTCAGCAAATGGGTATCCAGGTTCCATTCGAGCTTATAAGTTACAAAATTAATCACCCAATATTGATCAGCAAATAGGTATTTAGCTGGAGGGTTAAATAAGAAAGAAAAAAGTGTTCAAGCTCTCACTACTGAGCATTTGACAACCTTGGTAATATCTTCTATTTTTTATGAAAGATTGTTGGAAAAGTTATTGCCTTCCAGCACATTATGGATCAAATGCTTTTATTTATATTATAAAATGTTATACTTTCAATGGTTGATGACAACTTCTCAAATTGTTTTTTACCATTCATTATTTACGTGAGTAAAAAAAAGAGTTGTTAAGATGTTCAATGCGTATTGCATGTTTCACCATGAATAAAGAATTAACAGTGATAAATACCCATGATAGGCAAGATAATGAGGATTTATTTTTCACTTGTTTCTATAAATAATTAATATCTAGCATGCAGTGGCAGATTGTCAGACTCTAAAGCATAGGTTCCCAAACTTTTCAGGCTACCGCTCCCTTTGCAAGACATAAATTTCTTATGAATCTGCTGCCAATGAAATATTTTATCATTTTTATTATTACCGTATAAAGAAATGTATAAGGTTTAGATTATGTATATACATGCATCATCTATATAGACTTATACAAATTAATATTGTGTTCTTGATAAACTATTTCCCCAAGTATGTTTCAATATTGCAACAGATGGTGAATCACAAAATTATCATTTGTATCTAAATTCAATTTCATTTACAAATAAGTAATCAAATGTAGATTAATAGTAAAATTAAATGATTTAAATTTTAATAGATATTGTTGAAAAATAACACAACTTTCTCCGATAACATTTAACATATACTACACCAGTGCCATCTATTGTACATTTAAAGTATTTAATAGATACTAAATGGAACAGTAGATTATTGACATTTCACACTATTTAGTTCCTAGTCTTCACCTAGATACTGAAATCGTTATTAATAGCGAATCTTATATATCGTATTTTTTTAACATAATGTGCAAATTTGACTTGTTCACAAATCAGTTTATCATCATTACGTTGACTTCATATATATATAATCGTTAACGATTTAGAATCATTTTATGTATTTATGTAATTATTGTTTAAACAAATAAATTCCAGTTAAAAAGTACTTCTTTTATAAATAAATATATAAACTTCTTATTTCTTTCCAAACACTTTATTTCCATATATTAACTAATGAATATATATAAATCCACATATCCACTTTCCAACGTTTCAACTATTTTTTTCATCATTATTACAGTCATTTTCAAGGATCTACAACAAAAAAATACATATCTTTACATAATACTCTAAATACAAAATCTCTTTCTTATATTAACATTAACATATCAAATCCATTGTGATAAAACATATTAATTATACATAATTATATATTTACTTACATCTCCCTCCCTCTACTTCCTTTATTGTAAAACTTCCTTTTTACTTATCAAGTATAAATTTTCAAAAATATTAGAAACCATCTAAAACACCAGCAAGCAAAACAAAAATTGTCATTGTATAATGATAATATTATGGTGTAAGATATATTGTGGTACTTCTTTTCCTTCATGTATCATAACATCAGCTGGGAAACGAAACCGCTAACCCAGGACAACTGCTTGTAAGGCAGCTGTGCTGACCTCTTGACCACTAACGCTTGACAATAAAAAAATATTGCAATTACAATTATTCATGAAAACGTTTCTATGATAATATTAGGAGCACATTTGCATATGTATATAGATGAATGGGAACACGATTACATTCACTTGTTCATTCATTCTCACTGCCAAAAAAAAAAAGACATCTTTATTTCATCATATAAAATAAAGGAAGTAGTTTACAGCCTGCCTTAGACTTTTATTCACTTTATATTTTAGAACCATTTTAAACACAGTCTTTATTTGATAATTTACAGTCACAATACCATGAATGTAAATGCCTTCATGCAGACATGAGATGAGAAAATGACTGGGTTGATTCATTATTTTTTTTATTCTGTACAACCATGGAAACAAAGGTGAAATCTATAACTATTATAACCAGATCCCAAAAGTAATTTCCAATGTTAGACCTTGAAGCATTTGGCATATCTAGTTTCCGTCTTTAATGCATATGTTCTTTAGATCCAGCATTAAGTTCAAACTTATCATTAATGAAGATCACTAACATGAATCTAGATTTAACATTGTGGACATAACGACACTGTCATTTAGCAGAGAAAACTGTATGCATTTTGCTGGTTTATACAATCTAGATGTTTTCAGTTAATATAAAGCTGAAATCACTAAAGTGTGTATTTAGTAATCTAGTGGTGATATCCATATAACTATACTAGCACTTGGATTAAAGAGATTAAAACTTTTTGAATGTAAGTTTTTGGTTTGATTGTTTAAAGGAGTTAAAAGTCAGTGCATTAAATGTGTGTTAGATTTAAACTTTTTATTAAAGAAGGCAATAAGTCATAAACTAGCCTGGGGATGAAAGTATAATAGTAACACCATCTGGTGGCAAGATTTCAATTGACTGCAGCAGCAGATTGTTTGCCTGTGTTTCTGTCATACTATATACACTCAGGATAAATTTTTAATGATTGACTTTCAGTTTAGGTAATACAATACTATTAACAAAGATGTAACATTTGATTGTTATTAATTTAATTTTTGCTTGTCATACAGGAAACTTTATGTAAGAATACATGGTATGTTACAATAAAAAAACTAGTTTTGTCTTCTACCTTCCAGTAGCACCATCTCTGTTGTCACTATACATAGTTTTACTATTCACCACAAACATTTTAATGCACTAGCAAGTCTGGATTATGAAGTACAATGTGGGAAAACAAGCTTGTTTTAGATTGGACAGAACCATTACTGAAACATTTGAAATCATTCGGTGTATGGTAATGAAGCCATGAGTCTCAAGAACATTTTCATATAGTTTTCAAGATTTTCTAATGGCAAGGGAAAGCATTGAAGATGGTCAACAAAGATATGACACACACCATAACATATTGGAATTCATGAACAAATATACTAGCACTTCAAAATTTGTGTAGTAAACAGCATATCATTATGTTAACATGCATTGATTCAGATATGGTGCTATAAACCACTTGGAGAAAGAAACAATCATCTTTTCACAGGGACACACCATGTTTGTTCATCTTTTTGCAATCAATTTATCATTTCTGACAGTACTTTTATTATTCATTAATACTTCATTCATATGTTTCATTTCAAAACTTATTTTATTTTACTGAATTCATGGCAAGTATTTTATATAAATTATCATTGTTTTGACAATTTTTGTATGGTCATTATCAAGATATCTAAAAAATATAAAAAAATTCAAGTATGAAATCCATGAAAATTCTGTACATAAAATTACCCCCCCCTTCTTATTCTCTTCACTTTCTTTTTAAATTTGAAAACATTTACTTCTAAAATTCTATTTTTCTCTTTATTATTATTTCCATTTGTTAAATTAATCATCCTTAATTGTTAAAAATGAATTCATAAAAATTACTTGCTAATCATTTTCCTTCCACTTATTTTATTTAAAATATATATCTTTTTTCTATGTATAAAGCTTCTTTAATCAACCTTTCTTGATGAAATTCAACACTTTCAATTATCCTAATGTTTAAATTCCTTAGAATGACCAAAAAGTGTCTGTTCTTTCAATATATTTTATATTCTTTCTAAATTGTATGGATGATAATGAAAATGTAAATTATATTGGAACTACAAAGTAACAACATTTAAAAGGCAAGAATCTTAAGATGTTAAGGGATTTAGACATATGATTGAAAATGTTGAATCTTATGAAGAAAGGTTGATCATATAAGCTATTTATATTTAAAATTTTACAAAATGAATGGAAGGGAAGTTATTGGTAGATTATTTTAACTTAATTTAGTGCAATGGTAGAGTTTCAGACTCTGGAGTATAAAATCCTCAGATCTATCCAGGTGATATCACTTCCACTGCTTAAACTTCTTATGAACTCTCAAATGAAAAAATCTTTTGATTATTTATTTATTTTAATATGGGTTTGTACATACAATTATAGATAATTGGTTTAATGTTGGAAATTATAATAAGAATATTGCAATGGAAAGAAAAATGGATATGGAAATTTATGTTTTATTTTTAATTGCCACATGTTGGAAAACATTTACATAATGAAATACACTTTAAGTAGTATATATATATATATATATATATATATATATATATATATATATATATATATATATATATATATATATATGCAGAAAGGAGTTTGCTATTAACTGAAAGGAGACCCTTTGATTCCTCTTGGAGGCCTTAAAGGAACTGAGCAGGGCAAATTCCTAATGTCCACTCCATACGTTCTTGTCGTTGCAGCTGTTATTACTATATGTTTATTCATATAGTATATGAACATGGATGGGCTGCTCACCAACACGCATTAGCCAGCGTGGTGAGTTTATTGGCTTTTTACCTCTGAGTTTAAGATCAAGAAACACCATGGTCTTTCTTCTCAGTGCCTGATAAGGCAGAATGAATGTTTGTGTAAATGATAAAGATTTTTCCCAATTATACAATTATGACAGACAAAAATAAAGCATGGCCCTTAATCCCAGGAGGCTGTAAAGTCACCAACCAAGGCAGCGGTTGGTGGCCGAAGGCGGAGGGTGCTAAGAATATCCTGGAGGCGGACCCAGGCTGCCATTTGATGATGACTTTTTATTTAGGTACCTACAACTGCAGATCACTTTCAAGGGAAGGAAGATTGCAAGAATTAGAAGAAGAACTCTCTTATATTAAATGGGATATTATTGGACTTTGTGAAGTTAGAAGAAAAGATGAAGAGACAATTGATTTAAAAAGTGGACATATGCTCTATTATAAAGGCACAAATATTGGAAATACAAGTGGAGTAGGATTCATTATAAATAAAAAGTGGAAGAACAATATTGTGGAGATTGATGGTGTATCAGACAGAGTGGCAAGATTAGTTATACAACTTAATAGCAGATATCAAATGCAGATAATTCAGGTTTATGCCCCAACAAGTTCTCACAGTGATGAAGTAGTAGAAGATTTTTATATGGATGTACAAAAGGCTTTTGATCAGAGTAAACAACATTTTAAAATTGTTATGGGAGATTTTAATGCTAGAATTGGTAAACAAATGAAAGATGAAAGTGTTGTAGGTAATTTTGGTTATGGTAATAGAAATGAGAGAGGACATAGACTTGTGGAGTTTGCAGAGAAGGAAAAACTTTATATTATGAATTCTTTTTTTGAGAAAAATGTTAGAAGGAAATGGACATGGAAGCATCCAAATGAAGGTACAGCAGAATTGAATTATATTTTGACTAACAGGAAATACATATTTCAAGATTGTAATGTTCTTAATAAATTTAACACAGGAAGTGATCATCGATTAGTAAGGAGTAAGATACATGTTAATGTAAAACTAGAGAGACAAAAATTATTAAGAAAAACTATATTTACAGTTGATATTCCTAATCTTCAGAAACATTCTAATGAATTTAAATTAGAACTTACAAATCGGTTTCAAGTATTAGTAGATTTTGAACATGATTCAGATTTGAATGAAATTAATATGAAAATAACTGATACACTTTTAAAAACTGCAACAAAGATAGCTGGTAGAAAAAAGCAGCAATTGACTAATAAAATTTCTACTGAGACTAGAGAACTTATGAAGAAAAGAAGGAATATGAAGATATGCAAGAATGATGCATTAAAAAGAATTGAATATCTCGAATTTTGTAAAATGGTGCGGAAAAGAGTTGAAAATGATATAAGAAAGTATAACTGTGAACTAGCAAGAAAAGCTGTAGAAGAAAATAAAAGTCTTAAGAATGTAAAACAACATTTTGGTATTGGTAGGAAATTTATATCTGCAATAAGGAAAAAAGATGGAATTATTACTAAAAAGAGGGATGACATTATGAAATTGGTAGAAGATTTTTATTAAGAATTATATAGTAATAAAGAACAAGTACCTCCTATATCTATTACATCTTCCGAATTGCCCAGAATTTTAAATGAAGAAGTGAGAAATGCAATTAAATGTATGAAAAAAGGAAAGGCTCCAGGTAATGATGGAATTGTAATTGATATATTAAAAGAAGCAGGTGAAGAAACAGAAAAAATATTAGCAAAGTTATATACCAAATGTCTAAATGATAAAGATGTACCGGATGATTGGAAGAATGCAGTAATAATATTAATATTTAAAAAAGGTGATAAAGAAGATATTAGAAATTACAGACCTATCAGCCTTTTATCAGTTTTATATAAAAAATTTTACCAAGATAATTACAACTCGTCTACAGAGAACCTTGGATTTTCACCAACCAAGAGAACAAGCTGGATTTAAAAGTGGTTTTAGTACAGTAGATCATATTCAAGTATTGAGAGAAGTTATAGAAAGGACAAATGAATATGAGTTGTCATTATGTTTTGGATTTGTAGATTAT
Organism: Epiperipatus broadwayi; assembly: GCA_028023455.1. Taxonomy (NCBI): domain Eukaryota; kingdom Metazoa; phylum Onychophora; class Udeonychophora; order Euonychophora; family Peripatidae; genus Epiperipatus; species Epiperipatus broadwayi. Next base: position 26,190,472 of record JAQFVV010012394.1, on the reverse strand, counting down.
GAAAAGGCATTTGATTCTATAAACATTTCTTCAGTGATTAAAGCATTGGATCATCAAGGTATAGATCCAGGATATTGTCATATTTTAAAGAATATTTATAAAAATGCAACAGCAACAATTAGATTACATAATGATACTGGGAAAGTCAACATTGAGAAAGATGTAAGACAAGGTGACTCCATATCTCCAAAACTTTTTACAGCAGTGCTGCAAGAAGTATTTTGTGGATTAAAATGGGAAACTAAAGGAGTGAAAGTAAATGGAGATTATTTAAGTCATTTAGATTTCGCAGATGATGTAGTTGTTTTTGCAAATAATGCTTCCGAGCTGCAGGAAATGTTGCAGGAGTTATCAGATGAAAGTAGGAAAGTAGGACTAAAGATAAATGTTAAAAAGACTAAAGTAATGTTTAATCGATTTGCTCCAAATATGAAAATAAAGATTGATTATGATGAATTAGAAGAAGTTAAGAGTTACAAATACCTTGGTCAGATTATTAATACAGATGGAAATATAATAGAGGAAATTAATCATAGAATTAAACTTGGTTGGAGTGCTTTTGGTAGAAATAACTTGATATTAAAAGGAAATATGCCTATGTGTTTGAAAAGAAAGGTTTTTAACAAATGTGTTTTACCAGTTCTTACTTATGGATCTGAGACTTGGACACTTAATAGAAGATCAATACAGAGACTTCAGACCACTCAAAGAAGTATGGAGAGATGTATGTTGGGAGTAACAAGAAGAGATCGAAAACACAATGTATGGGTAAGAGAACAAACAGGTGTTACTGACCTCATTGAAAAAATTAAAAGATTGAAGTGGAGTTGGGCTGGACATATTGCTAGAAGAGATGATAATAGATGGACAATTGAAATTTTAAACTGGATTCCAAGAGATTGTAAAAGACCCAGAAGGAGACCACATGTAAGATGGATGGATGAAATAAGAAAATGTGTAGAGGTGATGTGGAGAAGAGAAGCTAAAGATCGGAGAAGATGGATTAAACTTGGAGAGACCTTCATCCTGCAGTGGATTGATAATGGTTGATAATGATGATGATGATGATATATATATGTCATTGTTACATGTAAAGATTCTCAGTTTGATTCTCATTTAATGATTATGATGATGATAATATTAAACAACATATTCCCATTTTTGAATATTATATAGTAACATAAAAAAAATTATATTTCCTAATCATCAACAATTTACAATGGTCTCTATGATGGTTGAGCTTGTAATCATATCTAGTAGCTTCAGTTATAATGACATTAAAATATGTATCTAGAGTACCATTTCCCTTTATGGAAGACTACATACAATGAAGTATTACTCTAATGTCACAATATCCTAATTCCTTTCTCAGTAACATGCTGATATATTTCTAGCCTAAAGCATAAATATCCAACACATATATCAATATTACAAAATTAAAATTTTTTAAAATAAATACTAATTCACCAAGTGCTCTCAGTATTGTACACCAGATTCAGAGATTCAGATTCATGGTGACTAATTTAAACTGAATGGTTAATATTCCAGTGCATGCTCAGTAGGACCCTCATATTATATTTGATAAGTGATGTCATTAGACTTAGCAATAAACCAAGCCTCTTTCAACTCCCTCTTCCTTTCATTAAACTCATGCAAATAGCACTAATCATTTGATGAAAACATTCATGTCCACTAATTTTCTCATGGTTAAAAAATACTGAATTAACCTGAGATTCCATTTTAGATTTCATATATTGATAAACATGTTGCTGCAATATTGTTCATATATTAGTTTTCGTTTCCCTATAATAAATAGCATTACAACCAGACTTATGGCAAATAATTGAATATACAACTTCATATTTATTATCACCAGCCATATTATTTATCAAAATAAATAAGTATACCCTGGAACATAAATAAGCTATTTAAACATGCATTGGAAATGAGGCAAAACTAAAAAACAGTATGGACACAAGTTTAGTTTTAAGAAATAGCAAATAATTTATTAAAGCAATTTGATCGATTAAAAAATACTCATGGTTTTATGCTACAATAGTCCAGACTTTATTTAAAATAATCCCACTATGCAAGAGGGGCAAAAAAAGAAAAAGAGAGATGGAACTAATTTTAGCGTTACAATAATTAGGTAGGGTCAATGCATCGAACTAGTGTATTTTAAATGTCAATCACAATGAATTTTAACACCTACCTTAGAGGAAATACAAAAATATATAAATAATATTGTCTTAAAGAAAATTGGAGAGAGAATTAATATATTTCATTAAAAATTATGAAGTCTTAAAAGAGCTAAGGTTATAAACAAAAATATCCAAGTTGGAATTAATTGTACCTTTGTAATTATCTTTCTTTCTTACCTTTCGAGTAGTAAAATATTTTTTTTTAGAAAAAAGAAAATAATTAATATAATTCATGTACTGTGAGAATAAAAATAAATAATCTATTAGTTATGGTTATTTAGAACTAATTTATTTTTTATCTGATGTGTCTGTCTATAAAAAAAAAAAAAGTTAAATTTAGAAAGTGATAATAAAAATGGATGTAATTAGAAAGATAAAGAGAAAAAAACAAAGCAATGTTATTTTAGTATTAAATATATATATAATTAGCTAAACTAATTAGAAGATGGGCAATAATTAAAATATCTCTGATGTGGATAGGATATATAAATTGGGTGCCGGGAAGGGATCTATAATATTGACACAGACAAAGACTCAGGAAAGAAGTTAAAAGAGATGAGTTTGCAAAGGAAAAAAAACTGAATGAGAAAAATTGACATTAGTAACATTCAAGAGAATTTACATTTCCTTGTTGCTCAAGAAGCTGCTAAATTGTGAACTCTTAATTCAAGCTAGTATGAAAAGTCATACTGTGATTGACAGTCTAACTATGAGAAGATAAAACCATTCCACTAGTGTGCTGATCTTCAAAATCTGGAACTATCTAGCTTTCTGCCAATTTTAAAAGTGCATTGTTTTTGATCATACCAATGGCCGAAGAAATAAGAACCAGCAATTGTCTGTTGTTGCTCACCTGATTTTTATCGACTTATTCATTAGACACACCATTATATCTGCTAATAATGATGAATAGCTAAAGAAGATAAACCTGATGAAATTGAAGTCTGCGTGATCATCCTAAAGGTTCGAACCCTATTCTAGTCAACTAGTAGTAGAAATCTGAATTCTGAACATATTGAATAAAATTATTTTATCCAGGGAAAAGGTCTTTAAAAGGTAATTGTAGTCAAATGTTGGTAGTCGAGAGGTCAGCGCAGCCGCCTTGCAAGCAAGCAATTGCTTGCAGACAGTTGTCGCAAGTTCGCTTCCTGGCCGATGCTTTGACATATGGAAAAAAGTAAAAAAAAAAGGTAATTGTAGCATAGTTTAATGTTTATTTTCTTTTCATTGTCTAATATTTAAAAGTTATTATCACACATGTTTTAATATTTCTTCTTTTTGATGCCTAATATTTAACAGTTATTGTAATGTAGATATTAATATTTATTTTATTTTCAAGACTTAATATTTAAAATTTATAAAAAATATTCTATTTTTTTTTCCTTTTTGTTCTTTAATATTTCTTAATATTATGTGTATATATTTGTTTGTTAATTAATAATAATTGAGTAAAGGTAGGATTCAATAGTTTATGTAAGCATATTGGAGCTTGTGGGGTTAAATTCATTCAAGTTAAATGACCTTTCTCTAATATGACAGTATCCCCATCTTAATATTTACTTATATTCATTTACCTTGTATAGAAATAGATTATGGTGGTAGTAAATATTGTAGTTATTGTAAATAATTTTTTGTTTTATTCATATTATTTTTAAACCTATCTGTCTGTCTCACTTTCGTTTCAAACCTACTTAGAAGTAGTTTGTCACATCTGAGAAAAGTACATATTTAGAGAACAGTTGGGGATATTACATCATTCTCATGATGATGTTACTAGAAGAGCTTCTAAAAGCATTCTTTCACTAATGAAAGTGCCATTTAAGGATAATTACCCTATAAAAATGCTTTTAGATACAAGAGCTTATAGCTTTGCCTTCTGAATATCACTATGATGTAAGATGGTGAGGAAATATAATTGATGAGTGGTTTCATAATCCAAGTTAAGGGTGTGATATAATATAGTGAATATATTTGCAAAGCAGCAACATGGAATTGGTATATTTATGGTGCATGTTGTTCAGATACAATGCACACACAGATGTTATAATAATATAAGTTGAACTAATATATCAGAAAAATAATTACGTGTACTTTTCAACCCAAAAGGGGATATAAACTAAAATTTTATGGGGTTGAAAACTCTTCACTAATCAGTTTAATCTACCATATATTTTAAGTCAAATAATTGTTTATACATTAATATATATTACACATAAATTTGTACATTTCCCCATAATTTAGAAAAAATCTAGTATTCAAATGCGACAACAGCTTTTGAATCGTGATGAAAAATAAAAAAATACGTAAATACAAATTCCAATAACTCAGTTCAATATATATAATTAACTAGACAATAAAAATAAATAAGGAAGAAAAAACAGTTTAGGCTTAAATGAATATTCTCTTCTTCAATCCAAGATATAGTATTTATGCAGGAATAAAAAGATTATTCCTGCATAAATACTATATCTTAGATTGAAGAAGAGAGTATTCATTTATTTAACACTCAAAAGGTGCGTGCTCAATTAGCTTGAAAGGCTGACATTGGAATGAAGTATAATTGCAAGCATGGCGCTAGATAAAATATTTGCTTATTTACTCATAATTATATTTAAAAAAATAAATAAGATCTTAGTGTGGATTTAATAATGAATCAACTTTCTGTCCATGTATATTTGTAATATTACAGATTTATCTATAGTATAGTATATTTATATGTTGGACTATTTCCATCATATAATATGAGTATTGAATGTCTTTAGAAAAATTTAACTTTATTTAAATATTCCAAATGCATTCAACTGTTGGTAATAGCACACAGGTTAGTATATGCACAATGTTTTGAGAGATTGTTCCCCATCTTCTTCTCAAAATGTTATGGTATACTAACCTGTGTGCTATGACTAACAATTGAATGTATTTGGAGTATGTAAATAAAGTTAAATTTTTCTAAAGACATTGGGGGGGGGGGGCATTCTTCAGTTTTGTTTATAAGCCACTATGGAATTAATCTTGAACGTAGGATTTTTTCAAATTCTTTATGAATTCCGTTATTCTATTTCACTTCGGCAACCTAGGGCAACTTTTTAGTGATGGAAACAAACTTCAATGGCTCCAGGGATTTATTAGTTATACCTAGTTTTCTTCTTTTTTATTGGACGTTTTGTTCTTCACTATAGTTTTATGCACCCTCAACCAATATAAAAGAATGGATGTATGAATCTGACATGGATGAATATGAATCTATCTTTCAGAAGAACATCTTTTTTCTTCCACCACATTTATGCCACTTACTGTAAGTTTTAGTAACTGACAGTTGCGGATCATAGTGCTTGATAAATCTCTACCCTGTGATGTCTTATCCAGTATCCCCAGATTAGCTTCAAGCTCTTGGTTTTCATCAATCAGGAGTTTTGGCTTTTGGATCTGTGACTGGATCTTTAGGATCTAATGTACCTTGTCTGTAGCTTGCTACTGAAACAGAAGGCTAAATGGTTGGCAGAGGAAAGCTGCATTAAATCCTACAGATTCAGACACTAATCCTAGATGTAGAATTCTTCTTCGATGAAAGCCATAAGCTTGAAACTGGTCTGGGGATGTTGGATAATACAGCACTGGATAAAAATTTATTAAGTAACATCATCTGCATCTGTCAATTACTAAAGCTTACAATAGGTGGCATAGCTGTGAAAAGAAAAAAGTGTGCTGCTGAAAGAGCAATAAGATGAAGTCATATGATAGAATCGTGTAATATTTTATTGGTGTGAATCTACCTTAGTGTAATAATGAAAGAATGAATCCATCAATTTAAACTTCTTTATGGAGTTTTCTGATCTTGGCAAATATATTTTTTTTAATTCACAAGTCCATATTCTTGCTTATGGAAGGTTATTTTCTTAAATGCTAACAACAGGTTTTTTAAGAGTCCATTTGTCAAATAAATTAATTAAATAATTGCTTAATTATGAAAGCTTAATTCAGTATAATTATACTTATTTGCAACTAGCATATATTTTTATTTTTCATTAATTATATAGGAACTAAATCTTTTTTTTTTAAAAAAAAGAGCTAGTATTTTAATATTTATTGAGTTCTTGAGTTTCAGATTTTTAATTTTTATAAACATAGATATATCTTGTTCCATGCTATCCAAAAATATAAAATTTAAAATATAACATATTCAACGATAGTAACTTTAAAAAGATAAACCAATGCAGGATCCCCTAGGATTTTAAACAATAATTGTACATATTGAATATGAAATTAAGTACACCAGTTCGCAATTACATAAAATGATTGATGTATTCCTTAATTCAAAGAATTTTTGTCTTTACAAATGTTTTATTCATTTTCAACCTTTAGTTTGATTTTAAGGTTTCAATTATTCTACTTGGATGTTGATTTCTTAATCAGATGTATCTGGCCTATAAAGTTCTTTTTGTTAATTAGTTGCTTTAACAATTTTTTTTCTTTAAGATTTAATATAAATTAAACAAAACATTTTAATTTAAATAACTGTGATAAATGTACCCAGTCATTTTTGTATTATGGTTTATTAATGGCGAAATTACTTCCTAGCCAACTTTTCAGATGCTTTAACAAATTTTTTTTTGCTTTGCAGAATTACTTGCTTTGAATAAAGTGCTCTTAATTAAATTGAGCCTTTAAGTTAAAATTTTTAAATATACCTCTTATATTTGATATGTGAATTTGGCAGTGTTATGGAAAACTATTAATGACAGAATTACTTCCTTCACATACAATGTTCTTCACAATGTGGACAAACATAATATTTTTTTAATTGGTTGTGAATTTGACATGTGAGGAGACAGACAACAAAGAAAATAGAGATTTTATATTTATAGATTGTTTAGTATGAAGTTTTGAATTACTTTATATTACAATAAACTCTTCAAGATTTCAAATGAATTAATCACTGGATGAGATTAGATTGTCACATGACATGCTTAAAAAAAGTGAGATTGGGAAATACTGCATTTCGATTTCTTATTAGGAATATTTATCACACTTTAGTAACTACTCTTTTTTGAACTTATAAACTGTATTATATTTTACCCCTTTTTTAGATATGCACCACATATCTAATAAAAACAATATGGTATCCATTATTTATATGATTATCCTTATAGTCTTTCCTACAACTAGTCTCATTCTTTAAACAAATATTCTTTCCCAATTAATGATGAAGAATTGGAATGCAATCTTTTATATTTGTTTTACAAACTTTTAATCTACTTACAAAAAATAAATAATAACACCATTTCTAGAATCGATTACATGAATACTTTCAGTGACATCATGTCTTATCATGAATTGGGGGTGTAAAAAGTAATTAAACCCATAATTTATATAAAAATCCAGGAACATGTCAACTGGATCAAGTCTTAAAGTAGATCTTCTGGTACACATATCACCAAAATAAAAAAGTTGGATAATACCAGGATTTCTTCAACCGGTATGCAAATTTGTTCAGGAAATCTCAAATAAAACCATATCTAAATAAAAGTGTGTCTTTACTGTAAGCATGAAAGTGAAAAAATATATAGATTGTATATTAAGCATGTACACACCAGAACTAAATATTCCGAACAAACGTATATCAAGAAAACACACACTTATGTAACATCCATTGATTTTTCAAAACATTATGTAGAATTCATTACAATCAACTTATTTTTCTGTTATTATTTATTAATGTTATATATATTAAAGTACGCTCAAGAAAGGATTTGCCTTATTTGATTCAGGTTTTAAAAAATGACAGTTTTACCTCAACTATATGTCTTAATTTGTATAATTTAATATTTTAGGATGATCTGACCATCAAATTTTTGGTTAACATCACTTTTTTATATACCATATGGATATTTTATAACAAGTTTTTTCATGCTTATAGTTATTTTCATTAAAAAGCAACTTGATATTTGGCCCATTATATGTTCTTTCAGTCCATGTGCAAAAAAAAAAAATAATTGAAGATCATGAAAACAAATTATATTAATATTTATATATGTTTTTACTTAGTTTTTGACTTTTTTCACTATTTGTTTTACTTACGCTTTTGTTGCTTTAAGTCTTGTTTTTTATTCTATTGATAATATTTATTACTAATGCTATATATATATTCTTTGTCAGATGTACTTTTTGCACTTTTAATATTTTTTTTATTTTCATTGAAATTATTAATTTGGGATAATAAACACCATTTTGACTATTTTATATTTAGATCAGGGCATTTTTTAAATAATTATATTCACATTTCTGTGTCTATAAATTGTAACCTCCGTGACAGGTTAAATGCATGACTTTTATATGCGTCATTTTTTTATATATATTCTAGAATATATAAAAGTCATGTGTGTAAATAAATTTATAAAGTAATGTATTTAATAATAATAATCGTAAAAATTAAAATTTTATTATGATTTGTTATTTTAAAATAAACTTTTAAAATAACATTACTATGGGAACCAATTGGAAATTCCTGGATCGTTGACTTTATATAAAAGGAGGGAATTATTATCATTTCTTAATTGCCACTTATAAGAGCGAAGTCAAGAAAATGATAATGTTTGTTTAATTAAGTTGATAATGCAATCTCAGAGATAAAACTTCAAAATGTCACACCCTGATCATCCCAGTAATGTACCTGACTATGGAACTGTAAACAAAGGAATGTCTTAGAAATTAACTTTGATTCTGCCAATCAATTAATTTCTGTCTAAAGCTGAAAATGTGTGACACTTTCTATAAAAAAAACTTGCCCTCTAATTAATTATCAAATAGAAATATTCTTCTATGACGTAATTTATAAATTTACATAACTTTGATACTCTGAATATCAGGAAAAATTACATCGGAATAAACTACCATTGAAACAAAGAAGTTAAAATATTAGAAAAATATTTGCAGCTGTATAAAATTATATTTTAAGGCTACCTACATTCACAAGTTAATGAAATGTGAGTTCGTGGAGACATGGTAAATAATTCAATAAAGATTTTCCCCATCAAGCATGCATAAAATCTTAGATGTAAATATGTAAATTCAATTTTTTTAATATTATTCTCATTCAGATTGTTAATTAAAATTATTGTTATTGTTAACAATTTCTGTTGCTTGTTTATTTTTCACCTGAATCCTAAATATATTATTTATTTTGTCATTTAATAATATTATTAATGTGGAGTAAGTAACAATCAGGAAACATGGCTGAATTTGCATAAAAATTTATTTTTTTAGGTGTGTTTAGCCTGATTGTTATCCATGACTATATAAATTAATCATTTAAAAGAATTTATATAATCACTTCACTATGTATATGGTCACCCGTTTTATAATTTATTTAGACTAAATTTAATTTGTGAATATTATCATTTACTTGTTATTTGGACCAATTACCAATTAGTACCATTTGTTAAAAGGTATTACCATCATAATATATATTATCTATGCATAAAATAATGAAAGCACATTAATTTTGCACCGATCCTCTTATCTAATATATAATTAAAATGGATTTGAACCCAGACCTTCACGCTCCCTAGAATCATCCCCTGTGTCCAATATAACCAATACACTTAACAACATGCATATGAAAAAGATAAGTGATCTGCCACTAAAACATTACATAATCATCATTTCCTATGCGAACACAAGCTGTTAATATAATAGCAAACTTTCTGTACAATAGTGCTCATGCAGTGCAAACCCTAGTGATCAATAGATTACTCATCCAATATTCCCAGGCTGGTTTCTAGCTTGTGGCTTTCATCAGTGAGTAACCTCAGATTTGAGATCACTGCACCTAGATCTTAGGATCTAATGCAACCCTCCAGCAGCCATCTTTTAAGTCTAGGGATATTGAATGAATATGCACTAGATAGGAATTTTATGCACAAGTCATATTGCATCCATTGATTCCTAAGACTTGCAGTAGGTTGCCTACTGTATGGAAAGTTTGCTACTGTTTTCTCTAATATATGATTTATTTATTTTACTATTTTTATTTCAAATATTTTAATATTTTATTGTGAATTAGTACTTTCTATTATTTTTTTAATTAATTACACATATTAATTTAATTGGGGAAATAGTTTTATATTTATTTTAATATTTATATAAATAATCATAGACAGTTTTTTATATGTACAGTATATGTATATGTAATAAATTCTGAGGAAAAATTGTATTGTGACAATTTGTATATTTATAAATACTTTTAAGATATATATATTGCAAATATATGCCGTATTTATCAGCATATAGTATGCAGGCATATAAGATGCACTCACCCTTTTTATTTTAAAAGAAAAAAATAACTTTCTACACATATTTTATCAATAGCAATTATAATGCAATAAACAGACATGTGACCTGCTTTGATATTTCTAAAAAAAATGGACAACCTAACTCATTTGCATTTGATTTGCATATATTAAGTCTAATACAAACAATACCGGCAGTTTTCAATATGGCTATGATTATGAGGCATGGAACTCGAAAGCCCTCAGCCTTAACTGAGTGATTAATATTTTTCAGTCTTATAGCTTCTGCAACTTGCATAGTGTATGTGCTTTGTAAAATATAATGATTTACTGTACTAATTTGTCTATAAAAAATTTAACTAGGAAATATTGTAGTTAGGTATCTTTTAATCTTCATATTCAAAACCCAGAAATTCAGCTCCAGATCTAAATGAAGAATAAGCTTGAAGTCTCTTTTTCAGAAACTGAATCTTCCTGTAACAAATCATCCTCCGTGACATCAAGTGAGTTACTAATTCCACATTTCTTAAATGACTTTACAACTGTCTCATGTTACGCAGCAAGTTTTTAACTCATTCATAAATCTATGAAATACTGATTTTCTTCTTTCTTCCTGATAGTGTCACTTTCAAATCTGTAGACTGCATCTAAGTGCTCCATTTCTTTAATTCCTAAAATGATTTTATTAATGCAGATATCTAAAAGCTGAATTTGGCTCATTAAGCCACCTAGATTTATCACTAATTGAGTTTTCAGTTGGTTGATTTTATTTTTCACAGCTTCTGTTCTGTGATTCTGAAACTGGAATCCATACTACTAAGGTAGATTCGTTTAGCAATCCACAATGATACCTAGATCCACATTGTCTATTGACAACTTTATCCCCCTTCATCCATCCATTTCTTAGGATGAAAGTGCACAAACACATCTTTAGGCCATTTTTTACTGGACAGCTTTTCCTTGGGAAATTTATTACCTTTACAGAATAGAAAAAAATGATGGAAAATATTTATTTAAAACCACTTTTTAGCAAAAAGACCAAATACAAAATAGCATACTTGTATATGTATATTAATATAAACAAGAAATTTTAGACTGACTGAAATATCAAAATTTTGATTACTGGTGCGTAGGATGCACCCCATATTTTACGCGTATTTTGAGAGAAAAAAAGTGTGTTTCTATAAGCTCAGAAAATGCAGTACTGTTTTTTTCAAGGGGGGGGGTATTATAATAAATAAATAAGACTGCAAAAAGTTTTGTAACAACAAATATTATAAAGTACACACAAAAATTGTTTTTTTTGTGGCAACATTTCATTTTCTCCTGTGTGTATTTACAGAATATTATATATACTGCCATCTAGATTTTGTTTTTTGAATTACCTTTTACTCTTATTTAAATAACTATTATATATATTATACTGCAAAGAGAAAAATATTATGCTTCTGTAACCATAGTGACAAGCTATTTGTATTATATATTGCACTGCTTGGTTGGTGCAATAGTAGAGTAGCAGACTAGACTATATGATTACTTTTACAGTTCAGGGATACTGAGAATAATTTCAGACTACTGGTTCTAGATTATAAATTCCATAATATGCTTAATTTATATACCTTAATTTATATGCTGCCCTCCTTGGATTAAACATTGGTAGTCATAGTCTCTGAAGCTTAAGGATGGATCCTTATTAAGCTCTGTCACATTGACTTGAACTTTTTTTGAACTTCCGAGCAGTAAACTATTCAATTACTTTTATTGTCCTGAGATGTTTAATACAGTGGTTAAGTGGCAGTCTAAAGATGAAATTCCATAGATATGGCCCAGCCCTGCTAGTGCTAAACAATTCAAAACAAAGTAAAACTCTCCATATAGTAGTGCCATCTTGTGTTAACAAGAGCAATCAATGGATGCCAGAAGGCTTGTGCATAAAACCCCTACCTATTGCCTACTCATCCAATATCCCCAGACTAGTTTCTGACTTGGGGTCTTCATCAATTATGTGGTAGTATGAGATAGTGATCATGTGATGTTTAGTGGCCCTGCTAGTGCTCAAAATTGATTTAACTATTAATGATTTTTTTTTAATTATCGTAATAAAATAAGAGTACCAAACTTTCCATACAATAACACCACCAAGTGCAAGTCTTCATAATCATTGAATGCAGGAGGTTTGTGCATAAAATCTGTCTAATGCCTACTCATCCAATATCCCCAGAGCAGTTTTTAGCTTGTGGCTTGCATCAATGAGGAGCCTTGGATTTGAGAGCATTGCACCTAGATCTTAGAATCTAATGCAACTCTCTAGAAGCCATCTTTTATCTATGTGGTTAACTATAAAACTAGGAGCCAAGATGAAAACACCATAATGTTTCCAATCCAAACTCATTCACTTAGATCTGAATTCAGTTCAGGATCTATACATTTTGGAGTTTTTGATTTTTCAAAAATCACAGTCACCTTTATCCTATGGGCAGGATAGGTATAAAATCATCAAAACATCACATGATCACCATTTTAAATTTTTATACATGCTGTTAATGAGTGTTAGACTCTCCATACAATAGTGTCACCAAGTAATGGATGCAGAAAGGTTTGTGCATAAAATTCCTATTTAGTGCCTATTCATCCAACATCTCCAGGCTAGTTTCTAGCTTGTGGCTTTCATCAGTGAGGATCCTTGGATTTAAGATGTAGGTAAAATGTGGCTGCTGGAGGGTTGCATTAGATCCGAAGATTTAGGTACAGTTGTCTCAAATCCAAGGCTCTTCACTAATGAAAGTCACAAAATAGAAACTTGTCTGTGAATGTTGGATGAGTAGGCATAGATTTTTATGCACAAACATTACTGCATCCATTGATTATGAAAACTTGCACTTGGTGGCACTACTCTATGGAGTTTGGTACTTTATTAACGGCATGAGTAAGCATATGAAATTGTTTAAAGTTGTTTCAAATATTTTTTTAAAATTTCTTTCAAATAAAATATTTCTAATTATTTTTTGATAAAATATCTACATAAAATTCTCATCTTAAAACTGTAAAAAATAAATGTCAGTTTTGCTTTTACAAAAAATATATATATTTAATTTTACAAAGTTCTGCAGCATTCATTTTGCTCATGAGTCGTCCCCATCCCCCACACAATATAGTATATACATGGCTTTAGAAACATTAGATTGTATGATTTTCTTCTATTATCAGTGATGTATAGACCTTTATATATACTTTGTCATTTGAAGTATTTTAATATATTACTACTTTTTAAGTCTTCTGTGGGTTGATGTAACGGTGGATTCTGAAGCTTGGTATCCGTAGAGCATTTTTGAATATTTGGGGTTTATGGCGCATGCCCAGTTCTGTTACTTCCGTTACTCTGATTTTTTTATGAATTTTTAAGCAATAAAGTCATTCAATTGCTTTTTTTTTTAAATTTTATTTCTTTTTAAAATACTATATTTTTATTTACTTGATTCTTTAAATTTTTAATGAGAATTTTTATTATACAGTAAAGATATAGATTTATAAATCTGCTTCTTTAAAAAATATTTGTAGAAAGAAATTTTCAGGCGTATTTTACTGAAATGTCTTGAAGGTTATTCTTAGCAAAATGTCATTTGCAGAAACTGCAAGCTGGTAGGCAAAGGATAAATCTGCATTTTAAAATCAATGTATGTAAATTAAACTAAATATTTTGCACCCCATTAAAATGTTATCTGCATTATTTATTATCTATTTTCAAGCTTAATTACATTCTCTCACAAATATATATGTAAACAATCTAAATATATTCTTAATTTAAACATTTTAATATACGATGTACATTGAATGTATATGAATTAGAAGCTAACAACGGCAAATGCCTTGATCAGATTATCAATACAGATGGAAATATAATATATGAAATTAATTATAGAATTAAACTTGGTTAGGGTGCTTTCGGTAGAAATAACTTACACCTTTGTGTTTGAAAATGAATGTTTTTAATAAATCGATTTGAAATTTAGCCACTTAAGAAAAATATAGAGACTCCAGTCCACTCAATGAAGTATGGGGAGATATATATTAGCAGTAACAAGAAGGGATCAAAAACAAAAGACATAGGTTTTAAGCCAATAAACATCACATGACCACCTCCTCTTATGCTTGTGTATAACTATTGTTACTAGTCTGGGGATATTGGATGAGGAGGCACTAGATGGGAATTTTATGCACAAGCCTTCTGGCAGCCATTGCTTACTCTAGCTTGCTGTGTGTGGCAATATATATAGTGACTTTTACCTGTTTTAAAATACATAGGTGAGAGAATAAATGAATGTTACTGATATTATTGAAAGAATTAAGACTGAAGTAGAGCTGGGATCGATATATTGCTAAAGAGATAATAGTAGATGGACAGTTGAAATCTTAAACTGAATTCCAAGTTGTAAAAGATGGATTAAGTTAAGAAATACGTTGGGGGGATGTGGGGAAAGGAGGCTAGTTTTCAAGTTGGAGAGACCTTTTGTGATTAAAAATAATGATGCTGCTGATATTGAATGTATAGAAGTTATCTTTGTTTGTATGATTCCTGTATATATATCCTTTTGCTTTTAATTACTTTTTCATATAACATTTATCTATAATTAGTATTCTTAACATATAATTATCTTCTAAAAACAATTATTTTTACTATACTCAAGCACCATTTTGTAATCAAGAGAATCATATGAGAGGTCATATGGTAATATTGTTGAATATTATCTTTTAATATTTTTTATATTCATTTTTTTTTCTTTATATAATTTTCTTTTTCCCTATTTGTAAAATATATCTTTTATGTCACATGGCCATATCATCATCTTAATTATCTGCCAATTTTATGTCCTTACATTAATCCAGACCATCTTTTCCAATGTATTGTATCTTTTACTTTGCTTTCCAAAATTCATTGCTATTTCCCTCTTTCAGATAATCAATCAGATGCTTTGTTTTATTATTTCTTTTCCCATTTCTGCAGCCTCTTTTATTGCACTTCTACATGGTTAATCTTATCTTTCCAATGTACTTTTTTTTATTCTCATTGAGATCATCATGTTTAAAAACCTCCTTTTTTCACTTTTTTTATTTATTCATATTTCTGCTGTGTATAAAGCTATATTTTAAACAAACATTCAACAATCCTCTTATCTTAATCTCTTAATTCCAATGGTCCACAGAATAATGTCTTATCATTATGGAAAGCCTTTTATTATCCGTCACAGGTTTTACTTTAATATTTTTATTACTTTAATCTTCAGTTAACCAGCACTCCAGCAGCACTAAACTACTTTATAATTTTGCATCCAATGGTTACTCTTTATTTTCACCATTTTGTTAGTGCTTTCTCAAAATTTTCTACAAACTATAATAATCCTGCATGATATTTTATTAATGTCAGCCTTACTTTCAATTAGTATTACCATAACCTGACATAATTAATTTTTCCTATCTCAGTGCTACTTCTATTCTTATCTAAACATCATTTTCTATAGCAGAAACTAAAATAAATATATGTCAAATAGACAATATCTTTGTTTATTTTGTGAATTCTATATATAACATTTGTAAATACAAGCTTGTTAAATTAAGTCATGTGGCATCTGACGTGAATTTTTTTGTAATTTTATTTTTTGCTATTAAGGCTTTGGTGATTTTATATTGCTAAAGCTATTAATATATGGTGTTTCTGATCTTAGTTCAGTCCCATATGGCTATTTAAATTAGATATCTGGATTGGAAGACACATGGATGTCTGAAAATTTCAGATTTTCTACTTAATAGTTATACATTAGATAAAGTGCTGGGCTTGTCCTGGTATTTTTAATCTAATGCTTGAATATCCTAGCACCTCACTGATGACACCACTAGCAGAAACTGGTCTGGGGTTGGGGATATTCTCAAAGCTTATTAAGAGCTTATTTTGCAAGCTCTATATATAATATCTTTGTTTATATCCATATACATATCTATTTTGTCACATTTGACTTTACAGCTTTCTTGTGATTTATGTACAGAATTTACATTTGACTTTACAGCTATCTTCTGATTTATATACAGACTTTTCATTAAACTTCATTATTTTTCATATATACTTTGCCAATATGTTGAATAAAGTAAGCACATTGTTCTGCCAAATGCTTTTTTTAAAAATTCCTCTCGCTCTCTTTTTGTATATCTCCCAACAATTCATTTATGATCCTGCAATTTTTTCTGAATCCATCAGATTAAAACATATGCCATCTATTTGACATTTGCATATATATGGTCTGCAATAATATCAATGGAATATTAGAGTATAAGTCTTCCATTTACTTGTCATTGAATTTTCTATTGTAATCCTAATCGTTATATGAAAATCTACTGGTCAATATCTGAGTTATTAATTGCATTAGTATATTAGCAATTTTGTTGAACTTTTTTTTCTTGTAGTCTCCCATCTACTTCTTGCATTTTGTTAATTTAGTTTGAACAATCTCTTGATTACTCATGCTTATAATAGATGCTTCTAGAACAGATGGGCAAACTGTGGCTCTTGAGCTAAATGTGGCTCTTTGATCCCAATTCATGACTGTTTATCATGATAAACATAAACACATTT
Source organism: Epiperipatus broadwayi (assembly GCA_028023455.1). Taxonomy (NCBI): domain Eukaryota; kingdom Metazoa; phylum Onychophora; class Udeonychophora; order Euonychophora; family Peripatidae; genus Epiperipatus; species Epiperipatus broadwayi. The sequence goes on along the minus strand of JAQFVV010012394.1, from coordinate 26,173,361 downwards.
TTTATTTCCTCTTGTAATTTGTAAATAAATATTTTGATGACTAAGGAGACAAACAATGCACATTACAATGTTGTTCATTGAATTTTGTCTAATTATAGAATAGTGATTATTATAAATTTATCATTACATAAGTAATATTTGCTAAGGCAATAAATCTTTAAGCTTGTGCGCTTGAAAATACGAAGGTAGGAACATCTACAGGTCTTAACCACAAAAGAATAAGCTTGTGGTTAAGATCTGTAGAGGTCCATGCCTTCGTATTTTCAAGCGCACATGCTTAAAGGTTTATTGCCTTAGTAAATAATGATTATTGTATAATGAATATTTAAATATTAGAAATTTCTGAATAAATCAAACTGTCAAAGTAATATTTTATTTTACTTATTTGTTTTTGAAAGAATTTTTATTTTCATTAGGATGGGTGCAAATTCTTTTATGTTCTATTGCTAAAATAAGTGTTTCTATAACACTTCTTTTCTTGCAGCTCTTTAATTGGGAGGGGGCATAAACAAAATGACTCTTCATGTTAAAAAGTTTGCCTATGTCTTCTCTAGAACACTCATGATAATTATTATGAACAGAATTGAAAATGTTGCCATTATTAATTAATTAGTGATAGTTATAAATGCACTGCCTTTTTTGTTTTGTTTTTACAATCTGATGAGTCTACAATTGTTACTGATATATATTCACAATTTAATTTAAATTTTTATTGTGATATGAAAGAATTGAAATTTTAAGTTTCCCATATTTATGCAAGATACTTCCTTTTATCATTGGTGAAGGCTGCATCATATTACATTCATATTTCATCTCATAACACATCAACCCTCATCTGTCCTATCCAGATTAATCCAAACCTTGCTAAGTACCAAAATACTAATATCCAGATGACTAGCAGAGATTGGATATTGGTCACTTTTTTGAAAAAATTGATTTGCCTAAAAATTTATCAACTAACTGTTAATGTGCAACTCACCAGATTCAAACCTAGGCATGATTGACAAATCCATGTAATAGCTTCATCATGGAATCTATTTTTTAAAACTTTTCGTCATAGTTTTGGTCGTTTTATTTAAGAATTATAGCAATTTTATTACAGTAATTGAATATTTTATGATGATCACTGGAATTATTTTGTTTCTTTTAAGTAGAATAAATTTCCATCCTTTTTACCATTTTACTACATTAATCAGCAAACGACTTATGCAGAAAATTTATATATATGTTTTTTAATAGCATATAAAAGCGATTTACCCGCTGATGAAGAAGCTGCAAAAACCAAAACAATTAAATAGGCCGAGTACTTTCGAGGTTTTCCCTCATATTCATGGCTAACATAAGTTATAAATCATTTATGTAATGTTGCTAACTAATAAAATATACAAATGGGAATGCAAATTAATTTGTCCATTTTTTTGAGATAGAAAAACATGTGTTGCGTCTTTTGATGGCATTGTTATCACTGATAACAAAATATGCCTCCTTGATTTTTCTTTTGCAGTCATTAGCTTCAGAGCATACTATCTTGGGGTTGCTTGTTTTTTAAGTAATAAATTTTATTTGAGTAGCAAATCTGTTTTTCCTGCTCTTGTTCTGACATCTAATCATAGATGCCAGATGATGGCGCTTAATGAATCCCTATCCATTGCAGTCATGTCCACATTTTCAGACTAGTTTCCAGCTTATAGTTTTGATCAATGAGGAGTTTCTGATCTAGATCAATCGTATATAAGATGATAGAATTGGGACAAGAGAAATAGATTTGTTTAAGAGTAATGTGTAGGTACAATTCTGGTCAAAGATAATAGATATCTGTAGTTATTAAAAATTGATGATATCATAATGTATAAATATTGAACTGGTATTGGATTTATATAATTATGAAAGCGAATTGGATTAGATTCAAAACATTAAGATATTTTTCAATTTCTGGCTGATCCCTTAATAATAATAATAATAATAATAATAATAATAATAATAATAATAATAATAATAATAATAATAATAATAATAATAATAATAATAATAATAATAATAATAATAATAATAATAATAATAATAATAATAATAATAATAATAATATATATATATATATATATATATATATATATATATATATAAATAAAAAAAAAAAAAAAAAATAATAATAATAAAAAAAAAAATAAAAAAAAAAAAAGGAATAAAAGTTAGGAAAGTCCCTTAGACCCAAAAAAATTCAGGTGAACTAGATTCAAATCCAAAACTTTTCACTAGAAATTAGTCTAAGGCTATAGATAGATAGGGATTCATTAAGCACTAGCATCTATTAATAACTCAAGTTTATATTAGGTGGCAGCACTGGATAGAAATTTATTAAGCACTATCTTCTAACATCTATTGATTACTCAAGTTTTCACTATGAAGCAGAACTGGAGTAGGATGAATAGGTTTGTTATTTAAAAATAATATGAAGGCAAAGGTCATGTGATATTTTGTTGATTGTCTATAAAATGAATTTAAGATCTTGCATTTCAATGATACAGTTTGATACCAGATAACCTTTGATAGCTTAGCTAAAATCAATTTTTGTTAATCTTTTATTAGTTTAAATGAAGTGGCAACATTTTGTTGAAAGAAATTAACTTTATCTACTGTTAAATAGTGAAGAATAATTAATCCTATTAACTTCTCTAATGGATCTTAAAGCAAAACTTACGGATCTAAATCTGAAATTGCTAAGTAAAGACAAAAAACAAATAGCAGAGGTTATAAAATTCCATAACTTTTCCCTGTTCTCAAAGATATTAAATTCAAATCTCCAAGATAAGGGGGGGGGGTCTAAAACGTTAATGGATAACAATATATATATATAAAGTGTTAACAGTGAAATTAATTCAAGATCTCCTTATGTATTTATTTATTTTGCAAATCAATATCAAGATAATTTATAGTACTACTTATTATATTAGTATTGTAATCATAATTGGAAAATAGCTGTGAATGGTTTAGTTCAGTGGTTGAGCGACAGACACTGGAGCTCAAGATCCTTGAATCATAGCATAGCTTTGTCACTTCTGAAGTTCAAACTTCTTATGAATTTCCAAGCAATAAACCTTCTGGCGGGTTTATCTTTTACATATATCAGATATTAAAGCATCTCAAATTTTAAAATTTCTTTAATGCAGTTTGGTGCAGTTAGTAGAGTGTCCGACTTGGGGTTTGGGAGGTCCTAGTGATCGATTTTGGTGCTTGCAGGTCTGGTGGTCAATCTTATGAACTCTCAAGCAAAAAGCCATATGCCTTTCATTCTATACTATTTGGTGCATCTGATAGAGGGTCCATCTTGGGATCAGGAAGTCTCAGTATTGATTCTCCATTTGCAGTTCTGGTGCTTCTTATGGATTCCGAACGATAAAGTCATTAGCATTTTTTTAATGCAAATTAGGCAGAAATTTTTGCATAAGTAATTAAAATGCTAAATAATGGTTAAACTTCAAAGGAAAGAAAATATATCATATGGTTTAAATGTGATAAGGTGTTTGACTGTTGAACGTATAGAAAATTTTAAATTATATTGAAACTTTTAAATACAACTAATATTGGCCCTGGTCAGGCCAGCAGCACCTGAAGAAGAGTAGAAAATAATACTTATTCGAAATGTTGTGTAATTATGAACCTGTGTTGCCTGTTTATATGTTATTACTAACCGTTGTTTATATTTGAAAAGTTTAAAGAAAATATAAAATTTTCTATGCATTCAACCTTTGTTGATAGATGATGGAAATAGTCCAACATATTATCACATCTAGTACATCATCATCACATACCTTCAGACAAATATGAGTTAAATGTCTGAAATAATCAAATATTCCTAAAGAGCTCATATTATCATTTTTCTTTTAATATCACCACAAATTTCCACATTCATTTTTTTATTATTAACCATCCTACTTTAGTCTCTATACACAATACATTATTACTTTCTGAATTCACAACTTTGACACTAACTATTTCAGTTAACTGTATAAATTAACAAATGAGTAATAATTATTAAGGTAACCATCTGAAGCAGTGTCAAAACTGAAATCACAGAAAGCTTGACATTTGTGAATCAAAGTGTAATAATTTGGTATTGATAAATATGAGAGATTGTGACCTGGACCAACTGTAAAGTGCCTGAAATGGATGTTAGGAGTCATTTATTTTTTGGGATGTCTTTATTCACTTATTTTTAGTGTATGTCGTAGAAGTTTTAAGTATGTTTAAAATATTGGTATGCTATTCATTCAACTTTACTATCCTTCCATTCTTCTTTTTTGTATTATTATACTTGTTCCAATTTCTTTTTTATTCTAATCTCACTTGGTCTATGGTTTTTTAAAAACCTTTTCATTAATTGTAGTAGTTTATAAATTTAATTATAAACATATTTCAATTAACTTCTAGATTTGCACACAATTTCAACCATTGCTACTTTATTCTTGAGATTTATTTTCTCCAGAATTACAACTTATCATGTCACAACATTCTTTTAGAATTTTACTTAAATAAATCCAGTTTTTTTTTTTATAGTTGTGTTTGTGCATTTTGAATAAATTTATGATGAATGGAGATCAGATTCTTATAGTAATAATCCTAATAAGCAACAAGTTAAGTAGTTTTCTAAAAATGTTATTAACATTTTGTTAGGTCTAGATATAATGAAATTGCACTACTTACTATTATATATTGATAAATATAATACAAATAATTGATTTATGACTAATATTATATTTTAAATTTCTCCAAAGAATTGTATATGCAGAATTAAATATTTTCATGAATTGTTATTATAATAAAGAATAAAATAAGATTATATCTATGTAAACAGGGATAATTTCTGCTTTTTGATATTGACAGTAAACTATCAATTATTACTAATTGACAATCCTCCTAAGTCTATTACATGGATATATTCTCCAAATTTCTATTCTTTATTATAGTATAGATAAATAAATATTGTAATGGATAATTCCATCTGTAACTTTACTAGAAGGTGCCACTAGATAATAAATTATATTTCTTTCCAATAACCAATTGTAATTTAATATTGATAATATAATAAAATACCAAAGAGAGAAGCTAAGTTTACTAGTAAAATGACAAACAAATATTGGGAAGTTACAAGTTACAAAATGAAACTAGTCCAACTAATAATAAATCTTAAAATAAATGACAAGTTTATCCAGTGTGAGTTACATTTGAACACTATTAATTTGACATATTAATATTTGGTATTTTACAATTCAAGTAATAGGCAGTAGTACGCAAGACAAAATAATTTATTATTAAACAAAACAATTTATTTAAAAAAATAACATAACCATACTATCTTTATGATAGTTATCAATATCTAAATTAATTCATCAAAATCAACAAATACATATATTATCAACAATCTGAGACATTGCCAAAACAAACCAAGCTATCCTTATCTCAATACCTACTATCACAGTGATCTATACATTGGAGGTTATAAACTTAAGCAATGGGTAAAATGCTTGTTATATATAAGCTTAACTCTCTACTATAATATTCTAGGTAACAACATAAAAATAACTTCTGAAAACTTCATGTATAAAATATTTAAACATTAAGTCATCATCATTGCCATATTATTTATAAAAGATCTAAACATCACCCATGCTTAAGAAAGTGTTCATTAGAAAAACAAAATCATCATGAAATAAAGTCATAAGAATTTATAACTGGAACTAACAAATAATATCAAGCTAAACATACTAATAATTGCCAATGCATATTGTATTAGTTAAATTCCATATATATATATAAAATAAATATGTATTACTATTTAAATAATCATTATTTAAAGTTACTGTTAACACTATCTATATATAATTATAAATATGTATTACTATTTAAATAATCATTATTTAAAATTATAAATATTAAATACCACAGATTATATATTTCATAATCTGTATTGAAATGTGATGTCTATAAAATAAAATAAACTATCATTTATTACAATAAATTATAGTTAAAACATTTTGAAAATATTTCATACATATAGCTTTGATAATTATGCACATAGTGATCAATCCAATATTTAAGAATTCACAAGTTAAAATAATATCAGCATAATATTTATGTAAAAAAACAATTTACTATAAATAAAAAATATTCAATAAAGGTTTCTAAGTTTTGTAATTTAAACTTGTTCACCAGTAGCAAATGTTAGCATTATCCAAATTTAAGCTAAATCAGATGATCCTTTTATAATAGCACTTTATTTAAAATATAGAAGATAGGTGTAAATGAAGATGAAGAAAAAATTGTGATTTTTCAGCAGTTGTTGGTTATGAGGTAATACTATTTTTGATAAATTCAAATATGAAGTAGATTATCCATTTGATTCTTGATTCTCAAATTTTTGGGATAAAAATTTCTTATTTACAAGTTCATTTTGAGATTTTAAAATCAAATGTTTTCCTTTTTAAAATTCAGCAGCTGGTGACTTTGTTCACATGATCAAAACAGTTTTCTTGATAAGAAATCATTCTTCACTACTTGCTATTAGAACAATAAATAATGCTTGTCTATTTTAAAGTACATTTAAAATAAATAAATGTCAATCTTGAAAATTAATATAATTAAACACTTGAATTAATTTTTATTTATAAAAGAATACATAATGTCTTTTAAATAACAATAATAATAATAATAACTCAATATTTTAAAATATTAATGAAGTCACACTTTTAATTGTATAAAATTCCTTTACATTTACTTAATTTACACAGCAATGAAATATATTCCAAAAAATATTATATATATATGTTATTTTTCTCATCAAAGTTCAACATTAGTTTTTATTTAATCTATTTATTTAGATATGCTACTTTATTTATTTCTGCCCTGTTCCCTCATTTATTTTCAGGCTACAAAAAATCAAAATGTTTTATTTTCTCTTTATAATTTAATTGTTAGGAATTTTACTTTTTGAATTAACACTTTTTAATTCATAAATTAATAATTTTATTTATATATTGGACTATTTCTCCACTTTTTCAGGTATTGCTGGCCTGGACCATGACAGTACTAGCAAGAGAATTGAACCTGGACCCTTAGATTCTTGAATATTGAATTTTAAGATAACACTAACCAGATTCAATTCCCATGCTAATACTGTTACTGGCCGGGCCAGCAACACCTGAGGAAGAGAGGAGAATAATACCTTTCAAAACATTGTACATATACTAACTTGTGTGCTATTACTAACAGTTTAATAACGTGAAAGCTAAACACCTTCAAACAGATACGCTTTAAAAATGCTTAAGTGACAGCCAATCAGATGGAATAATGGCATCACATGGGATTCTAAATTCTAAAGCACAAGCCAGAACTATTAGAAAAAGATCTGTTTGAAGGTGTTTAGCTTTCACGTTATTATATTATCTGTTTACGCTTAAATTTAATATATTAACAGTTTATTGTATTTGGAATATTTAAATAAAGTTAAATTTATCTAAGGAGATTTAATATTTAGATTAGATGATGGAAATAGACCAATATATAAATACAACTAAAATACTATCATCACAAACCTTCAGGAATACAATACATTTAATAATGTCTTTATTTCATTTTAAAATTAATATGAATGAATTTTGCATAATTTTTCACTACTTTCAATTTCATAAATTTAGAAACAGCATTTGTTTGCTTTATTACTTATATATAGCCAAGTTAAGGTTATGCTTTTTTTTTTCAGGGCAAGAAATACTTTACTTTTTTGGTTTTAATGAATTTAATAGAAAGCCAATTTTTATTTCATTAATTGGTGGATTTTTTATTTGTTCTTCCTAGAAGTCATGTTTTATAAATGTTCAACACTTGATTTTATTATTTAAACCTTTTTACTACACTAGAATTCAATAACTTTCACTTGATTTGTTAGAAATATAAATCTGCAAATGAAAAGCATCCTAAAAATTATATGTGAACTTTTCACATATGGGAAAAGAAATAACATGAAAAAAAATGTAACAAGAATGTTTTTCTTATCTGATGATTATCACAAAAGAAATGGAAATAATGAAGTCTCATAAGTCATCATAAAGCTATGGAATTCTGTTCTAAAATTTAAAATTGTATTTATAATTAATAAAATATGACAAAAGTGTTTAACAAACTGTTACTGATTGTATTTCCTTTTTTATCATTACAATAAATTTTGTTCTCTTGTATTTTTAAAAATAAAACATATTGGGGGAAAAAATTTAAGTATAATCGTGAAAATATTTCTTTTTTAATAATTACTATGAAGGTATTTTGTAAAAATAGTTATAAATATTTAAATAAACTGGAAAATTACAATTTTTTATCCATTTTTCAATATAATAAAAAAACTCTCGAAGCCTGGGAGCAAAGAATCTACAAGTCAATATGGCAAGGGTGAATTTTTGGCTCCTTTTAAGAACTTAGATTTGTAGAATACTGTCATCTTCAGAGTTTTTTAAACTAATAAATCCATATTATTTTAAGATTAATTTTTACCATTAAAATAAATGCAAAACCAGTAAAATAATACTATAAGTATCAAAGGAATGCATTGGAAAACTGAAGTATACCAGTGCTCTCTCTTCTATTGATGGACTTTGTTTTTATTAGTGTATGAGTTGAAATTTATTTTGAAGTGTAATTGATGTCAGGAGTTTTTCATTAAAGCAGTGACAAACTCCCCATACAATAGTGCCAGACAGTTGCAAGCTATAGTAATCACTGGATGCAAGAAGATTGTGCATAAAACTGCTATCTAATGTCTGCTCTTGTAATATCTTCAGACTAGTTTCTTGCTTGTGGCTTTCATCAGTGTTGAATCTGAAAGCATTGCATCTGGATCTTAGGATCCAATGCAATTCTCCAACAAGTACCTTTTAAGTAATTATAAAGCTATGAGCACAAATGAAAACATGTGCTTTTAATCTAAGCTCATTTGCTTGTATAATCATATAGATCTGAACCCATACCAGTGTCTATACATTTTGGTGTCTTATGTGATGTTTAGAAGTTTATTTAATTGATAGTTGTCTTACACCTGGCAATCAGCACCACTTGGTTTATCGTTTGTTTCTGGTAGCAGACGACATAAGGTAAATGTACTTAGCTTCACGATCAGCGCCATCTAGCGGCTGAAATGAGAAACACTGATTTTGGCCCTGTAACCTGAATGCAAATGTGGATTGATACAGAAACAGCGCCTCTGGCGGCCCATTACAGGGTCAAGACAACTACCATTTAATTTAAATAATTTTTTTTATTTCACTAAGCGTTTACATTGATTCTTAAAAAAAATTAATTATGGCAACCAATGCTTTCTGTTGATCAGTAACTATAGGTTATGAGAGTCTGAATGCTGATCTCAAATAATGTTATATATTTTGAAGTGGCAGGTGATATTTACAGTTTATTCAATAATTTATCTTTTTCTATTTTATTGAACACTGAGTTATATATATATAAAATATAAAATAAAACAGTAAGGCAAATGCTTTTCTAACAGCTCTCATTAGATGAGTAGATAGAATTCACCACTCTTGCCACTTGCCCAATGTCAAAGCTCTTAGCTGTTTTCCCATTTTAATTTAATTTCTATTGAACAGTAATTTGATTATTCATTTACTTATCAATATTAAGTGCTAGCTGGGATTGTCTATAAGATAATTTCCTTAAAAAAATCCTAAATCTGTTTAGGATTTTAAAAAAATCAAAATCTTAACTGATTTTGATTCAAACCCTGGTTCATAAGATAGCAGTGGATATTTTAATTCAAGATATCAAACAAATCCCTCTTTCTTTTTACTTTTTCAATGCTTATTTTATTAAATTAAAATTAATCCATCTAAACTGCATAATAAGGAGAAGCTGTGATGAAGATTACCAGGCAATCGAAACTGTCAGATGGATTATTTTTAATTTAATAAAATAAGTATTGAAAAAGTAAAAATAAAGATGGATTTGTTTGATTTTTTTATAATTTTATCAATGCATAATGAAAAATAAGTAGATATTTTATTGTGATAAGAAGTTTCTCCAAATCATGTATGCACTTTTTTATATCAAACGCTTACTACAGAGAGCTGTACTTTAAGTAATCCTCTGAAGAGAAAGTTTTATGGACTCTAAAGAATCTTATGGTTACCTAAGATATATTTGATCATCATTAGGGATCTTTGCTTAGCTCTACTACTTCTAAAATTTGAACTTCTTATGAATCCCAAGCAATAATATTGTTTGATAATATCTTAGACTGATAATTAGGTTCCTAATAAATTTGAATGTAAGATTAGCAGCTTAGAAATAAAATAGATTAATCAATTAAAATTATTAAAAGGCAATGCTTTCAGTTTATTATCCTTTTAGAACTCTCATTCACACATCTACTACCTTTTCTACAAGCATTTAGATCAACTTGCTTTTGATATCTATATGTAAACAAAGACAAGAAGAAACATTTTACCACATTATATTCAACTGTACAGGGCTGGGAAATATCAGGAAAATTATCTTTGACCACTCAAATTGATTACTATAAAATTCTCTCATTAAAAGACTGCTTAAAAACTAGAACAATAGCAGTGTTCACATTCTCGATATTTTTAACATACGCTATTTGGACAGTTAGGTGCGTGAAAATTTTCACAACGCCGCATCTGAATGAGGACACTTATTTCATACAAAAACTAATCAAAATGAAGAAAAGAGATGAAATCCTTGCTTCAAAAGCCCGGTTTGAAGACACATGGAACCTTTTCACTATACCACAACTGCCTATGACCTAATCACATAAGACACTCTAGGAAAATATCAACACAACAAGCAACAAAACACACTCAGGATCTTCAACACAGATACACAACCATTGAAACAAAGAATTAACCCCCCTTTCTGATACCCTACTAACCAACATGTAACAATAGTAGCAATAATAAATTTATATTTTGAAAGAAGTGAAATATAAAACTGATGAAAATTTACTTAAAATAAAAAAATGACAAATAGACTTTCAGCAGTTACATGACATAATCATAGCTGGTATTAAAATAACAAGTAGAGATCAAATTTGTTTTAGGATGCTTCTGGAAAATGCTGATCAAGAGCGTTTCTCAAATGTCAGAATTTGCTGATTAAAGGTATTTCTAGAATTAATATGATCCTTATATGTCTGAAGATTTTTTTAAAAAGAAAATTGTGATCCATTTTTTAAACAATTATTAGTAGCGTGCTGTGCAGCGCACTGTTTGACATTGTATTCAAATTTGCTTTGTATTTTTTAACTGTTACTTTTTCATGATAATCATTTGCCCGTAAATTCTTTCATTAAGATTATTTTAACTTTACCTGTGGACATCAAATTTAATAAAGTTTAAATATAGGTACATCATAATATAAACTTTCAATTGTTTACATTTTTCTTCCTGTATTCCCGTTTCATATGTTTGTTGGAAATTATGTTCATCATCAATTTTACATTTCTAATATTTAACTTAAAAAAAAATTGTATTTCAATGTGTCACCATATGTTGAAAATGTATGAGAGGATCATAATTTAAAATTATTGTTTTTTGTTTATTGGAAGATGTTATTAAAGTTAATTCCCTACATAGTTTGATGCAATGGTGCAGAGCACAGTTTCTGGAACTTAAGATCTACAATCATGCCCAGTTTTGTTACTTTCGGTTGCTCAAATCTTCCATGAATTCTTGACCAATAAAACCATTCTATTTAAATAAAAAATAAAGTTTATAATATACCCAATGTTAGAACATATTATGTTAAGGGAACTGCAAGCTATCACAAATTATCTTCAAGTTGAAGTACTCTATGGCCGGATATCTTACTATCTTTAGACAGATAGTTTTAAGTTAAGACGTTTATTTACCCATATTTTTTTCAAAGTATAATTGGAAGAACTTTTGCAACTTACAGTTAGCTAATTTGTCATCATATGTAAATCGCATGACCCCAACCAAAGTATAAAATAAGCAAATAGAATATCAAAATCTTCCATTTATTATTTGAGTGTTGCCATGACAGCAGATTAATGTTATTCTATTGGTTTATTTTAAGTATTGTCTGGGGTCATGTGATTAACATTCTAATAATTTTTATAATACAAGTAATATTAATCTTGGGAACATGCTGATTTTATTGTCTTTTTTTGTGTTAGTAACATCTCCAGAGTTTCTTGACACTTAATATTATTTGCAATTTAAAAAAAAAAATGCAAACAAGAAAAACTAGATTGTATTAAATTACCTTCAGAAGTTTTTTTAATATTATTATTTGGAAAAGAAATAAATACTTTAATATTTTTACATTACGGGTGGGAGGAGAGGGCACTCATTTTTTTTTCAAAACAAAGTTTAAATTTTAACTTATTATTTTTCCTTTAAAAAGTGCTTGATTTTCCTTAAGGAATATGTAGCAATTTTTATTGAAATTTGTTTTTTTTTGTTGTTGTTTTTTTTTAAAAAAAAACAACAACTGGTTTTTAATTTAGTTGTTTTATTTTGACGTTTCTTATCAGAAAGTAAACAAATCAACATTTTCTCAAATCTTGAATGATAATTATTATATATATATTTTAAAGCAGTGACCATGTTTTACTAATGATAATAAAGATTCATGCTATGGCTTGATTTATGTGCTTTGCCTATAGGATTCTTTGACTTTAATAATTGTACTTTTCAGAGAATCTAATAGAGGGCGTTTGAATGCTCATTCATAGAATATGATTATGACAACAATCTCGAAGTTCTGCTCATGTTCCTAGAAATAGAAAACTACCCAGTGGATATACTCACTTCTGCATTAAGTTTAACAATTCAATTAAGAAAAGTATTGTTAGAATAGTTAGTATTCTATTTAACAAATATAAAGAAAGAGAAATGCACAAATAGAAAAATTATTTATATAAACATTTAAATCTAGAATGGCGTAAATATTAATTAAATGGGTGCTTTGCATATTAGGTACAGTGATAGAATGGCAGATTACAGTTCAAAATTGTGTTATTTCCAGTGCTCAAACATTTTACGAATTGCAGGTACTATCCTTCTTACCAAGCTTGAAAGTCTTTTTCCTTACTTATACAGTTTCAGTGGCCTACAAGTTTTTGTTTATGGTCTATTTCAATTTTTTTATATATTGTAATGTGTAAATGCCAACATGCTCTGAACATTGTCGTAGCTTGTTTACATTCAGAATTTTTATTTTTGTCACTACAATTTTGGTAAACTGATGAAAGTTTGGGATCTTTCTTTGACAGAATAGCACGCAGTGGAGTATTTCCAAAGGTAATCCTGTCTCCCAAAAAGTCTGCATTAATGAGTACAATATGGCATCACATTCCTTATATATTTTTTATTTTTATATTAATAAGTTGACTTAATACAAAAAAATAATTAATAAAGTGAAAATATTATAATTAATTTTCGCAAAATTTTTTTTTAAAAAAAAAACAAAACAATATTAATAAAAAAATTAAATATTAAATATGACCACTTCTTGTCAGCCATTTTATTTTAAATACTTATTGTAGGCCCCTGAAAATGTATAACTAAAAAAAGGCTGTCAAGCTTAGCAGAAAGGATAATACATAAGTAGCTAATATTTTTGGTATTTTGGAAATAAATTATTTAAAATCAAAAGGGTTCCTTATAAAAGTTTCTAAATTCATAAATGCGGGGAAAGTACTGATTTATTTGACACAGTGGTCTCCAATAACAAACCAAAATGACAGTAAATAATTGTCATAGTAGATTAGTAGATACAGAATTTTATAGAATAGGCTACCAGAGAATTCAATAAAAGAGTAACATTTTTAACCAATATAATCAAACAGCTTTATTGCTTAGGAGTTTATAAGAAGTTCAAGCATCAGGAATATCAGAATGGGAATCAATCCATGTATCTTAAAGTCCAGAATCATTGCATTAAATCAAAGAGCCAAGATTCTAAAAAAACCCATAATTGGTTTGCATTTTGAGGTAAAAATACATGTAATGGTGTAGCTGTTGTTTTAATTCAAAGAACAAAAGTTTTATCAATATTATTCCATTATAGATTCAAAGTATATTCAAATGTATAACTCTAAATAATAATCATAATAAAGACAAATAGAAAACATTTATATGAAGAAATTGAAAAAGTAGTTAGAAAAGAATATAAAAGTAACTGTTTAATGATAATAGAAGATTGGGATGTTGTAGAAAAGGGCAAGACTTGATAAAATTGTAGGAGATTGTGCTTTTGGAATAAGAAATGGGGTGGGGGGGTGAAAGGTGGATGTAAATATTGATGTGCAACATGGGCTCCAATGGGCTGCTACTGGTTTTAACACTTTAAAAAATTGGGTATTTTATCACAGGGAAATAATTATTGCAACTAAATTAGTTGTATATGGTGTTATTTTACCTGATTTATAACATGGAAGTGAGGTAAGTGCATTGGAAAAGTTTTATTTAAGGATGCTCTATAAAATGTTGAAAAATACAGTGTCAAGGCCACAAAACCAATCAATAGATACTTCAACTTGATTGGATATGATATTATAGAGTTCACACTTGTAAAATCTTACCCTTGTTGAATTAGCCATTTGAAATGAATGAACAATGCAAGGTTTCCTAAAATGCTGTTTTATGGTCAATTTGAACATAGTTTTAGTGAGAGGGATAGATCCTGTATATACACTACAGAAATATTATTCATTACATGGATAATCTCTAGTCTAATGAATGACTGAAATTTAAGGTCAATAAGTTTGACACATCAATTAAACTGTAGTAATTGGTTATTTACATATACTGAACTATAATAAAAATATGTAGAAGAGATTATGATCTGGGCCAGTTGATGTGTTCTGGTTCGGCATGAAATGTGCACCTTGGGGATCCTACATCTTTTTCACATGTCTTTTGGTCATATGTTTATGATTACACCTCTCCACAAGATGTTAAAAGTGGATAGAAACCAGTCCATACCTTGTGTGAAAGTGGTGTAGTGAAAATTACACCACAGAAATATTACTCATTAAGGTAGATCCTCGGTATGTTTTAAAGGTTATATCAGTGATCTTCTAAATATGTACAGTGTTGATCCTCTTCAATGGAAAGATATGGCAGAGAATAGAAATAATTTGGGAACTGCAATTAGACTGGAAGTTGAAGTATTTTAGAGAGAATAAGTTTATTACAAAAGAACTTAAAAGGTAGCATCACAAAATATCAAATAAATGAACAATGGACTAGCATGTTTTGTTTATGGACATATTTGTGTTTCACAGATTGGTTTATAATCACAAGCATTTCTAAAGTAGTGTTTTTATCTTTTTCCTCTGGAATTAGGATGGCCATACTGATTTGGGGAAGTTGGCGATTTCTATAAAAAGATGAGGCATATTACTTGTTATAGTTCTCCAATAACACATATATTTAGCAATGTTTTTATACAAAAATCTTAACAGCCATGAAATCTCTTTTTATGTACATTAGTAAGTAATTCAAACTTTTCTATATATGACTTTCATATACATTTTAGCACTATCAAATGTTTGAGAAATTTATTTGATATAAAAGTAAGCATGATCAACTTTTTCAATTTCTCTTTGAATGAATGAAAGATGAATATTATTAACTTTTCGATGTATTTTCTTTTCATGACATTCAAATTAATTAAAGTGTATTATGTACATTTAATTAATCATGAAATTAAAAAAAATATATGACCTTTCATAAATATTCCAATGTTTGTTAATATTCTTATTTTATATATATTTAAAATTTCCACTTCAGACACATTCTTGAAAGATGAATAAAGACATCTGAAAAAGTCAAATGTCTATTCCTGTGTTTCAAGAATAAGCAATGAAGTAAAAATTTCAAATATATCAACAACAAAAAAGATATATTACACATGGAAATGGAGAGGAGTTGAATTAATTATTCTACTTGATTATATTTAGTTAAAAAGCAAATATATTCAACTTTAACTGGGTTTATAATATATATATATATCTTATCTATGTATGATATAATAATCTCTAATCTAAACAAATGATTAGTTATAATCATTATTATATTTATCCATAGTGGATGGTGTTGAAGTTATGAGTGCAGGACATTTGAAGCTTGCAAATCAACTTAGTAATAATTTGGTACTGATAAATACTGAACATATGATGAAGAGATGAAAAATTGTGTTCTGGACCAACTGAAGAGTACCAGTTTTAGTATATAATGTATCTTGGAAGTCATTTATCTTTTTCAAATGTTTTTATTTATGTTTTAAGAATCCTTGGTGGAATGAACATTTTAAATATATCTAATAAAGATTTATACATGATAAGGGAGATGAAGTAATAAAGATTTATACATGATAAAGGGAGATGAAGTTGAATTATTCCGAGTATAGTTGAATTAAGTATGATCTAACAAATGCTTAGTAATAATCTTAAATTGTATTTATCTGCAATGGATGGCGTCAATGTTTATTTCAAGACCTGTGGAATATAAGTTTCAACTACATGAAAATGGAGATGAAGTTGAGTTATTCCATGTGTTTATGTTTATTTTAAAACAACATATATTAATTTTTAACTGAGTTTAAAGGTTGCCTCTGTGCCTGGAATGATACAATAACCTTAAGTCTAATAAATGATTAGTTATAACCATTAATGTATTTATCTGTATTGGATGATGTCACTGTTATGAATACAAGAACTTTGGCAGTTATAAATCAAAGTGTAATAATTTGTTACTGATAAATACTGAACAAGTGTTGAAGACCAGGATAGATTGTGACATGGATTAACTGAAGACTACTTGTTCAGTATGTAATGGATCTCGGGAGTCATTTATCTCTTTCGGATGTTTTTATTTATATATGTTGTGAAATGGATATATGAAAAAGGGAGACAAAGTTGAATTATTCCATGTAATAATGTCTGTTTTTTAAAAAACACATATTAATTTTTAATTGGATTTAAAGTTTACATTTGAATTGGAAATGATATTAATCTCTGACCTAATAAATGATTGGTAATAATCATTAATGTATTTATCTGAATGGTACCAAAGTCGTGAATCCAGTAAGTTTGATACTTGTAAATTCAATTGTAATAATTTAATATATTAATTCTTAATAGAAGATTAACATCTATATCCTGAGATAAGAATGATATGATAATCTCTAGTCTAATAAATGATTAATAATAATCATTAATGTATATATCTGGAGTGAATGGTATCAAAGTTGTGAGTACAGAAAATTTAATACTTGTAAATCATATTATAATAAAGTAATATATTAATTTTTCATAGAAGTTTAATATTTGTATCTGGGCCAGCAATGATATGATAATCTTTAGACTAATAAATGAATAGTAATATTAATGTCATATAATTCTATAATTAAAACCACTTCTTTTCTTTTCAAAAACTTTATTTGATGTATATATTTATCCACTTATTTCCAACGTTTTGACTATATTTACTCTATAGTCATTTTCAAGGATCTAGAAAAAACATTACATTATAAACAAACTTCACATAATAAAACCAAAAAAAAAAAAAAAATAATCAAAAACAATATAAAACATATAAACCCCATAAAATTTAAAAATAAATAAAATACATTAAAATCAATTAAATTAAAAACACAAAACATACACCACACTTACTTGACTCCCTTCTCAAAAAACTTTACCTTTTTACATTTTCTTTTATCCAAAAAACCAATTGTTACAATAAAAAACTTATTTCCTTTTTCTTTCTTCATTTCAACAAAAATTTTATTAACAATAAATAGTGATTACATACTAATAAAGGATAGATAAATGAATAAATTGTACAATAATATGATTGTATAATGTTCTATTTGTCATCTGGCTAGATTTTGTTATGAGAGTACAATTGTTATACTCTTACGTGGTTAGGTATAGTGATGAGATTCTAAGAACTTGATTAATGGAATAAGCATTTTTTATATAAACATGAATATTTTCTTTTAGAATTTCCTATTCTATAATGCTGGGTAGGTGGGAGTTGATAATCAGGAAAAGGAAAGAGCAGTTAAAGACCAGGTGTCATCAAAGACTTTACTGGAGGCCAGGAGCTGGTCACATTTCTTGATTTTTTTGAGCGTTTGATAAAACAATGGTATGATTTGTAGCGGGGGTAATTCCATGAGAGTTTTGCCTCTCACTATCCATATGGAATAAAAGACAAAGGTAGAAAGCCTTATTATTGAAAAAAACCCATTATGAATGGCATTTTCAAGTGAGAAAATCATATCAGGTCTTATGTTGGAATTGATTATAATTATATATTTCAGTGTTTTAAGTCTTGGGCACCGGTGTAAGAAATAATTCTTTATTTTTGAAGTATATAAGAAAGAAAAAGGAAATAAGTTTTTTATTGTAACAATTGGTTTTTTGGATAAAAGAAAATGTAAAAAGGTAAAGTTTTTTGAGAAGGGAGTCAAGTAAGTGTGGTGTATGTTTTGTGTTTTTAATTTAATTGATTTTAATGTATTTTATTTATTTTTAAATTGTATGGGGTTTATATGTTTTATATTGTTTTTGATTTTTTTTTTTTGTTTTTTGTTTTTATTATGTGAAGTTTGTTTATAATGTAATGTTTTTTCTAGATCCTTGAAAATGACTATAGAGTAAAGATAGTCGAAACGTTGGAAATAAGTGGATATATATATATACATCAAATAAAGTTTTTGAAAAGAAAAGAAGTGGTTTTAATTATAGAATTATATGACTATATGTATTGTATATTTTTGAAAAGAAAAAAGGATTGAGTCCTGATTAGAAACAGAAGTAATATTAATGTATTTATCTGAAGTGGATGGGATCAAAGTTATGAACGCAGAAAGTTTTATGTAAATCAAGGTATAATAATTTGGTATTGATAAATACTGAAACACATCAAGATGTGAAAGAGATTGTTACTTAGGTCAATTGAAACGTTCTGGTGTATAATGAATTTCTTGGGGATCATTTGTCTTTTTTCCATGTCTTTATTTATATCAATGTGTGATAGAGTGGTAGTTTTAGGTATATCTACAAAAGGTATTGCACATGAAAAAAGAGAAATGAATTATTTCATATGTTATGTTTAATTTTAAAAAAGCATATATATCAATATCTGGGTTCCAATTTTATATCAGGGCTAGGAATGATATGATAATCCTTAGCCTAGTAAATGAGCTAAAATAGTAAGTAATGCATTTATCTGCTGCAACGTTGCTAAAGTTGTGCGTGTAGAAAGTTTGACGCTCTTAAATCAAATTGTAAACATTTTATTTTATTAAGTTTTTGTCAGGTATCTCTACATTTTATGGCATTTAATTTTATTCTTGTAAAAACTGTTAAAATGGAAAGAGATTGCTTTAATCTGATGTGTTTCATAATCATTTATTCTCGATACTGACATGTGATGTCACATTATAAATCAATTTAGCTTTTATCTTTAATCATTCTTCTCAGCTTAAAATATATTTAATAGATGAAGAAAAGTGTTAAGTAAATAAGTTTGTCGGAAAGTCTATGTTATGCTTTAATACTTCGTAAAGTATATTTTGAATTATAATGCGTATCAAGGCCACATTAAACTTTTTTTATGCAGAAGGCGAACATGCAGAACAATTTATGCATATAAAATTAAATCATCTGCAAATTATATTTATTTATTTATTAAGTATACAGATTTTTAGACAGCTGCACTATTATATCATATGATCATTACTTTCTATGTTTACACACGCTGTTAAAATAGTAATCAACTCTCCTTACAGTAGCACCATCCAGTGTAAGTCTTAGTAATCAATGGATGCAAGTAAGGTTTGTGCACAAATCCTTATCTAGTGCCTAATCATCCAGTATCCCCAAACTGGTTTCTAGCTGGCAGCTTTCATCAGTTAAAAGTCTTGGATCTGAGAGCACTGCACATAGATCTTAGTATGTAATACAACCCTCCGACAGCTACCTTTTACCTATTTGGTTAACTATAAAGCTATGAGACCAAGATAAAAAACACAATAGTGTTTTCAATTGAAGCTCATTTTTTTGTATAGTTCCTTAAATGTGAACCCAGTTCACTATATAATTTGGTGTCTGGTTTTTTAAGAAACACAGTCACCATGATCCTATGGGCAGGAATTGGTATAAAACCATTAAAACACCATAGTTGGCTACTGTTTTAACAGCTTGTGTAAGCATGGGAAATGGTGGCCAAGTAATGTTTTAGTGATTTTATACAATCCTGTGGCCATATGATCGTGGTGATTAGTTTTTAAAAAACACAAAGGTACCAAAATATATACATATTGAACTGAGTTCAGATATTCAGATTTGTATGACTAAACAAGTTTGAGCTTGTATTGAAAAGATTATTGTGTTTTCATCTTAGCCTCATAGCATCAAATAGGAAAAAGGTTCAGGGCTCTCAGATCCAAGGCTCTTCACTAATAAAAACCACATAGAAACTAGTCTGGGATATTGTACAAATAGGCACTAGATAGAGATTTTATGCACAAACTTTCTTGCATCCATTGATTACTACCTAAGGCTTGCCCTGAGTGACATTACTGTTTGGAGAGTTGGATAATATTTTAAAATTCTGAAGTATTAACAAAATATCATAAAGGTACCCATAGAGTAACTCAGGAGATAGACTCAACAATGATTTTATTAAGTCCTTTAATTCTACAAATGCAGCCATAAATTTCACAGTCATTAACTCTGTGGTTCACAGTTTGTGCTTGCTCACCTTTACATAAATCAGTGGCAGATAAATTTCATTTATGAAGCAGATGAGCACAGTGTATGTTGTTGAGACTGCAGTTGCACCTAGAAAGATAAAACTGGTTGAATTGTTTGCATCTGGAAAAAGAAATTTCATTGGAACATATTAAGAACTCCATTTTTTATGCTGTAATTCTTCAACTGTAGATTTGTAGTTTAGCATCCAAACAGGGATCTTGATTTGGATCAAGTCTTAGGTGTTGAAACTACATTTTGAGCTACTGGCAAGTCAAATGTGCTTAATTGATTTTTATATAATTTTTTTGAAGCATCTTCTGTTATCTGGTAAAGGAATATATGAAAAAAGAGGAAATGACTGCCAAAGGAATAGGCTTGAGTATACCAGCGATATTTCTCATGGTATAATATATAATTGAGTATTCCAGAAGTTTAGTATGATAACTTTGCTTCCAATAAAGGCACAGTATTCACCAGCAGGATATTTTCAGTAGCTATCTTTATCAATGCTTGTTTTGAGTACTTCACCACTAAACATCACATCACTGATTTGAGTAATTTATATACATTGCTATCATAAAGTAGAAATCAGTGGGATATGGCAAACTTTCATTAATGATGATATATTATCACCGGGTTATTGTTTTAGTATTGTATACACAGTTTTTAAACAGGTTATCCTAGTGTTCATGCTTCATTGTACATCTTAATAGTCTATGGTTCAATTTTTTATGAATCCTAAAATTGAGGGATCCTACTCATTCCTTTGACAGTTGAATACCAATCAAATCTCTGAATAGTGAAGTAATTGGACATGAGTATTCTATTTATTTATATATTGTTATACTGGAAAAATACTATTTATAAAAATGAATATCTCAGAAATGTAATAATAGTTAGAGAAATAAACTAAATTTTGCAGTAGAAATAGAAATGAAAAAAATACCCTGTTCCATTGTCTCATATTAAAGAGAGGAGAATTGTAATAGTATCAGTTCAATTGCAGCTTAAATTACTTGCATTACAAAGCCACCTGGTGAAGAAAATAGCAAAGACATTTTACTGTCTGTGTATATGCACATATTAAATATAATATACATGTAATTTAACTATATTGATGCAAGAAATTAAAGAAAGTTAGGTTAGTGTTAATACTACTATTAAATATTAAATAAAAGAAATGGACTTTGTAAAATTATAATTAATAAAATAATTACTTGTGTAATAAAAGGCAAGAAAGAGAAATTAGTTTACTATTACATGCAAATGAATTCTATAATTCAGGGAAATATGCCATATTTTATGACTGTTTAAATTTGCTTGCTAGAATAGGTTTAAAGAAATAATTTGTTTTTATCTGGTAGTAAGTTGAATGTCAAATCTGAATATGTTATTAAAAATTGTAAAGCAGTAAAATTGAGAAAATTAGAGAATGAATTATAGAGTTTGGTTATAATTTTCTTTTATTTCATTTCTTTCTCTTTTTTTTTGCCAGACTAAGTAAAACCTATTTTTATAATCATTTATAAAATTTATATGAACACAGAAAATATTTAAGAAAAAACATGTTATGTAAAAAATATACTAAATCTGGATAGGGATGTTGTGTAAAAAACATTGTTAAATTAATACTGACTTAATTACATGCTAAATGTTATAAACGTCATGTGGACAATAGATTTAAATAGAGTTGGAAAAGGGCAGTAAGTTATTATTAAATGAATCTGGAATTGAGAAGAAAGTTGTGAAAATTAATTCTGTGAAGACAAGAAGAAATCAATAGAGAAGTAGCTGTTAAAGGATAAAATTGCTAGTTCAAATATTTTTCCTTGGCATAGCATTGAATAACTTCCATGATAACTGTTTAAAAATATTTTTTATAATATAGCAAAAGTGATGATATTAGCTAAAAGAAAACTATTTACCATGCATGGTTATTACAATCCAAGACTCATCAAAAGACCTGGAATTATGCAAAAGTGATGATATTAGCTAGAAGAAAACTATTTACCATGCATGGTTAGTACAATCAAAGACTCACCAGTCAAAAGACCTGGAACTATGCATTGTATCCTGAGACAAATGTCAAAGTTGTATTGAATGCAACATGGCATGCTTTGAGGAAGGAAACCATGTTATAAGGAAATAAGTCAAACTTACTGTAAGAGTTAATATATATATCTATCTCTAGTTGGACTCATCAACATTGTCTACCACCACTGATACCTGAAGAGGATTACTTTATTCAGAACTAGATTAATAAAGATTGTCATTAAAATATGTGCATATATATATAGTAAGTTACACTCTCTACAAAAGCCATGGTTTAAAATATTTTATTACATAATAACATCTTTCTTTATATTTGATTCTAAGGCCTTAAATGCCATGTTTACATTTATTCGATTCAATATTTTGTTGTTGTTTTTTTCATTTATTTACTTCCTGTGTATTGTGATAGCTGCAAATGTATAAGCAATGATTTTTTGTTTATTTATTATTGCAAACAAATTGTTTTTTTTTTAATTTTATTTAAGTTTTGCTATTTAAGCTCAGTTTAAATATAAGCTTTTAATATACCACTAACTACTAAGAAGCTATGCTATCCACCAAGGGACAGTCAAGGATAATGAAATTACATTAAAATTAGAGAACCATGATAGTAAAATATCCAAAAATCATCTTTCTAAGATTAATTTTACATTCAACAAAATTAAAAAATATTTTTGGAATCATTGTACTTAAGTTAACCTTCAGGGCTATCATAAGAATATTAGTTATATTTAATATCCATATTATTTGAAACATTTCATTGTCATTATATATATTAGATTATATACCATTATAATATACTATCACCATAAGGTAGAACGGAAAGCAATGAGATATGGCAAATGATCATTGATGATGATCATATATTATCATTTGGACACTGTCTAGTTATTCTCTCTGTCTTTAAATAGAGAATTTTTCTTACATACCTATCCTACAGCCAGTTAAATTATAAATCGTTTTACATAGTTTTACATTTCAGTTTAATTAATATTATTTTGTTTTTACATTAAAAATAAATTTGAAAAATTAAGTCACCCTGTTAGAATCTGGCAGGAACTGGTGTCAGTTTCCAAGATCACTGATAGGATTCCAATTCCAGGATGAAATATGATGTAATGAAGTATTTGTTGGTTTTCTCTATATGAGTGCATAGTTATTCAATTATTTACATAATTATTTGTGGTTTGATTAAACAATTTTGTGACGTATATTGTTGTATGTTTTGGATAGCTTATGCGAGTGTGAAAATATTTTTACGTTATTTTAACATTTATATATAATAAACAAGAGCAGTTATTTATATGCTCTAGCGCCATCTAGAGCAAGCTTGGATAATCTAATACCAAAAATTAGCGCATTACTTTTATCATTGATGGTTTAGATCCAAAGCCAGAACTAATGCATTTATATTGTGTAAGGTAATGAATCAAGTAATCTCATGTTGATATTTATATATTTTATTTATAGATATAATAACACATTTTTATTGTTAAGCTTTTTAAAACATATTCTAATTTTGCTTTCTTCTAGAAATGGCAGCGTATTTTTAAATTTTCCATTAATTATTAAAATTGCTTTGTTCTGTTATATAATAAACTTTTTTATTTACATGATTTTGTTTTTGCTTCAAAAAATTGCCTTATTAAAGATAAAATTATTCCAAACTTAATTTGCTGTTTTCATTTTATATTTTAATTTAATCTTCGCAAAAATAAGATCTTCTATAAACATTTATATGACAAAAGTTATTTAAACATTTTAAAAGACAGAAAAGGAAGAGACTTTTGATGTAGAGAATTCCATTTTACGATCATTGTTTATACAAAGTTTCAGTATTTAATAAAAAGTTTTAATTAGGATTGATGTTTTGATACTTTATGCTAGGAAAATTAGACTATAAATCGCCATTTGGACTAGATTTTTCAATAGCTATTCCAGTGCTGAATATTGCTTGACATTAAACTTGAATACCAGTTATAATAGAATCACCAACAACGATATAAAAAAGAAAATGTCAGAAATTGGTCTAGGAATGCAGATATTGTAGCACTATATTCAAGCTTACACTATATAATAAAGTAGTAACAAACTCTCCATATAATAGTGTAACCTAAGTTTTAGTAATAATCAATCGGTGCAAGGTTTGTGTACAAAATTCCTATCTAGTGCCCATTCATTCAAATCCCCAGACTAATTTGCACTAAGTGATACTACTGAATGAGAATTTGATACTGTTTTAACAGCTTATGTAAGCATAGGAAATGGTGATCATGTGATGTTTTAGCAGTTTTTTACTAGAGTATGGTGAGGGCAACTTCTCTTATAAGAGAATTATAGTTAAAAATTTCAAACTATAGATATCATTTAAAATCTTGTTGTTTTTTTTTTTTTTGTTATTTAATTAATGGGATGTCCTGTGCGTTTTAGACAGTGGTAGAGTGTCCGTTTCTGGAATGTGGGATAATAGGCTTATTCTGGTGCTGTCACTTCCGGCGCTCAAACTTCTTACGAACTTTCGAACAATAAAACCATTTGAAGTATATATTCTCATATTGCAATTAAAACGTCATTTGAGTACATTTCTGTTACAACAAAATGAAAATCTTTTTTTGCTACGTTTATAGCTTAGAGGAAATAAAAATCTAATTAAGGAATTGTTTTGATCTGTTATAAGATTTAAATTTTATATAAAAAGTAGTTCTACAAAAAATGGATATTCATCAGATAAATAATAACAGTTACGTGAGAATTAAATAAAGTTATTTATTCACGTTGATGATTGATTGCATATATATGTGGAGATGATAATCTGGTCTAACTGACGAGTGCTGGCATAGCACGAAATACGTTTATTGGTGATTATTTATCTTTTCAACGTGTGTGATCAAGTATATCAGCAGTATGAGATAGGATGGTTGAGGGTCGTGTGAAAGTCTGAGTTCAAATCCCCTATATATTACATATATAAGTGCAAGTATGAAAAAGCCTATACTATAGAAAAAAAAATTCATATTCTAGTTAAAGTTATCTTCTGTCAAATATTTAGTTTCATTACGGGATAACGTTATGCGAGCCGTTTATAAGTTGTTGTTTTTTTCATTTCCGTATAACTAAATTGGGCTTAAAGCTGTAGTGGATTTAATTATTGTAACCGAATTAGTTTTTTTTATTAATAATATGAAAGAAAAAAATATTAAAAAAATTGTTTTACTCTGCTATTTCATTTAATTTTTATATATGGGAAACAATTATTTATGAAATTATTTTGCTTCCTGATAATTTAGAATACTTTGTGTTTGATAAGAAGATAAATTTTGAAGAAGTACATATATTTCTGTAGTCTAATTTTGTCACAAGATATTAATGGCTAGAAACCAGTCCCTATCTTGTGTGAGAGTAGTGCAGCGAAAATTATACTGCAGAAATTTTAATTCATTAAGTAACTAATCTCTAGTCTAATGAATAACTAATAAAAACTGAATATACGTTCATTAAATGGTTTGTGTCAAAGTTGTGGGGACGGTAAATTTGACACTTTTCAATTAAACTGTAATAGTTGGTTATCTTTATATGCTGAACATTGTTGAAGATAGGTGTGAGAGATAATGGTCTGGGGTGCTTGTTTACCGTGAATTGGATACGTTTTCCCACATCTAATAAAATATTATAAATTTATAAACGTTACTTTTTTTTATTTTTATTGTTTGCATATTATTTACAAATATTAACCCAGGTACAAAATTTAAATTACAGCAGCTCATAAAGTTAAATGCATAACTAATCTATAATTACTGTACTGTACTTCAAAAATAAGTATTTATGAGAAATGGTAATGATTTTATAAGTTCAAGCACTGAGAATGCACAACTGAGATAGATTGTAGACTGTCAAGTATAAGTATGAGTAGAATCATTTCTTTTCTTTTTGAGTATATTGTATTGCTTATTGTCTAATATCACAAAACAGCATGCAAGCAACATGGGTTTTAGGGTGTGAACAATTTACGGATGCATTATAGAACTGAAAATATATGTTTTAAGCATGAAGTTGATTGAATATTTGTGATACACAAACAGACACAGAGATGAGAAGTATGGGTAGGGTTGAAAAGGATGAAACATTTTTTTCTGGATAATTATTGCACAAGACATATATAGGTTTGAGATTTAGCTTGAATTGGTCATTGACAAACAGTTTGGTTGGACTAATACCCTGTAATAGATTAAACAGAAATTTTAGTCATGACTGTGGAACATAAAAATTTTGGAACTAATCCATTTGCATGGAATAAAAAAAGTTAAAATTCATGTAACAATTAGAATTGTCAGTTTTTCTTGAGGAAATCTAATCATCTCTACAATTTTACTATTTGTACTTTAATCTTGTTGAATACTAAATAAATATTTTTGCCAGGATAAGTAAATTCTTATATCTCCATTTTTATTTGTAATTGCAAATCTTTTTTTCAACAGCTAAACATTTTTTTATTATAGGTAAAGATGTGTTAATCTGAAGCTCTGGCACCATTCATTTTTTGATTTGTTAATTTTCTGGATTTCAACAATAAACCTTCTATTTTCTCACCCACTCTTCTGGAAATTTCACTAAATATTAATTTTATTGTATATTTTAAACATTAATTCCTATTAAGCGCATGGTCAGCACATAATTACATATAAGGGTTTAACCTTAATACTGTGTGCCTTGAGTGCTTAATTTTACCACTAGAGGGACCTCTACAAATCTTAACACAAGATTATGACTTTATAAAGATAAGAGCGGCCTTCTTATTTTCAACCTACTTTCTAATTATATAGGCAAATCTAAAGTATTTTGATTTGAGATTGCGAAGCTAGTAAGTTCTTCACTAATTAAATCCACTACCTTGTTTAGAAATCAACATTTGTGAAATCTTTAAGTTCACAGCAAGATAATGGACTTATTAGTGAAGAACTTACTAGCTTCATACTCTCAAATCAAAATGCTTTAGATTTGTCTATATAATTAGAAAGTAGGTTGAAGATAAGATGGCTGTTCTCTTTATAAAGTCCTAATCTTGTGTTAAGATTTGTAGAGTTACCTTTCATGGTAAAATTAAACACTTAAGGTGCATAGTATTAAGGTTAAAGTCTTATATGTAATTATACTACATTTTGTTTTTATATACTATTTTCTATATATAATGCAGTTTTGAATCAGCTTTATTTGTTTCAAAACTTTAACAGTGATGTAAATTAATGGATAGTATGTTTTGTTTATGATAATATTGCAAGCAAAAGTGCACTATCTTGTATACGTATCATATATATATATATATCACTGATGCTATTTGATATGTATATACACATCTAAAATATAATTTAATTTAAAATTTACAATTTATAAACAATTAAGTTTTAGACAAGCTTTTCTAGCACATTCTATGTAAACTTTAATGATCAGTGTTTACCAGTTAAACCAATAAAATATCATGACTCTATCACATGATTCCAGCTTGCATATTGCTGTTTTAGCAGTATACATTTTTCTTTCACCACTTCTATGCCATCTATTGTAAGCCTTACTAATAAAAGCTAGGTTTATTATCTGGTTTCTATTAATTAGTAAAGCTTACAATAATTGGCATAGATGTGGTGAAAGAAAAATGATTATGAGATAAAATCACTATTCATAATTTTTAAATTCCTGACCTGTTTCTGGATTTTGCATTTATCAGTAATGCTTAGAAGTCAAAAGTTGAAAGGAATGCAGACATATATCCAGTATTCATTTCTTTAACTCCTGTCAATCTAAAAATTTGGAGTTTACGTCAGGCCAGAGTTTTGAACCTTGGTCAACTTGCAATAACAGTTATATAGGGAATTTAAATACTCTGTTTACATGCATCTAATTACCACTGATTGCTCAAAGTGTTCACTAGATGGCACTAGAGTGGAGGACTACTCTTGTCGTTATTCTATTGTTTAAGTTGGGAGTTTGGTAATTTGTTGTTATCAAATTAAGTTTAGAAACAAAAATAATTTTTAATATAATAATGCAGAACCCATATATTTACATATGTATATACTGGTTGTGTTTATATGTGCAATCAGTCATTCTCTCTCTCAAAAAAATCTTCATTGTTATCAAAACAGGTTTTTTGTCTTTGCACCACATAGTTTACTGCAGTGATAATGTCAGGGTCTGAGGTGTAAGGTTCTCAGATTGAATCCAATTTTCTTTTTAACACGTGTAGTTCAGTTAGTAAAATATCAGACGCTCCAATGCATGGTAATCAGAATGATTCCACTTGAATTTCTTATGAACTCTTGAGTAAAAAAACCATTCGATTATATTCTTTTCATTATTTTTTGAATGGAATATTCATTTTAACCAAAGCACGAGTTTTTATAACTTTTCACAATTGCTATCGTTATTGGCTTAAAGCTTAGATGTCATTTCAAATAAAACTTCATTAAACCCTTTTTAAAGAATAGCGGAAGAAAAAAGATCAAAAGCTTTAATATTGTAATTATTTATTGTGTGTTTAAAAACTGCAAGCTTTAAATAAAGCTAAAATTGAGATCAAAATTGTATGAAATTGAATGTTTAATAATGTTTTGTCAAGCATTGGTGGTCGAGAGGTCAGCGGCAGTTGTCCCGGGTTAGCGGGTTCACTTCCCGGCTGATGCCATGACACATGGGGTGGGGGAGTAATTGTTCACATTTGGTTTGTTAGTTACATTAATATCTAAATATTTACTATTTTGTTTGGGGAAAATGACGTTTATATTGATTTTAAAAATGTGACTGATAAGTTCATGCTATTCAGCAGAAGAGGACATATAGGGAAATTTAAAATTTACGTCAGTCTAATTAAAGAAATGTTTTGACTCTGTTATTATACTGCATACATTTATTTTGTTAATAATATGAAGCTAGTAAAATATTACATATGCTTTTTTTATATTTATACCAAGTTGTATACAATAGTAATTAAAACAATAAATGCAAATAGAATTACTGATTAACTCCCTTCCCTTGGGGTTTAATCCTGTAGGTGTTTCTCTTAGAGCTTCACCATATTTTGTCCTTTCTGGGTTTTTCCTACGAGTATTTGATTTCATTGTAAATTAATTTTTGCTTTTAAAGTTATATTGAGTACATTGAATCTAAAGTTTAATGTAAGCTTTGGATTTTTTGGCGTTGAATTAATTATCTCCAAGTAGATGTGTTTAATAATAAGAAATATATTAATTTTTAATTAAAGTTCAAAATATATATCTGCATTGGAAATGATATGGTTATTTTTAGTCTAAAAATTGTTAGTAATAATCGTTAAGGTGTTTATTTGGGGAGGGATGGTGTCATAGTTGTGAATGCAATAAATTTGACACCTTTACAATAAATTGTAATAATCATTACTCTATAAGTATAAGATTGTTGGCACTTGTAATGTAAAAGCATGCCTGACAAGTTTTGAATTAAACTTTGTCTATTAATTTATTTGTAAAATGATTTTAACATTAAAATCAACAAGCATGAGGAAATTAAATTTTAAAAAGAATTTTGTAAAAATATTTGAGTTGAAGTTTTAAAAATGCTTCAAAAATCAATCACTTTGAAAACCAAAGCTTAGTTACTAGTTTTCTTTCTTCTTAGAATTGAAGCTTTATTAATTTGGTATCTTTGATATTTCTTTGTTCTAATATCACTGGCTGTATGTTTATTCATGCTGGTTTCTATCTAATTAGGAATGCTGTATTGACTACAGGACAAATAATGAACAAAGAGGAGTCTGGGAGATTTATCAAAATATAAATCCCTGATTCCCTTCCTTTATATATATATATATATTAAATTTTATTCTTATCTTAGTGTATCTTTTACCATAGCTTAATCATATCATAACCATCCATTAGGCCAGAAGTCAGACCAGCTTCTCTCACTCTGGATGCATTTTTGAAATACCCAAAATACCTAGTTCACTTTTTTTTCCAAGTGAGTAAGACATACACAGTTCATATATAATTTTAACTTCATTTACACCACTTTTTAAGATATACTTTTAACTTCATATATTCCATTTTTATTGTTAAAATGAGGTTGCCTTGACAACAGTTTGAGATTGTTGATTGTTGTCTATATTGGGATTGTCTAAGTGTTGACCGATTTCTATTGGTTATATATATATTGAAACTAATATTTCATCATAATTACCTAAATAGGGCCAAAGATATGAAAAAAGTAAGGTTGTTTTCTCTTAGCATGTTGAAACCGCTTGAGGGCGTAATTTCTATGCAAATGCACAGAAATATACTATTTAAGTGGCCGCGCCACTATATAACATTCTACTCCAATGGTTAAGCATAGAAATAGTCCATTTACTTGTCTGCAGTGTCTATTTCTATGCTACAGCACAGAAATATGATGTTTATTCTGCCGCAGAGGATGCCACCACTTACGGTGAACATTGTGTTATGCAATTTATACGAACAATCCCATTTTAAATTTAGCTACGCTATCTATTTCTAAGCTACAGCACAGAAATAGGATGTATTATTCTTCCACAGTTTATATGAACAATCCCATTATTAACATTTTGGCTACAGGTATTTACAGCACAGCGGCCGCTGCCGCCTACGGTGAACTTTGTGTTATGCTGTTTATACGAACAATCCCATTTTAAATTTCACTACAGTATTTTGTGAAGGTGTCTGTAATTGAGATTATCAAAAGTCTTCAAATTCACATGCCCAAGTCATTATTTTCCGAATCCAGTGATGAAGTATGAAGTAATAAAAATTGTGGAAACTTTGCTCTGCTTCTCTAGACAAGGGTGACCCTTTAATCAATTGTCAAGGGGAGGTGTAAGCATGATTTTTATGAAATCATGCTAAAATTCACATTTGCGTGAGATAAATCACGAGACCAATCGAAAATACCGGCTTTATTTTTGGCCACGATGTTGTTTTGAATAAATTCTTTCTTTTTATTCTTATTAAAATTACAAATTATATTTGCATGGCCACGATGTTGTTTTGGGGAAATTATTTCTTTTTATTCTTGTTAAAATTAACAATTTTATTTGCATGGCCACAATGTTTTTGTTTTGAAGAAATTATTTATTTTTCTTCATGTTAAAATTTGATTTGCATCTCCATGATATTGTTTTTATTCTTCTTAAAATTACAAATTTCATTTTAGAAAAATAAAAATTAACAAAAAAAAGAGATTTATCCAATTTATTTTTTATTTATTTTAGATACATTTCATTATTTTTGATTTTATTATAAATCAAAAAAAAAGCACTATGAAGTTGAAAAAAAAAGAAAAAGAACAACGGCCCCAGTAACATTATAATTCTGTTTGTTTACATAGAAATTACGCCATCAAGCGGTTTCAACATGCTAAGAGAAAACAACCAAAAATAAATGATCCCCAAGATGCACATTTTATGCTGAATCAGCATACATCTGTTGGCCAAGATCACAATCTCTTATACATATTTTCATTTTTATTTAGGATTTTATAGCTAAAAATTTACTATAGTTTGATTTCAAGTGTCAAACTTTCTTAACTCACAATTTTGCCACTAATCATTTTATAGAATTATTTTAATGATTATTACTGATTATTCATTAAACTATATTCTTTAATTGTCACTTATTAGTAATATCTTCATATGTATTTTTAAATTTTGTGAACATAAACTTACATATTACAAAAATACAACCATTGTAAATGTATCTATGAAATGTGTAGGAGATATGGTCCATATGTTCAAAACAAATTTCACAAGAAATGAATAATATATTTGGATTGTAAATGAATTTAGCACTTTCATTAAAAAAGATACGAAAAAACAATTTAACAATTTTAAATAAGCTCCCTGAACTAATAACATAAATGAAAATATTATAATTCTCATTTGCATCACATGATCACCATCTCTTATACTAGCACATGATTGTTTATAAACAAGGCAAAACTCTCCATACAGTAGTGCCACCCTATGCCAACCAGAGTAATCAATGGATGCCAGAAGGCTTGTGCATAAAATTCCTATCTAATGCCTACTCATCCAATATCCCCAGACTAGTTTCTGGCTTGTGGTCTTCATCAGTGAGGAGCTTTGGATCTAGGTGCAGTGCTCTCAGATCCAAAGCTCCTCACTGACAAAGGCCACAAGCCAGAAACTAGTCTGGAGATATTGGATGAGTAGGCATTAGATAGGGATTTTATGCACAAGCCTCTGGCATCCATTGATTACTCTGGTTGGCACAGGGTGGCACTACTGTATGGAGAGTTTTGCCTTGTTGATAAAGTCTCATTTGGTAAGGATAGAATTTTTTTTAATATAATAAATGATTTTTTACTTTATATGGTTTGGTACAATGGATGACTCTGGGGTTCAAGGTCCATGGACTACAGTTTAGCTCTTCACTCCCAATGCTTTTATGATGTTCATTAGTATAAATAGTATTTTTATGAATGTCCTTATTATGTCAGAGGACTTAACTTATTCAATTCTTTACTTTGTACTTTGGCAGAACATTCTCATAGAAAAAGTAGTGATGATAAAAAGAAAGGAATGAATTATAGTCTAGAGTTCGGCAAACTTTTTAACATGAGCCATTTTGTTTAAATCGCCCTTACCCCATTTGAGAGCCACAAGGGGAGAAGTATCTCACCCCTCCTCATATACAGTATGGAATCACAAGGAAAGAGGTGAAAATATGTCCCTGAAAAATATGGTTTTCTGAATGGCTGTGAATATATTTGAACATTTTATTTTAATAATAGGACATAATAGAATCATATACATTCTAATGAAAATAAAAAATTATCTTAATAATAAAGAAATAAAAACAAAAAATTACTTTATTCACAAATTCGTAATATTTAAATATTCATCATATATAATAATTACCATATTACTTCAAATTTAAGCCACACTATTTATTTAAATTTTGAAGAACTAAAATTAGGATGTAGCTTAAATTCAAAGTGAATATTTTAGCATCTTATTTCTGTTGATATCCCATTCCCCAATGAGCACATATTTGTTTTAAGCTGTATGCATGCACATAGAATTATGATCATTTATAGCAGTTTATTCGGGGGTTCCCCTTTTGCACTTTTCTTTTAGTTCCTATTTAAGTAAAAAAAAAAAATATTTATAATTTTTCAATATCTATTATAAAATCATTTTTATATATTTTTTTTTTTTCAATTTTAAAATCTTAGTATGGCTTAAATTTAAGGGTGGCTTAAATTCGAAATACTATGGTATTATTTATATATAAAATCTCTAAATGTCCATAACGCTGTCATGTGATATTCAAATTAAACATTTCTTTGTTAGAGGGTATATTTTTCAAGAAAAAAAAAATTATTTGTTCCACCATTAATAAACAGTAATCATTTTTTTTACGAAGCATTTTAGGCAAATGAAGGAATTTGTTAAAGCAATTGATTAAAAATATATATGACGGCCTTTCTGTAGGCCAGGTACATTTCTGGATTCTGAAAAATTATGACATGAGAATAAAACTTTTTGAAAGGACAAATGCTCAGAAAAAAAGTGTGCTTATAACTACAGTACAGAACTGAATAGGTATAGTATTTAAATCATGAACAAAATGTGATTACAGTATGTAAATTCATGTTTGAAAATATGATATTTAGTGAGGGGAAAAAATAGATGTTATAGTACCATATTTGCATTTAGTTTGCTGTAGCTTGATATCGCATAGTTCATGGCTCCACTGTAATACCATGGATGATTGAAATTTGTTAAAGCAATCAATTAAAAAATGATAGTCTTTTCATAGGATGGATACATATGCTGGTTCTATAATAAAGCTGAATTCAATAAACAATGTTGTAATGCACATTTTTCCTTTCCTAGATTTATCAAAATATTTATTAACAAATTACAAGACAAAATAAAAATGAGTTTATGATACTATCATTATAAAAAGAGCAACAAGAATGGGATCGAAGAGCCAAATTTGGCTGCCGATTCCTATTGTAATCTATATAGTATTTATCTGATTTCTTGTGGTTTTAAGACCCGTAGAAGTCCCTACTATCGCATTTTATACGCATGTGCTTGAGGCTACAGCCTTAATGAATATTATTTATTCTATATTGAAAATGTTCTGCCAATTATTGAGCAAAACATCAGGATTTTGATGCAACCAGCAGCCCATCAAAAATGTTTTTTGGTATTTAATTTTTGAAAGAGAATTTTTTAAATATGCACTTTATTCATAAGCATTCACTAGTACTGGTTTAATATGTGATCTTTTTCACTTTTTAAATCTACCACTAGATGGCGCCAGAATGAAATCAAGATTTAGCTTAATGGCTATGGAGTTGATAAAAATTATGATGTGGAAATGGGATGGAGCAGGATAGAGAAGAATGTGGGAAAACTTAGGGCAAGGAATGGAAAGGGAAGGTAAAGTAGCTAACAGATTTTTCTGGGCATAGTGGCTAAGAGATTCCTGACCCCATACAAGGAGAAGTCACAGTGCATCACAGCAACATCACATCACAGCAAGAAAATTAATAAAAAAAGTAATCCATATGAAATTAAATGATGCATTAAATAAAACTATAAAAAATTATTCCACAATAAATTAAATGTACACATTTATTTATGCAAAAAATGTTTAGAAAATAAAAAAAATATTAGTCTATAACAACTGAAGTGATGGTATTAAGGGTGGAAAAGGTAATTTCAAATTATAATAATTTCATCTATGGAAAGTGTTTGTAATGTTAGCTGAGAATGCAATGCACATATTACAAATCATGTTTTGCTTTGGAATTGATCGGAGTATGACTGGAAAAGTTGTTAACCATGCAACTCTCCCTTAACATTTGTCCTCAAGTGTTCTATAGGAAAATGCACTGCTACTTTTAATTGAATGAGTCTATTGGTCCCCTTTGTGTAACTATTTAAAAAATAGAACAAGTTCTGTTTTCAAGGGTTTGTTTGCTATCCTGCATTAAAGATCTATAGTAATCACATGGCTTCATACATGGATTTTTTTCAATAGATTATATTAGCACAAAAATATCAACACTGTCTTCTTAATACATATCATCACACAGTGAAATGAATAGGTCAGAATTTTAATATAGCAATATTAATTAGTTTTTCAATGTTAAGAATGTTGGTGAAGTAAAGGTTAATTCAGTTTAATTTGTTAGTTGTACCTGAGTGTGCTTTTAACCCGTGAAAGTGTGTTTAACTACAACTAGCAATTTAAACTGAATGTTATTTCACCAATCTTCATAAAATTGAAAAACTGGTTACACTAGAATAAATACTGGCAAATAACTTCTGAATATTACATTAGTAAGGACAATGAGAACTATTACATAATAAAGTACATTTTTTTCTCTCTATTCAATGTATCGTTTTCACTTCTTCATTATTATAAAAACATTTTAAACAACTTTTTACGATTTAATAGTTGTAGCAGTTTGTATACTAATAAATTTATAAAATTTTGATAATAATCACGATTTAAAAATAAAAAAATAAATGATATTAAAATTTTTATTTAAGTAATACTTTGTTTGCAATTTGAAATTTATAATTGCAGTTTATAATGTTATAGTTGACTATTTATTCGTCTACATTCAGAATACATTATATTTACATGTTTAACGAGGTTTATTTAAATTTCTTTGTCTCAATAATTTCAATCTCTGCTGTCAAGTTGCAATCTTTAGTGTCTATAGGTATATTATAGCAGCAAATCATCAAACTTTCTGTCCTGCATGATTTAGAGCAGTGGTAGATAGATAGACTCTGGGTTTAAGATCCCTTGGGCTGATTCTGGTTCTGTCACTTCTGGAGCTTTAAAAGTTTTTATGAACTCCCAAGCAATAAAACCATTCAATGATGTATCAAACTTCCCATCTTTAACAATGTTAAACAAAAGTATCCCTAGACCGACCCATCTAGGGTAAGTTTGAGCAATCAGTGATTACTGGATATATACAGAAATTCCTAACAATATTTACATCTCCAGACTGATTCCAGGCTTTTGCCTTTATCAATAAGACTTGGGATTCAAAATTGGATGGAATACAAAAATGCATCCAGAAAACATCTGTACCTCCAATCTAAAAATGCAAGACAGCCTAAAACTTTGGATCCAAGTCAACCCGCATGGATTTTATGTATATTTGGTGATCAGTGATTACTCTGGTACTACTAGATTGCGCTAGAGTTGAGAACTGTCCTCATATTGTTTCGTGATTTCTTGTTGTCATGATGGGTCCTTAGATTGGGAAATAAGTTACCTACAGTTAATAAAAAAAACTGAAGACATTTCAGTATATAGTTGCAGAACAATATTCAGACATATTCAGGTTTGCAGTATGGCAAGTAAAATGACGCTAAATGTGAATTCTTGATGTATGACTGCATTTCATTTACTTTGAATCCTAAGCTCACTAAAAGGGCAACAATTAAAAGCCTGTCTAAGGATAGGAATTAAAATACTAGAGAGGCAGGTATTTCATATGTAGCTGGTAATCGCCTATTATTCAAGCTTATACTAAATCACACTAGGGAAGGATGCTTTTATATTAATGAAAGTTAGAATTCATGTGATATATTCTTATTTATCTTGTATAGTTTATTACTTATATGCTAATGTTTATTTCAGGAGGTGACGTCGTTACGGCAGCAGAGTTCCTTGAGGCAACATGCCTTTTTCCAAATGGAAGTGACACTCAAGGAAGGCAGAGATTTGGTCATACGGGATAAAAGCGGTAAGATAATTTAAGAACTTATAAAATATTTTTTTAAAAAAAAATTAATACTGTATTTAAAAATTTCGAATAAACTTAAGAACTTTTTATTATGATCCTCCATCTCCAATATTTGATCCCCCATCTCTAATATTCAGATATGTAGACATTTTACATTTAATAGAATATTAAATTTGTACATCAATATTTTTTGTCTTTCACATTTGATGTTATTTTTTATATATATAATGAGTGTTTTTTTTTTTAAATTATTATTTTTATTGTCGTTGTTAATAATAATATACAGATCTATTTGGTAATGGAATCTCCAGAAATAGCTCTATAATAATAAAAGTCTGCACTTAAAAACGCTAAATATTCATTTTGACAGTGAATGGTATCTATTTATCTATTGATAAGCGCATTCTCATCCTATGTCTTTGTGCCAGGTTTTAAACTGGGACAAGTAAAATTTTTAGATTCTAATCTGATTTAGAATTTGTTTTTTTTTAAGTAGCTGAAACTCTGCTACCATCTACTAGCTAATGGGTATCTGGTTATTCTTAGGCAGCAAATAAAATAAGATGAAAATTACTTAAACCCTCACAGCTTGGACTATACAAAAGGTCTTTATTCTGTAGCAGATTATTTAAAGATAATTTTACATTCTATTTAATATTGTATATAATGCAGTTATTAATATTTAAATTTTTATTATTAAACAATGCATCTAATATGGAGAATAGTTTTGTAAGTTAGGGTACTCTACATATTTAGTATAGTAGTAGAGTATCAGATTTGGGAGCATAAAGGCCTCAGATCATGCTTGAATTTCTTATGATTTTCCAAGGAGTAAAGGCATTTGATTATATATATATATATATATGGTTAGGGTATCATTCCATTTTGTTCTGAGATTCAAAATCTTGAAGATTTTTCCAAGAAGATAATAGTTTGTCAATGAAGCTTAAGATTTTTATTTACATACCCAACCTCTATCTACCTAGTCAGTACAAGAACTTATTAACTGGTACTTAGGTGGAGGAGATTGGTATAGTTAGAGTTGGTTAAACAATGAGTGCTCTCTCCAAGTTAACTGCAATATCATCTTTTAAGGTGTTAGCTTTTTTAATAACAATGTATGAAATAAATATGACAGTGTTTCATACCTTCATCCAGTGCTGTCTTTGACCTCACAAAATCTTACAAATGATTTGAAAATATTTCTGAGATGTATGGCTTTATTGCTATACAAAATTTGAATAATTTCAAAGGTTTTAATAGCAGTTTTATTCAATTTAAAACAAAATTTAATATTACCACATTGTTCCAGGTGTGAATCTTAATTTTTTTCAGGCGAATATCTAAACTATGTCACTACAGAATACATGCATTAATTCAGACATAGCATTACAGGCAGCTTGAAGAAAAGACCAATCATCTTATTGGATCTATGATATATATATATATATATGTTTATGTATTATTTGAATAGATGAATATTGTTTATACTAAACTTAATGTAATTATGAGGGACTTGAACTCTGACTTTCAAACTCCCCACTCAATCCATCTTATATAACTTATACACATGACCACATACATGTGAAAAAGATAAATGATCAATAGACGTATTTCATGCTGAATCAACACTCATCAGTTGGTCCATATCACCATCTCTCACACATATATACAATAACTGCTCAATTTATATTAAGATAGCAAATCTTTAAACTTTAATGGACAAGCTTAGACAATATACATGTATTTAAATATTACATATTCAGCCTGTATTCTACCCATCCCGCTTCTGTATAATTAAATGGACATATTGAGGTCCTATGTGTGAGAGGTCAGTTTGACCGAAGATCAACGTGGATATGATAATAATATTGGCATCATCAATGGCTTTGAGCATTACATCTTCAGATTTTCAATGATATGGATGGCTGAAAAGTTGGGGAGTGAAGAATATTGAAACTTGTCCATTAAAGTTTGAAGATTTGCTATCTTAATATAAACTGAGCGCTGAATGTAATCTGGGCCAACTGATGAGTGCTGGTTCAGCATGAAATACGGATATTGAAAATCATTTATCTTTTTCACATGTATGTGGTCATGTGTATCAGTTGTATTATATGGATTAAATAGCAGTGGGGAGTTTGATGGTATGAGTTTATATATTATATACAATAGATAAATATTAGTTATACTCATATACATTTGTGAAACAATCATCAAAAACCTTTATTTAAAATTGAATTAATATTTATGAAATATAGATTTTAATTGCAATCAGATTAGTTTTTTATTAATGACATTGAAAAAAAATAAAATGAATTGGCATTAAATTTTCTTTTTACTTATGAGCATTTTTTTCTTTTCTTTGAAAATTTATTTAATTATTCGGCTCTTAATTATACTTTAAAAAGAATATTATTAGAATGATTAAAGAATATCATTAGAATGACGCCACGCTATAAAATTTAGAAAAAATTGTAAAAAAAAAAATATTGCTGTACCAATAAATATTTTACATACATACATATATATATATATTACATTATGCAATACATACTGTATATATATATATTAATCAAATCATCATAATCTTCATGTTTAAATAAACCAATAGAATATCAGCAATACTGATATCAAAGTTAACACTGCTATTAGATTGTAACTGGGTTAGATAGTAAATGGATTCCATTTACAACTTTATTGTGGTGTTGCCTTGACAACAGACTGCTGATATTCTATTAAGTTATTTAAGAATGAGAATTATGATATGATTTATATAAGA
This sequence comes from Epiperipatus broadwayi, assembly GCA_028023455.1. Lineage (NCBI taxonomy): Eukaryota > Metazoa > Onychophora > Udeonychophora > Euonychophora > Peripatidae > Epiperipatus > Epiperipatus broadwayi. The sequence goes on along the minus strand of JAQFVV010012394.1, from coordinate 26,132,922 downwards.
TAATCAGTTGTAGTTGGCACTTATATTTGCAAGTTTTTATCAGTTCATCTTGAACCTTTAACTCAATTCTATAACAACCATTCATCAATCCAGAAAAATCAGGAATTGGTTAAATATATGTGAAAACCATATAATTAATTTAAGTTCAAGATTAAAGATTTTTTCATTAAAATAATTTTGATTAGGGATGTTTTAATTAAAAGATCTTGGCAACCAATCTCTCCCACTACAGATTCTAACATGTTTGATTGTTAAGAATGAGACATTTTTGACCAAGGGTAAGTTGAGATAAATAGACAACAGTGTACTATGACTGAGTGGGACCACTTGATCATTATTAGCAGTAGATTTCTATTTATGCTTTACTCTAACATATCAGTGTTATCATAAACTTTAATGAGTTCTTTGTATATACAGACAGATTTTAACGAACATTTAGTACTGTTATATTCCCTTAATGATACACACCTTAAATCATTTTTGATTATATTATTTTTAGTTTTAATGAATACTTACTTTTTAGAAGCTAAGAATGTTGTGAAAACAAGCAAAACTCACTATACAAGCAAAACTCACTATACGTATTGCCACACACAGCAAGCTAGAGTAATCAATGGATGCCAGAAGGCTTGTGTATAAATATCCATCTAGTGCCTACTCATCCAATATCCCCAGACTAGTTTTTGGCTTGTGGCCTTTGTCAGTAAGGGGCCTTGGATCTGAGAGCATCCATTGATTATTTTAGCTTGCTGTGTGTGGCAATACATATAGTGAGTTTTGCCTGATTTAACAACACTTATACACAAGCACAAGAAAGAAGTGGTGGTCATGTGATGTTTATTAGCTAAGAATGTTGTATTAGAAATGGTTTTGTGCAACTTTCATCCTTCAGTCAGTGATTACTTTATCAGAGAAATGAATTGTGAATTAATTTTGCTTAATGTGATGTGATGCAATATGTTATAGCTTCTCCTTTATCAATGTCAGGAATCTCTCAGCCACTATTCCCAGAGAAACCTGTTAGCCAAAGTAATTCAGTGAGTTTATAACATGCCAGAAATTTAAAAGAAACTATTTCATTGCATTTTTCCAATTCTTATTTGTGGATATGTCAATTGTTGTAATTCCAACAAAATAATGATGATGATGGAAGGTACTTTTAAATGAGTATAGTCATTCTAACTCCACAAAAAAAAGGAGAGAGAAAAAATCCTATTATAGAAATGATTTTTTTGATGACTATATAAGCCATTTGTAAACTAAAAACATGTCCACATATAGAACCTACTGATCCATTTTTCTTTTTATCTGTTATTTTATGCTGTTATCTTTTACTGTCTTCAGCAGAAAACTTTTCTCTTGGAAATTCTGCAGAACTATGATTAATTGTGGTGCTCCAATGTATTCTCTTCTCTGCTATATCTTTCCAATGGAGTGATTGCCATTACACTTTTTAGAAGTCTTTGTCATAATCCTTATAATGTAGTTAGGGTCTACCTCTCCCACAAAAACCATACTCAAATTTACTGCAAACATTGTTCACTCATTTTATATGGGCAATCCAATGAAAACATTTTAAAAATTATAAATCCCTTACAAATCGTAAATCATTATTATTATCATAAGCAATATCCAATAAGATCAAAAGCAGAATAAGCTAAAAGGATGGACCAAAATATGAAATTGTTAGTCACAAAAATTGAGGAAATTTTTGACAGGTTGTGTCATACAGAGTAACAGGAGGTACGTAACAGAAATTTGAGCAGATTTTGAGAAATGAAAAGTAATGTAAAATGTTGACCTGAAGGCATGAAAACACAGTTCTTAGAAAGGACTTGTAAAATCTTTGCTCTGTAATGTAACAAGGGTGATTGAGAATTAATATTCCCACGTGTGTGAGTGCATTTTAGTCCTGAAAATGTCAGATTATGCTTTAAGAATGAATTTAAAAGTTAAATTGTAAGATCTTACAATGAAATAAAAATTTGTTTTGGCATGGTGTAGAAAGATATGTGAAGGATAAATATAAACTGAAGAATCTTTTGAGATAATAAAAAAAAATTGAACAAATGTGTATATTCATATAAATGCATTAAAAAATAGAAGATGAATTTTCTTTAGCTTTCACAAATAAAAGCATGGGGGCGCTCATGATTAGAAATAGTCTTAGTTCCACTTTCTTTCAATTTTTATGTGCTTCTTATCAAGCAATGATAAACACTTTTAACATTTTTTCTTACGGTTTTTTGTCATTTTTTTGCTATTACACCTATGAAAAAAAAATACGTATTTTATATTTACATAAAGTATGGCTAAAAAAAAATTTAAATATCAGTGTTCTATGCTTTTATTTGCGAAAATTAAAGAAAATTTAATTTTTAGAATATTTATATAAATTAAAGCATTTCTTAATTTTTTTTTTATATATCTTCAACGAATCTTTCAGTTTGAAATTACTAAACGTGTCGCTAGAGTATCAGTGTTACGTATAAAATTAATAATTTTATTATTTGATTATTTTTTTGTTAAAATTTATTGTCATCTTAAATCCACACAAAAGCAGCATTTTAATTAGATAGAAATTAGGAAGTGGGTGAAAAGTAACAAGATTTTATCTAGATAAACAGTCTTTTATTAAAAACAGAGCGAATTAAATAAAATCATTTAAAAATAAAGGCGAGAAAAGTTTAGTATGTGTTTTCTTGAAGGTTTGTGATGATGGTGTTCTAGTTGTAATTTTATATTGGACTATTTCCATCATCTAATATGAGTATCAAATGTCTTTAGAAAAATTTAACTTTATTTAAACATTCCAAATACATTCAACTGTTAGTAATAGCACATCAAACAGGTTAATATATGCATAACGTTTCAAGAGGTATTATTCTTCCCTCTTCTTCAGGTGTTGCTGGCCTGACTAGCATGGGATTCGAGCCTAGAGCCTAGACTCTTCGATTTTTGAGTACTGAATTTTAAAGTAGTGGTTAGCACGTTACCTTAAAATTCAATACTCAAGAATCGAAGGAGCCAGGTTCGAATCCCATGCTAGTACTGTCACTGGTCAGGCCAGCAATACCTGAAAAAGAGGGGAGAATAATATCTCTCAAAACATTTTGCATATTTTAATCTGTTTGATTTGCTATTACTAACTGTCGAATGTATTTGGAATAGTAAAATAAAGTTAAATTTTTCAAAAACATCCAATACTCATGAAAGATGATGGAAATAGTACAATTTAAAAATACAAAAAGTTTAGTATGAATGTAAATTATTTTTTAAAACATTAGAGTATTTAATCAGTCTTATAATATGATTCTCTTTCTTCCTCTAATTTACAATATAGAATTTTGACTGTTTAAAATATATTTTAATATAAATATTGCAGAAAACTCTAAAAAAAAAAAAAAAAAAGTTTGTATTGGAACTAGTCAATTCCCGCCCTATCTACTTACAGAAAATGCATTGTGAGAAATAATATTATTACAATAAACAAAATATGTATCTGAGATAATAAACAGGTATTATCAACACCATTGTAAGAATTAAAGATGTGAAATAGAGCTGAGCTGGACATATTACTGGAAAAGATAATAATACATGGATAGTTGAAGCTTGGATCCCAACAAATTGTAAAATGCCTAGAAAAAGACCATGTGTGAGATGGATGAATGCAGTAAAGAAATTTGATGTATTACGAAGAGAAGAGACAAAGGATTGAAGAAACTAGATTAAAATTGAAAAAAGCCTGGTCATGTTTCTGAAAGAGGTGATAATAGATGAACAGTTTGAATTTAAATTGGATTCCAAAAGATTTGAAAGTCCTAAAAAGAGATTACGTATGAGATGGATAGAAATTTGTGATGTGTTGCAAAGAAGAGAGTAGGGATTGGAGTAATTGAAATATACTTTAAGAGTACTTCATCCTACAGTGATTTGATAATTTTTGAAAATGAAGATGAGTATATTTTTGCAAAACGATTTTCTGGATTAAATGATTTCTCAAGAGAAAATTATGGTGAGAAAGTGAAAATTGATTGCATATTTAAATTTCAATTTATGTTTTGATTTCTCAAAAGTATAGAGAAATTATCAAAACAAAAGCATTTAGAATTAATAATAGAAAAGTATAAACTACATAAGCAAAATGAAATCCACCTTCATCTGTAAAAATCTCCTAATGTATTTGTCCAGTTAAATAATCATCAACTGTAAAGATAAATCGTTATGCATATATATATATTGAACTGGAAAAAAATGTGAGGACAAAAATTAAATGCTTCAACATAACTTTAAAAAGAAATTACAAATACTTGAATAATTGGAAATGAATTTAGAATGTTAAATATATATATATACTGTATATATAACACAAAGTTTAAAGAGATAGCAAGTTTTTTGTGAATAATCTGAATACAGCATCCAATTCTGTACTACATAAAAAGGCAATATCTTAATTTTATTTTTTTACTTAAACTGGTGCGTTAATATTTCTTTCAATTTAATAGTATATGCAAGCGCTTTCAAACGCTGGTTGTAGAAGCTATTAATAGTAAACAGGAGAGCGCAAAAGAACAATGACCACATTTTAAAAGGAAGATAAAAGAGACGTATTTTATCTTCAACAACAATAATGCAATTAATAGACGCGACACATTCTTCGCTATCTCCAGAAAATGGACAAGCTGATTTACATATACATTTGCATATATTACCATTTAATAATATCATAACAATTATTATGGTTTTGGCTATGATTATGTATATGAGGGATAACACCTTGAAAGCGTTTAGCCTGGATTAACTCATTTTGATTGTTTGCTATTAACAGCTTCTTCAACCAGCGTTTTAAAGCGCTTGTATATAATACTATTACGATTATTGGAGAAGTAAATTAAATTATTTTTTCAATTTAATATGATTTATGTTTTTGACCCATCCCTGTAGTTTTCTTAACTCTTGGAGCTTTACTTTGGTTTGAAAGGCACTCCCAACCTATTTTCAATATTAACAACATGCCTATCCACTGTCAAATTCCATTGATATTAGCTCGCCACATATTTATTGATATCATAATCATATTTGTTTGTTTATTTTTATATTTTTTAAAAGTGTTTTTGACCTTGCTGTCATTTCCGTCTTGTTTTTTCTGTAAGTTTTTACAACACATCTTTGATCCACAGACATAATGCTTGTTCTTCCATATTCACTTTCATCCCACATAACCCATAATTCTACAGCAGAAACATTTAACATTACAATTTACTTCTTATTTAATCACTTTACGTTTGAGCAAGTGTGACATCTTAAGGATATCCATTTCTCTCCTATCCTGTGGTTTAGAGTTCTTAAACCTTTTATTTTAATACACTAATGCTTCATCTGCAATTTCTTTTAATTACCATTTTTATAGAACAGATCTACTTCTTCTAATAGGGGACATTCAAATTATCCCCTGATATTCCTTACAATAGATATTTCAAGAATATTTTGTCTAAAAAATTACCATATTCACAAATTTTCATCGTATCTCTCGTTACTGTGTCCAAAATAACTAATCTTTACATTTTTGATCTGATGTCTATTCCTAAAAAAAAAAATCTAATGTGCATTGATAGTTGTGAACAAAAATAAATATTCAGCTTCTCAAGTAATATTTTATGCAAGAAATATTCCAATTGTGCTCGTTTGCATAATCTATTGATTATTTTGATTCCTTTTTTATTTATGAAGTATAGTCAGAATTTAATTTTCTTATTTTCCACTATTTTATTTATAATGAAAATCTATAGGAGCTGTTTACTCACTATGTGGCCACCAATTTTCTTGATGCTTTTCCGTGCTATTTTTACTATATTTCTTCTTTTGTCTAAATGAAATTTCATTATGTCCTCTCTTTATTTATCTCACTCTTGTTTTGTCAATTAGTACTTTATTCTTAAGATTATCTATGGGCAGACTCTTGGTAGCTTCACATTTCTGATGAATGCTGGCTATTAGTGGATAGTATGCAGGATGGATGACTATAATCTCTGTCATGGTGTATCCATTACTTTTGACTTTAAGTATAAAATTGCAATTGGAATACACCAATTGTAGACCATTCTTAAGTTTGAAATGTCTATTGGACTGCACTAGCTATTATGTCTGTCCTGTACTATGGTATATTGTATCCATACATCAGTGTCCCATTTCTACAGATTGAACAATGAATAATAATTTATCTATAGCCTTAGCTGACATAAGAATGATATGATAGGTGTTTAGCAAGTTTTAATATATTAACATAACTAAAATATAAGAATTAATTCTATATATATATATATATTGTACCGAGACAAAGTCGGTACAGGTATATACGCACACACACGAGCAATGTAAACACTCTATATTTTCTTCTTCTTTCACTTTCAACTTATGATAAAAAATAAATGTAGTTTTCTTTCAATGCGTTATAAAATACTTTGTAAAATAAAATGTTAATATTTCTGATTAAATAGTTTAAGGCTTTCATATAATCTACTATAATAATATTATTTAAAAAAAATAAAATATAAAATATTACTAATATGCCATTTTAAATCTCAACAAGTGATTTCTACTTGTATATGCCGCGGGGGTAATTAAAAGGGGTTTATTTTAAGTTATAACTGTGGTGAAAGTTAAAAGCTTATAGAAGTGATTTTGAGACAGATTAAATGCTCGACTTTTAAACTAATGTAAGTTAAATTGTTCTCTTAAAACACGCACACATGTATGCATAAAAGGTGTGAATAAGTATGAATTTTTTCTAACTGAGATTGCAATATGAGATTGCATAAACCTAAGATTGCCTCAAGCATATGGATTGAGTGGACATTACATAGGACACGGACCCCAATGACAACTCAAAGAATATTGAACTCTGGGTGGAGATTCGATCCTCAGATAATAACCAACCCATATAAATATGAATCTAAATCTAAAAAAAAAAAAGGAGGAGAAAAAAAAGGGCTTTTTACACTCATAGTTTTTTCCTAGATTCCTCCGGAAGCTACAACTAGAACTTTTCTTTTTTTTTTTGCTATCCGGTTTATTCAATATGATCACTGTGAAATTAACATTTAGAGCGTCGATCGTCATGATGGGCTAGGAAACCCTTCAGTGATTGATCGACGCTCCGCCGCCAGAACATCTCCACAGCTATGAATGATCAACAACAGTACCGTCCGAACATAGTGCTCCAATCAGTCTAAGGACGTTGTTCCGTTTAATATACAAGAATCGTCCAAACATACTACGCTGAACTTATGTGAAATGAATAACCATGTATTATGGAAACATCATCTATCAGGTTCGAACCCTCACCAAATTAGAAGCAGCAGAAAACTAAGCAAAATCCTAGGTAAACACTTTATTTTATAATGCTTCCATTCATTCTTTACGTAAACTTAAAAGGCAATCTCATAATTAATTAAATTCGACTTTCGTAAATCTAAATATAAAATGATCCGTAATCCCTCATATTTAAATCTTATTATTCTAATCTCAACTTTCGTAAATAAAAATATCAGATGCTACATATTTCCTCATATTTAAATCTTAGGACTTTTCCAGTTATGAACTTTGATCCTAATTATTATTTTCTTTCGCAGATAAACTATAACACACACCTAATTTCAAAATGTAAAAAAAAAAAAAAAAAGGAAATATATTTTATCATCCATGTTTATTATGCATAATATGTTCTTTTCTGTGCGAGTGTGAGAATGCGCGTATGTGCATGCAAATAAAGCTATTAATCAATATTTCATTTTTTTTATATTCAATAAATTTTTTTTTAATTTAAACAAGTCGAGCATCCCTCAAATCATTTTCTATAATTAAATTTTTTTTTTTTTTTTAAATTATTATTAAATTAGCATTTATTCATGTAATTAATTATTTTATTGTTAAATTTGTCTTTCTCATATTTTTTTGTTTATTTCTTATAAATTTCATTCATAAACATCGTGCCGTAAGTCACGATGTTTGCTTATTATGTAGTTAACATAGGCTTAAGAGTTGGGAGGGCCTATTATTAATAAATATAAGTAAATGTCAATAGAGCTAGTATAAATAATTCTATTGGACTGTATGATAAAGGGGGGATGATATTATAAGCGTCTAATTGTTTATTCTAATGATGCCTCAACCGAACATTCGTATTAGTTATAAGTAACCAATGATCCCGTCCAATGCTTGGACCGATCTGTTAATCAACCGATCTTCTTATCCATTGGTTAATATTGTGTTATTTGCCAGAATAATAGTCTTGAAGGCAATTACATCGCGACCCTGAGTGACCCCTATTGGTCCATGCTAGGAGTTCGAGCTTATGGGCAGGGATTTGACTTCAAAATCGTTTGATATGACGTAAGGTGATGCGAGAAATTAAATTGTGAATCAAATCATCATATCTGGCGCCCTCTTGTGTCGATAATGAACAACTATTGATATAAGAAAAAATAAATAAATCTTTACGCTGTATCAGGTTCGTTTTGGAGCGCACAATCCCTTTTATGAACGGTTTAATAGGGAGCCGGTGTAAAGGAGGGGGACGGTAAATAAATGGCGCTTCCAAACGTGAGGCTAATATAAATAATGTTTCGGAGAGAAGCAAATCAAGACATTAGCCAAAAGCGGCCGAACCTCGTGAAAGACGCAAAACTGAAAAGAGGAAGAAAAAATCTTTTTTTTTTTTTTTCACGTAAACGAAAGTTTGGACGAATAGAAAGGGAAGGAAAAGGGAGAAAAGGAAAATAACAAACGGAACAAAATACAGCGATTCACAATATCGCAAATCTTTTAATAAAACGCTTGGAGCCGGAGCGAAATAAATAAAAAAAAAAAAAAAGAAAAAAAAACATAGCGGGAGATGGGGGCGCGGACGTCGATTAATCACTTCTTATCATAAATAAAAAAAAAAAAAAAAAAAAAATCACGTTCCTTTAAGCATCAACAAAAAGTTGTAACATTTTAAATATAAATAGAGAGAGGAAAGGAAGGGGAAAAAAAAAAAAAGGGAAAAAAAATTTTTTTTCTTTTATTAAATCATAAATGGACAGCAATAACGATAATATGTGGGAAAGTGAAATAGGAAAAATAGTACAAACATTTAAGGGAAAGAGAAATGAGGACCCAAATGAACACATAGAGAGCCTAGAGAGATTATTCGCTTACAAAACACTTAATGAAGAAGGTAAAATAGCCATAGCAGTCAGCCACATACGAGAAGGGGCTCTAGATTGGTGGAAATCGATACAACAAAAACCAAAGACATTTAGGCAGTATGAAGAAATGATAAAGGAGAGCTATTGGGGGAAAGCAAGACAAATGAGAGCCTTACGTGAAATAGAAAATGAGGAATGGAAAACAGGAGAAACGATGGAAGGATTTTTTCATAGGAGAATGGCACAGCTAAGACAAATAAACTTAGGCGCACCATCTGAGGAATGGTTGATCAGAATAGCACGAAGGGGATTACCCGCATGGGCAAAACGATTTTTGACAGGGATAGATAACATGGACAAGGTAATAAGGAGGTTAGAAGAGATAAAGGATGAAAATGAGGAAGAAGGAGAAAGTCAAATAGCCAATATAGGAAAGATCATAAAGGAAGAGGGAGGAAGTAGAAGTGGACCTCAATGCCCTAAAATAGAGGTTAAAATAGGGGAAACGAAAACTCACGCACTACTCGACTCAGGGAGTCAAGTATCAGTTCTGTCACAAGAAACATTCAGCAAACTTACCCAAGAAGAACCAAACCTCAAAACACTACCGCTTAAGATAATGCGCATAACCTTGGCAAATGGGAAAAGGGCCCAAGCGGAAGCAGTACAGGCATGGGTAGACATAAAAATAGCAGGAAACCAGCATAACCAAATCATGCTGGTAATGCAGGGATTAATACACGATGTTATATTAGGATCCGATTTTATGGGAAAATACAAATGTAGCATCGACTACGAAACAGAACAAGCCCGGATCTCAGGGAAGATGGTACCTTTTATAGAACAAGATCAAACAAAAAACATGGAACAGGCCGTACATAGTATGGGGTTAGAAAAGAAAATGGTAACGAAGGAGATCGGAACAAAGCAAGAGAAAGAAGAGATGGAATTGGGAAATGTCCTTGATGAATACAAGGACGTATTCTCCGACATACCTGGAGTCATCAGTGGTTACGAACACAGGATAAAGCTCATTCAGGATCAACCGTATCAATCTAGATCATACCCGATCCCCTTTCAATACCGGCCAGAGATAGGCAAACAGATAAATAACATGCTAGAATGGGGAGTAATCTCAAAATGCTCCTCACCATATAACAACCCAATTGTCGTAGCAAAGAAAAAGGATGGTTCGGTACGATTGTGTCTGGACGCGAGCTCCTCAACAAAATCACGATCGCGGACACAAATGCTCCGCCCCCATGAGCGAATTAATAAATCGGTTCAATGGGAAAGGTGTTTTTTCTACCCTAGACATGACCAGCAGCTACTGGCAGATTAGCCTACACCCAGATGACCGCCAGTACACGGCATTCCGATATAATGGCATCGCCTATCAGTTCAACCGGATACCATTTGGTCTGAAAAATAGCGGAGCAGGCTTGATACAATGCCTTGATAGAGTGCTGTCAGAGGAGGTGAAGGGGTTCAGCACTACGTATGTTGATGACATCATCATTGCGTCTGAGGATAATAAAGAGCATATTAAATGCCTTCGAAAATTATTTCAAGAATGTCGAGAGAAAGGAATCAAAATAAACCTGGGAAAAAGCAGGCTCATGACACCCGAGGTGAAGTTTTTAGGGCATATTATCAGTAAAGAGGGGGTATCACCTAATCCTGAAAAAATACAAGCCATACAGGAATTTCCAGAGCCCAAAAAGAAGCGTGACGTCAAGGCTTTCCTCGGACTGTGTAATTTCTTTAAACAATACTATCCAAATTTTTCAGAAGGGATAGAACCACTGCTCAGACTTCTGAGGAAAGAAACACCATGGGCATGGAAAGAAGAACAGGAGGCTAGCTTCCGCCGAATAAAGGAAGGATTCTTAAGACACGTAGTGTTGGCACACCCAGACTTTGGACGTACATTTTATGTACAAACGGACAGCAGTGGGATAGGAATGGGGGCAATGATGTTTCAAAAGGATAGCAAGGGGCAGAGCAAAGCAATCGCCTTCATAAGTAGACTTTTTACGAAGGCCGAGCAGAACTACACGGTCACAGAGAGAGAGGCCTTGGCCATCGTATGGGCTTTCAAGAAACTGAGGCAATACCTGGTAGGATCAAGGGTGGTGGTCGTGACCGACCACCGAAGCTTAGAGTTTCTGAACAGGAGTTTTCTGACAAATAGCCGCCTAATAAGGTGGAGCCTCGCCCTTCAGGAATTTGATTATACGGTAGAATACTGTAAGGGGAGGGACAATATAATAGCAGATACCCTTAGCCGATATCCCATAGGACGAGGCCTTGAAGAAAACGAGGGGCCATACATAGCGACGACACGAGCCCAAAGCAGGGAGCATTATAGCCTTCAGAAAATTAAGGAAGCACAACAGGAAGATAGAGAGTGTAGACAGGTCATGGATTTTGGCAGGTACCACGCGATACCAAATAGTCAAGGAAATACATTATGGGCCCATCGAAAGAAATGCGTTGTCAGAAATGGACTTCTTCAACGACAAACAAGAAATGGGCAGAATTATCGGGTGATAATACCGAGAGCAATACGACAGAATATTATAGCCCAGGTACATGATGAAAGAGGACATTTCGGGGGCAACAAGACCGCCGGATGGATTGAACAATGGTTCTATTGGCCAAATCTCCACCGGGATGTGACACAAGAAATAAAGAAATGTATGACATGCGCCAAAACAAAGCCAATGAATAGATCGAATGAGGGAGTATCGACACCCATCCTCGTGTATGAGCCAAATGGCACACTAGCTATTGATTTCTACGGGCCACTGCCGATGTCAAATGGGAGGAGGTATCTGCTGGTGGCATATGACTTATACTCTAAATTGGTATCGGCTTTTCCGATCAGTCAAGCAAATGCAAAGCAGGCGATTCGAGTTCTGGAAAATCGGCAATTTAGGGAAGTGGGAAAACCAAAAAGAATCTTGTCAGACAATGGAACTCCATTCGTATCCAAAGAATGGGCACAGTGGACAAAAAAAAATAATATTAAGCATGCCCTCACGTCTATTCGAAATCCTCAAGCCAATCCATGCGAGCGAGTGATGCGGGAACTGGGTCGACTTTTCAGAATATATGTGCATGGAAACCATAAGGCGTGGGTAAGGGAAACGCCCCGGGTTGTGAGCATGATAAACGAAACCCGGAATGAGTCAACTGGTTTTGAACCCGACCGCCTTCACTTTGGGAGAAGGAGGCCATACCCATATGCCCAAGGACCCTGGCCTCAAAGGGAGAAAATAAATCGGACAAGGGATGCCCAAGAAGCTAAACGGCAACTGCAGAAAATGAGCCAAGTTCGAAAAAAAAGACAGGGAATCATGGTAGGGATATTCAAGGAAGGAGACAGAGTCATGGTACGGACAAACCCGGTCAGTCAGCCAGAACAGGCCATTTATAAAAAATTTCAACCCTTATATGAGGGACCTTATGTCATAGGACGCGCATACAGGAACAATGCCTTCATATTGTATGAAGGGACCCGGAGGATTGGGACATATAATGCCCAGGCCTTGAAATTAGTAAATGAAGTTCGAACCCCTCACCATGCGGAGGGAAAGCGGGGTCAAAAATAAGGAATTTTATTGTGAAAATTAAAATGCCAAGCCTCGCATTTTAATTTTAGACGGATCGCGGGGATATGTACCGAGACAAAGTCGGTACAGGTATATACGCACACACACGAGCAATGTAAACACTCTATATTTTTTTCTTCTTTCACTTTCAACTTATGATAAAAAATAAATGTAGTTTTCTTTCAATGCGTTATAAAATACATTGTAAAATAAAATGTTAATATTTCTGATTAAATAGTTTAAGGCTTTCATATAATCTACTATAATAATATTATTTAAAAAAAATAAAATATAAAATATTACTAATATGCCATTTTAAATCTCAACAAGTGATTTCTACTTGTATATGCCGCGGGGGTAATTAAAAGGGGTTTATTTTAAGTTATAACTGTGGTGAAAGTTAAAAGCTTATAGAAGTGATTTTGAGACAGATTAAATGCTCGACTTTTAAACTAATGTAAGTTAAATTGTTCTCTTAAAACACGCACACATGTATGCATAAAAGGTGTGAATAAGTATGAATTTTTTCTAACTGAGATTGCAATATGAGATTGCATAAACCTAAGATTGCCTCAAGCATATGGATTGAGTGGACATTACGTAGGACACGGACCCCAACGACAACTCAAAGAATATTGAACTCTGGGTGGAGATTCGATCCTCAGATAATAACCAACCCATATAAATATGAATCTAAATCTAAAAAAAAAAAAAAGGAGGAGAAAAAAAAAGGGCTTTTTACACTCATAGTTTTTTCCTAGATTCCTCCGGAAGCTACAACTAGAACTTTTCTTTTTTTTTTTGCTATCCGGTTTATCCAATATGATCACTGTGAAATTAACATTTAGAGCATCGATCGTCATGATGGGCTAGGAAACCCTTCAGTGATTGATCGACGCTCCGCCGCCAGAACATCTCCACAGCTATGAATGATCAACAACAGTACCGTCCGAACATAGTGCTCCAATCAGTCTAAGGACATTGTTCCGTTTAATATACAAGAATCGTCCAAACATACTACGCTGAACTTATGTGAAATGAATAACCATGTATTATGGAAACATCATCTATCAGGTTCGAACCCTCACCAAATTAGAAGCAGCAGAAAACTAAGCAAAATCCTAGGTAAACACTTTATTTTATAATGCTTCCATTCATTCTTTACGTAAACTTAAAAGGCAATCTCATAATTAATTAAATTCGACTTTTGTAAATCTAAATATAAAATGATCCGTAATCCCTCATATTTAAATCTTATTATTCTAATCTCAACTTTCGTAAATAAAAATATCAGATGCTACATATTTCCTCATATTTAAATCTTAGGACTTTTCCAGTTATGAACTTTGATCCTAATTATTATTTTCTTTCGCAGATAAACTATAACACACACCTAATTTCAAAATGTAAAAAAAAAAAAAAGGAAATATATTTTATCATCCATGTTTATTATGCATAATATGTTCTTTTCTGTGCGAGTGCGAGAATGCGCGTATGTGCGTGCAAATAAAGCTATTAATCAATGTTTCATTTTTTTTATATTCAATAAATTTTTTTTTAATTTAAACAAGTCGAGCATCCCTCAAATCATTTTCTATAATTAAATTTTTTTTTTTTTTTTAAATTATTATTAAATTAGCATTTATTCATGTAATTAATTATTTTACTGTTAAATTTGTCTTTCTCATATTTTTTTGTTTATTTCTTATAAATTTCATTCATAAACATCGTGCCGTAAGTCACGATGTTTGCTTATTATGTAGTTAACATAGGCTTAAGAGTTGGGAGGGCCTATTATTAATAAATATAAGTAAATGTCAATAGAGCTAGTATAAATAATTCTATTGGACTGTATGATAAAGGGGGGATGATATTATAAGCGTCTAATTGTTTATTCTAATGATGCCTCAACCGAACATTCGTATTAGTTATAAATAACCAATGATCCCGTCCAATGCTTGGACCGATCTGTTAATCAACCGATCTTCTTATCCATTGGTTAATATTGTGTCATTTGCCAGAATAATAGTCTTGAAGGCAATTACATCGCGACCCTGAGTGACCCCTATTGGTCCATGCTAGGAGTTCGAGCTTATGGGCAGGGATTTGACTTCAAAATCGTTTGATATGACGTAAGATGATGCGAGAAATTAAATTGTGAATCAAATCATCGTATCTGGCGCCCTCTTGTGTCGATAATGAACAACTATTGATATAAGAAAAAATAAATAAATCTTTACGCTGTATCAGGTTCATTTTGGAGCGCACAATCCCTTTTATGAACGGTTTAATAGGGAGCCAGTGTAAAGGAGGGGGATGGTAAAATATATATATATATATATATACATATTACATCACATAGTTCTCATATTTATATAAATCAATATCATATCAGCAATCTATTGTAGGTAAACTCCATTTACTGCCTAATTATAGTGTTGCCTTGACAACAGATTGATATTTTATTATTTAGGATGTGAAAAATGCAAATTCTTTATTAGCTAGTGATAGAAGAAAAATCCTTTAACAATTTTTATTATGGATGGTCATCAGTTTGGAAATGTAAACCAGTTTAAGTATCTTGGCAAAAAGTGTTGAAATGTAGCAGAGAATCCAATATGCTGCTACTGCTTTTAACAAGATAAAAAATAGAATATTGCATCACAAGGAAATAAACTATTATAACTAACTTAGATGCACATAGAACTGCCCTTTGGATCTAATTTATTCTATTGAAGTTGAGCTTTGACACCTTATTAATGCAATGTAAAAGCATTAGAAAAGTTTCGTTGAAGGATACACCACAAAATTTTAAAAATACAATGGCAAGATTATAAAACAATCAATATGTTCTCTAGATTGTTGGATATGATATTATAAAAGTCCACTGTTGTAAAATTACACCATTTGGATTAGAGTACATAAAATGAATGAAAAATATATTTTGGAAAAGAGTGGTTTACAAAGAATATGGACATGTTCGGGTTTTTTTTTTTTATGAAAGAGGTAGATTCTTTCTTCGTTATAAGAATTATCTTAAAGACATTCTAAAGAAATGCAATACTGATTGTTTTTATTGAGAAGATATGCCAGAAGATAGACTACATTGGAGACTTACAATTGGATATGGTATTGAAGGATTTCAGAAAGAAAGATTTTTTTGCTGAAGAAATTAAAGACATCACCATAAAATATCAAATAAACAGATAAATGGACCAACATGCTCTGTATGTGGACATATTTGGTGTTCACAGATTGATTTGTAAAATAATTGCAAAATTTATTTTCTCAGCAGTTTTTTCATTCTTAGAGTTGGAATGGCCATAGGGTGAGTCTATTATATGTATCATTTATAGAGGATATATTAACTGTAAGCATGTATGATTTATATATATAATTCATTAATCGTTAAAAATTCATAATTCATTAATATAATAAAAGCCAACAAATATATTTATGAGATCATACAGAAAAAGTTGTAAAGATCTGATTGTAACCAGGTTCAATAGGATTAACTCCTTCCATATTGTGACACCTTAGTTGTTAATCCTTCTAAAACCTCTGGCCACCTCTCATTTTGATCAAACTGTGTCTCTCTACATTTTGTCAGTTATTTTTATACTGGGAGCCAACCTGTTTTCTGCAAACAGCATTATTGTTTTAGATTTTATCTCTAACACTGGTTAAATTCAGCTCAATTATAATCTATGTTTAATTGATTTTCTCTTTTTCACAATCTTTTTTTTATTTTTCGTTTTAGATTTTATCTCTAACACTGGTTAAATTCAGTTCAATTATAATCTATGTTTAATTGATCTTCTCTTTTTCACAATCTTTTTTTATTTTTCATTTTAAAATATCAACTGCATTTTGTTTTTTAATTGGAAACACCTATTTCTACTTATTATTTGTTTCTGTTTTTTTTTTTTTTAAAAATAATAAGAATTAGGCTTTCTTTTTCTATTAATGAGTTTTCTAATCAATTTTTTCTTCTATTAAATTATGTTTTCTTTTTAATTAATTACTTTCTAATTAATTTTTTTTTTATTAATATATATACATACATCTCTCTGAATATACTTCTATATATATTGTAATGGTATGAACGAAAGGATAATATGGGTGGCGGGGGATGGAAGCACATCATCAATCCCATTGACTAATCACATCAATGAACAAATATAAAAGGAAAAATATATATAAAATAGGAGCATAAAAAGAGCATAGAATAAATATATGTAGTTGTACTAATACTAAGTCATGAACTACAAATTACCCTGCATTAACATAAACAATTAACTGATCAATCAACTGTCATCCATTGTGATTGGATCTAAAAAAGGTACTTTATAAACAGGCTAATTATTTAGCTATTACCAAACTTAAGATAAAATATAATACAATCATATGAATGCTCATCCTTAAGGGCTAATCCATTACTCAACAGAAAAATAATGTTGGAATATAGATATGTGCTGATCATTATCATCAATGCTCTACCATTAGTATCCCAGCCACCTATAAACTAAATTTCCAGTAAAACAAACAAAATGCAGTGAATGGACTTTAAAGGTGATACCTTTGCACCACCCAGAGTTATGATCTGAATATGTAAACACCAGCTTGAACCCCCATATATAAATAACTTAACCATTATTGCTTTCTAGGGATATCTCAGGATCATGTACCCTAGCAATTCTGACAGTGTACAAGAGAAAGTAAAAATTTATAGGCTTATTCTACTATAATTGAATAGCTTTACTGGGATAATTTAAAAATCCCTAAAACACACCCATTGCCCATTTGTGGAGCAGATAACTGGAGGAATAAAGACATTAAACTATAATTTATTTTAACAATAATTTAATAAATTAACTAATAAATAATTAAGAAAATTAACAAAAACATGATATGACAATTCAAACTTAAATATGTTTATCAACAAAATATAATTTACTATAGTAATATTTATTTGTCATTGGCTCTTACCAATTCAATTACTAATTAACATGAAATTTAAATAGAATTGTTTCCCCTTTCATTGATTAAAATTGGAAAAATAATACTGCAAAGATAAAAAATAAATTCCCCTATTCTTTTTTTTTATAAAAATGAAAAGATTCTATACAATTAATTATTGGAAGGAAAATAATTTAAAGAGGAAAAAACATGTTTCAATGAAAAAAACAATAAAATTATTAATTATTAATTAATTTAAAACTCATCTATAAATTTAAATATAGCATGCACATTAAAAATCTTTTTTCCATTGATTTATTTCTTATTTGAGTTCTTAGTAGTTGTACTTTTCAGCCTATTTTCCCATGTTGGTTTTCTTCTTGGAAACTTTTCCATTAACACATATTTTTAGGCAAATACACAAAAAGAATTTAACAATTTTTCCAGTCTAATAATTTTCCAGGTTAGGCAAACATATAAAAAGAGCCATACAATATTTTTAGGTGTCACAGGCTGAATTTATCTATTTGCACAATCTAATTATTTCCAGTCAGGCTAACATATAGAAAGAGACAATCATGCTCTTGGCTAGAAACAATATTCATTGCAACTAGGGTATTCTTTTTGTTTACAGTTTTCTAGTGATCAGGTTACAAAGTTAGGTTAGGTAATGTTTAGCTTCTAGCTAAAACTTAACACATGGTTTTCTTCAACCCATTTTAGAAAATATTTTTTGCTCATAATGTTCTCTTCACAGATGAACTTCTGCCTTTGTCTTCTTTAACAGCTGAACCAGGAATGACTGTTCTTCACAAGATATTATGTGAGGACTACTAATTTACCCTGCCTCCATATTATATTTTGGAACAATCCTGTATCCATCTCAGAATCTTGTCTGACACATGATTAAATTGAACACTGACCAATTGGATCTATTTTTACAAAAAGATTGTTTAGCTATTTCCCTCATTTTTTTAATTTTAAAAATTTTTCTCTTATGCCAAGAACAAGATATTTTAATTATACTGATTTGATAAACACTGCTTATTGTTTTGGAGAGGAATAAAGAGAAAACAAAGAAAAAAACAATTCTAATTAATTAAAACAACATTTAACAAAAATGTTGAGTCTTCATTTTTTTGTCTTTCCTTTTAAAACTTCATTTATTTGACATGACCAGAACTAACTACTTTCTATAATATTTCAATATAGCTTAACATACAACAATGTTTAGTCATTTTTTTATCAGTTTATTATTTTCACCGATATGAGAGGAAGGCTTTTGCATGTTTAATCCCTTTTTTTTCATTTCCCATAGCCTCTCTTTTACACATTTCTTCAGCAAATATCCTAAGTCATTTATCTATGTTACATGAGGTTCCTTTCTAAATATTTTATCCTCTTGGAATTCAGTTATCATTCCAATTATCCATTTGTAGAAATCTCTTCTAAAAGTATGTCCATCCTAGCACCATTTCAGCTTCTTAAATCTTTCTCTGATGTCAGTCTTATCCTGTTAGTTTTCTCACCCACATAGGTATTGAGCTGTCTGAAATCTCGATATTGCTTTTGTGTTAAATGTCCAAGTCTCAGACTCATGAATAACAACCATAAAAACTTTTTTTTTTCAAACTCATATGCCTATTTCCTTTTATTGTTATTTCTATCAAAATAAATTCATCCATATTTAATTCTATGATTAATTTCATCCATTATATTTTTGTCTGTATTTAATAATTTGATCAGGATTTTGTAGTTATTAACTTTTTCTAATTTATATTTGTTAATCTTTATTTTCTTCTGCGATTTTTTACTATTTATCTTTAGTCCCACTTTCTTACTTTCATCCGATAATTTGTGCTACCTTTTCTGAAGTTCCGATGTATTATTTTTAAAAATGATCTCATCAACCATTTATATTTTTATTCTTTAGCTTTTTACATTTGACCACAAAATACTACTCATAAAACTGTAAGTAGTTTCAAACAAATGGTATCATCCTATCTTACATCAATGTCAATGTTAATCTCCGTAGTACCATCATGTAATCTAATCACTGCTGATATCTTGATAAATAATCTTCAGAATATGATAATATCCTTGGATTTATAGTTTGTTGCTTCAAAACATTAATGAAATATCTTTGTAGCTTACAAATCCAAAGCATAATCGTGGCTCATATTTATTGGTTCTTTCTATAACTTCTCTTAATACTTGAAAGTAATCCAGTGTCCTAAAACTGCTTCAAAATTCATCTTCTTTTGGTTGATTAAAGTCAAAGTTTGCTGTTGATAAGTTGTTGCTGTTGATAAGTTGTAATTATTCTGATAAAAAAATTGTATAGAACTAAAAGAAAACGAATAAACCTGTAATTTCTCTATATTTTCTTAAATATTAGTATTACTTCCTTGTTTCAGTCATCTCATTTAGATCTTTCTATGTAGTTTTGCAAACAATTTTTCTCTTTCTTATCTAATTTCTTTAAGATATCAATGTAATTCCATCATTTTCTGATCCCCCCCCCCCAGTCTTCATAAATTAATCGCATATTATATCCCTTCATTTAAAATGACCAACTAACTGTAGGGGGGTGTTTTGCTTTCTTCTTCGTTATACAATTTTATGTAAAACTTTTTTACACGTTTCTTGACGTCACTTCTCAATTTACTAATAGTTTTTCTTTTTTTGAGAAAATTGCTGTATTTTTTTTATTTTTAGAATTTGCTCATATTAGCTTTTTTTTAATTTAAATATACATATACGGGTTTATTAAAGTGGAAAAAATATTGATTTTAAAATCTCCTCTCCACAGTATGTAAATCTATAATTTATGAAGATTATAGTTGAAACCATCAAAATACTATTTTATTTTTATTTAATCAATTATGCAATTAAAATGTCTTTATAACATGATATTTTTAGAAAGTATTTAGGGTATCATTATTTCAATTGTTTTTAAATATATAGAGAAAATTATGCTCATTCAACTTATAAATGAATGATAATTTTTTAAAAAAATATCTTGCATTTTATAGGTCTCATCTGATTTATATATGTATAACCATTTGGGTTAGTGGTTAAGTAGCTTGCTGCTGAGCAAAATTTTCTGGTTTATTTTAACAATACGCTGCTGATGCGTTGCGGTGAAACTTTTTATGTAATAATTTGTAGGCTTTTTTATATATATTTTAATGAATAGAGAAAATACCATTAACTATTTGTTTGCATTTATTGTTTCTATATTTGAGAACTAATCTGCCTTGCTTCAGATATAACCACTCTCATTTGATTTGGAGCTCAGTTATCCACCTAATGATTAGTGTTAGACCAACTAAGATGCTAAATAATGAATTTATGTTATTAATAGCAATGATAGTTGAGGTTTAATAAACTCTCCATACAGTAGTGCCACTCAGTGCATCAGTGATGCTAGAAGACTTGTGCATAAAATCCCTGTCTAGTGTCTACTCATCCAATACCCCCAGACCAGTTTCTAACTTGTAGCTTTCATCAGTGAAGAGCCTTGGATCTGAGAGCACTGCACCTAGATCTTAGGATCTAATGCAACTATCTCCACTACAAAACTATGAGTTTAAAATTGAAAACACAATAATGTTTTCAATCCAAGCTCAGTAGCTTATGTAGTCATATAGGTCTGAACTCAGTTCAGTGCCCTTACATTTTGATGCTTTTGGTTTTTTAATAAACATAGCCACCACTATCCTATTAGGCAGGATTGGTATTAAACCACTAAACATCACATGATCACCATTTCTTATGCTTGCTCATAACCGTTATTAAAACAGGCAAAACTCTGTACAGTAGGTTTATTATAAATATCACCGAATGACTATAGATAAAACACATTTACAGTAATAATTACAGAGGTATTTTATGTTTATTTATTAAGCTTTTGTGCTTTCAGAAATATATTGAGATTTTTGAGGCACATGGTGGGTGGGTATTTAAATGTTTGACATGATCTTCTTATGGTGAACTTCTGTGAAAGTTCGCTCAGCTTTAGCTTATAAAGAAGAAAGAAACCACTTCATTACACAGATGAACATACATATGCAAATTTGGATTAGATAACTACAAGAAAAATGATGAGGATTAAGAAAATCACTCTTTCTCATATGCATCAATAGCAAAAGTCTTATCATACAACCAGTAGACCAATAATATTTTTAGGCACTGGATGGCTACTAAGTGTAGTCAAATTGAACATATCCATGGAAAACAAGAAAGCAAATTTTGATTGAAGCATGTATAACTGTGTTGAAGTTGGACATACAGTTGAACATTGAATATGACTTTGTTTGTCATCATTTTGCATTCTACAGTCAAAGATGTCATTGGCTAAATTTTCAAGATTTCATTCACTCCTTGTGTCATGTCTAACAGATCCATCTGGCACAATCCATAGCCACAATAAAAGCACCACAAATCTTTGATCTCTCTGCTCATGCATATCTGAAATTGTTAAAAAATTTGACTGCCATTATGTAAAAGAGGGGTGGAAAAACATTAAGCAGATTAGGGATATTTAAAGTGTTTACAAATTTTGTATAGGTGATCAAAGAACATTCAGCATAGACAGAAAAATAGCATTTAAAAAATAGTGAATATACTGAAATGCAGAAGAAATAAGTATCAAGTGCATGAATAGTGCAAATGAATAAAAGATAACAGGTGTTTAATTATGTTAGATCCAATTATTCTAGTTTTTATTGACAAAGGTAAAAACCTGAAATCAGTTGAAAAATGGAGATTTTATAATATCCAATCCTTTTGCTTACTTAAGCTTAGGGTAAAGATAACTTCTGTTGAAGTGTGCAAATAAGTATGTGACTGAATCATATGATGTGGATAAAAAATGAGTATCATATAGAGTAATCTTACATCAATATAATGAGGAATATAAAGGAACAAATTAAAGTGTTTTTAGGTGATAACAATGTAATATTAAAGAGAAATTTTACATTGTACTTTGGTAGATAAATATTTAAGCAATTCATTTTGCTAAATGTGATTTATATACAAATCTGTATTTATGTTAGTGACCTCCTGTCCTGTTTTTATATCATGCCCTTTGTTGTAGTTAGTAGAACATCCAACTTGGGATTATGATGTTTCAGAATTGTTTTTGTCATTCACATGTTTAGTGCTTAACCTTTTAAGAGACATAGTTTTATGTTTAAGAGTATTTTTAAAAAGAAAAAAAAATAAGATTTTAATCCTTTTGTAAATTTTATTTTTAATCAGAGTTGTTTTTCTTTTCTCTTTATCTCTTCAATGCAAGAAAAGTCAAATCAGTGCAATTAGCTTATTATCTTTTCTTTTTTTGCAAGAAATCTTTTTAATTACAAAGGAATGACAAGAATTTTATGATGTTAATTCAAATTCTTGATTTGTTTTTCAGTATCTATGATTAAGGTGGGAAATAAGTGAACTATTTATAAAAATCTATCTAATTGGTTATTATAAAAATTATCATGTAAGAGACAGATTGTAATGGGCTTGTAGACAAGATTGTTCTAGAAAAAAATAATGGGAGCATGAATAAGTCATAAGATCCAAGTATTGTGAGAAGAAATTCCTTACTTAGCTGTTGAAGAAAAGTCATCTTAATCCAGCAGTCTTCACTAAGCTATTGCCAGCAGAAGTTTTAACTAGACTATTGCATATTATAAAAGAAGTTTTCAACAAGCTTTTAGCATCATATGAGTTTAGTCATTAAAATGGTTTGTACAATAAAAACTATGAGTTAAATTCAGCTAAAAGCTAGACATCATGTTCCATCATGTAACCTATTTTCATTGGAATAAAAATGTAGAGAAAATACCCCCTAAAGTAATCTGAAACCTTGTATTCACCCAAGAGCATGAATGTGTCAGACACACCTGGAAATTCAAAAAGAAAATCCAATAGATAAAATTTGCTATTTTTTAATTTGGAATTATTGCAAACCAAAATAAGGACAAATTAACCATGCACATGTTTAGAAGTCTTCAAAAAGAAACTTAATTGAAAAAACTGGAAAGGACTCTATAAACAATAAAGCCATAGTTAGAGGGTTTTTGTGTATGTGCACTGTATTTTTTATTAAAAGAATTTTGAATTGATAATTTTAAATACTTTCATTAAGTTAATGTTTTCAAATTGTGAAACATCTATTTCTTAAAGCCCAGTCAAGTTCCTCTTTCAAATGATGAAATAGCTTTTTAAAAAATTAATTTGTTGTAAAAAAAATTTTTGAAACATTTTCCCTTTTTATTCACTTCCTCTCCTGAAAAAAAAAAGATTAATTAAGCTAAATCAGAGATTGTTATCTTTGATTTTGAAAAATGTTGTTTACCAAACTCTTAGTTATTTTAAAAAAAATAAATTAATAATTTATGAATAGAAATCAACTGATTGGTTAAACTTCTTATGAACGCCCATGCAATAAAGCCACATGCCTATGCCTAAATCTGCATCTATGTTAGTTACATCCCATTTTTATGTCATAGTCAAGCTTCTTGGCAATCACTTTTTAACAAACTGATATATGCTAGAAGACATGTTTTTATTCACTGTAACCAAACTTTGAAATGTCTGGCAACTGCTTTTTATCTTATAAGGCATCGTATTGCAAAGAGTCAATTTTGGCATTGATTAACTCAAATGAGCTCACATTGTTTTAATAGTAATTAAATAAGAGTTGTATATACAGAACTGTCTTGTGGATTGTAGTAATGAAGATATCTAGTAGTCCTCTATATTTGGTCCATTGCAGCATAAAGTTTCCCTGATTGCTCTTACTATTTTTATTTATTTAGTCAAAGGTATGTTTTGTTGATTAGATCTTCATTAACTGTCTTGAGTTTCTTTAAAATTTATATTAAAATGTCTGAAAATTGATGTGCCTAATAATTGCCTGTTTTTCTAATGAGATAATAAATGCATCAGATTTATTTCATAAAAATAAAATGTTTTTGGGGATCTCGAATATTAAACAAAACTTCTGTAATCATTGAATTATTTGCTAAAGAATATTATCTTTGCACTGGACTACCATCTCCAAAATTCTAGATTTTATATTATTGTAAACTGATATTTGATCTTTATAGATCTTATATTCAAAAGCAGCTGGACTTTATACAATGTATTGTTTTTAATTTTAACCATAACAGATATTTCCCGCAACCCTTACTCAAGTAATGAGACTCAAATGTTATTCACTAACAATTTTTTTCTCTCTATGTCATCTAGATCCAGTGTTTTTTATTCAGTATATTCAGACTAGTTTTTAGCTTATGACTTTCATCGATGAGGAACTGTTGTATCTGAGAGCAATGCCTTTGGATTTTTGAATCTAATGCTCCCTTTCCTATAGCAACCATTTTTTAATTTTTTGTTTTACTATCAAATTAGCAGCCCAAATTGAAAAACATGTTAATGTTTTTAATCCAAGCTAATTTGTTTGCATAATCTTATAGATTTGAAACCATTCCGTTACATATATTAAGGGATCATAATTTTTAACTACCATAAGCCCATTATCCTTTAGTTAGAATTGGAGTAAAACAAATAAGACATCATACCACTTCATATGATTCTAACGTGACTAGCATTGAGTAAGATGGAGTATTACAATCAAAAGTTAATAGCAAAAGTCAATGAATATATATATTGTTAGTGAATTATTGCTTTGTTTATCATTTTTTAATATTTTAAAGATGAGAATAAAACATTTTTCAAATTGTATATGCAACTAAAAATTTGATTTTTATTTTATTTAGTTAAATGATTTTTAGAAGTAAAAAAAATGACATATTTGGATAGTGAATTTAGTGTCAGCTGATTTTTTTTAAAAATTTCATCATTAGTTGCAATATTTTATGTGATAGCAGTTTCAAAATCACAGTACATTAACATAACACCAACAAAGTTTCACATTACTGCTGCCTAAACATTACTTTTAAGTAGCAAAACTATTTCTCCTACTTAGTTCTGCCTCTTTATGTATGCCATAGATGGCAGGTAATAATGCTTAATAAATCTCTATCCAGGACTGACCTATCTAAAAAACTAGTTTCTTAAGATTTTCATCAATGAGGAATTTTGTATTTAGATTTTGTAAGCATTAGTGTCTGTCATCTATCAATTTCTCAAGCTTACTGGGTGGTATAAGTAGGGTAAAAGAAAGAAAATTGCTATTGAAAACCATTACATAAGGTGGGATCATGTGGTTTTTTGGTAGAGGTTTTGACCAAACCTGACTGCAAGGTAGAAATGTCTAAGTTTACTAAAAACTATGGATACTAAACTAGTTTCAAATTTATATAACTATAGAAACAAGTTGCTTGAATTCAAACTATTAGGATTTTTTCAGTTTTGAATTGATAGCTTGATAATAAAAAAGGAGTAAATGATTGCTGCTGAAGAAAAGACAAAATTTCTCATTGACAAAAGTCAGCTAGTTATAAGGATATTCATTAAGAACTACTATCTGGCAGTGATTAATTACTCAAGTTTACACTAGGTGGCAGAACTGGAGTATAAAAAATAGATTTTCTATTTACATTAGTATAAAGATTGCTGTATTAGTTCGAATATTTATTATCTCCCAAAATAATAAAAATAATTCAAAGTCCTAAATAAATCAATTTTTTATATACTATTCTAGATTGATAATGCATACTTAACATTAATTAATTCAAAATTTTGCCATCGGTTATTTTTTCTTTTGATGAATTTATCTATAACGAATGTTGTTGTTTTTTAAAGAAAGTAATGAAACAATTATGTTATATTATTTTTAAACATTAAAGATTTAAAATTACATTGAAATCTGAATTCTTTATGAATATATTGTTTACTATTCTTAATAAGCTATGAGAAAGAGTTTAGAAGAACCAAAATTATAATATATTAAGCCTGTAAGGATTCCAAAGGTTTTTCTATTATCTAAATTATTTGCATATTAGCAAAGGAAGAAAGCTTAATAAAGCAAAATTTAGGAACTCTTTTAAATTATCATAAAAATGACTAATTAGAAAAAGAACAAAAAATAACCCTCAAAAGTATTTGTCTTTCCAAGATGTTCAATAATTTTATCAGCTTATATTAAATAAATCTCTAAAAAAAAAATCCGTCAAAAAATCACTCCTTTGCACTTTTCACAGTACTTTTTATTAAAGTGTCTGATAGTTTTAATCATTTAACAGCCTTCTTCAGAACTATTCTTATTTACATTGTTTGTTTTGTCTTCTCTTATTTACATAATAAAAGTAATAAAAACAGCTCTGAAAAAGACTGCTAGGGACTGAAACTGTACTATGGAAAATGCAAGGAAGTGAATTTATGAATATTTTATTTATAAAATGCTGTGTTAACTAGAATTATTATTAATTATTAAACTTTTAATTAACTTGTTGTTTTTTGTTTAAATCTTTTAGAGTTTTTTTTTATTTTTAATTTAAACAATAATTTTGAAGGAAAACAATTTTCAGACCTTTTCTCTAATATATTGAAACTTAATAAATCGTAAATTAAAATCAGAAATATAGTTTACTGTGAAAACAGTTTTTTTGTATTTGATTTTAAGTATTATAGCTTGAATGGACATTCAGTTTACAATTCTGGTAACCAACTATTTAAAATATCAATATATTTCCATTGAGAGGGTTCATTTCTGTCGAAGAGAAAATTTTGGGAAGGTAACATTTGAGATTTTAACTTTTTAGGATGGCATTGTTGTTGAACAAAAAAGATGTTATGTCTCCATATTTGACTAAATGTTGCATTAAAAGAATTTAAACTTTAATATGTAAAATAATTTTTTTTCATATTTATCCTTAAGAAGGAGGTTTATAATTATACTCTTTCCACAAATACATAATTTAATACAACAACCTGCTAAACTTGAAATCATGCCCTGAATAGCTCAGTCCAGTTGTAGATTAGTGGACTTGCGAGTCAAAGGTTCTTGAATTATAGTCCCACTGCTGCTTCTAATGCTGAACGTCACATGATTTCCCAAGTAATGAATCCTATATTATAATCTAAAACAAATCATATTTTTTAAATGGCTTTGGAGAAAAATCTTGGAGCGTTTGTAGCAGACTCAGTGCAACAATTCTGTTCAGTTTGATTGGATGTGACTTTTTTTTATTTTACAACAATTGAGATTCGATGCTAGAACCATAAACATTTTGAGTGTGCATATTTTTCCAAACTGATCAAGGAGTTCTCCCTTTACTCAACAATGATCTCCTAGTTCCTCAGGGGTGTTCTTTTTTCAAAATAATTTTCCACCTTAGCTATCATCCAGGAAACAGCAATTATATAAGATGCAAAGGCATTTTTAAACATGAAACATTTTTTTCTTTCTAAATTTAAACCAGTATTTTGAGTTGAATGGCAAAAATTAGTACTGTTGTGGTTTTTGTGCTGTTGTGCTTTGATGCATTTGTTAACACACAGTTTATTGTTCA
Organism: Epiperipatus broadwayi; assembly: GCA_028023455.1. NCBI lineage: Eukaryota > Metazoa > Onychophora > Udeonychophora > Euonychophora > Peripatidae > Epiperipatus > Epiperipatus broadwayi. The sequence continues at coordinate 26,104,677 of JAQFVV010012394.1, read as the reverse complement.
TATTCATACACAACATGTAAGCCTTAATCATTTTATTTAAAATTCCAGACTTGAACATGGATTGTTGTATATTAGAGATAATAATTTAGTGCACTTTAGTGCACTTTATGAATATAATATCAAACAATTAGAATTTTATTGTGATAAATGCTGAGAAGTGAGCAGGAAAAAAAAATAGGCAGATGATTGATTGAAAAAAGCAAAACAAAACCATTCAGAATTTGATTGAAATATGAGATTATGAATCCTAAAACTTAAAAATGAATTGTGCAATTTTATCCTGAAGGTGCTTCAATAGCTTTATTGCTGTTATATAGATAAGTCACCACAGTGGAGTGATTTGACATTTATTCTTTCTCCAAGCTGTCTGCAGTGCCATCTTTCAATTAATAAATGTATTATGTAACAATATTGATTAGCTATTTACCACAAAATATTTAAGATGCTAGCACGTCTGGATCATGATTATGACATGAGATGTGGTTGTGTTTTGTATCTTAATCCCCAACGGAACAATGCACTAACATTAAATTTTCTTTTAAATTAGGAAAAACTGTTACTGAATGATTTAAAATGATTCATATTGTGTACGGAAATGAAACCATGAGTCACAAGGTGTACATATAAAAAGAAATTTCTATTAATTTTAGTGGGCCTGTAAATAAACCACTGTTGTTAAATATGTAAAGCTGAAAATATAAACTTTTTATCAAAGCAGCTAAACCTTAATATGGTACTATATTCGTTCACAAGTCAGATTTCTAAAGAATCATTTTTAAAATAAATTTGCAAACCATGTGTACTTTCTTGTATCAATACCATTTTTTGTTTGATCAATAATTTGGCAACAACATGGTGGGATCATTTACAAATTTGTTTAAAAAAATAATTCTTTGGAAATAAATTAATATTATGGTAGTGTATTCAAAGTTAATTGTTTAGTGAATAAGTATATGAAGATAATTGATAAAAAATCAAGTCAGATGACCTAATTTTAATAAAGCTCCTATTTACAAATGTTATATATAGAGTAAGTTAAAAACAAACTCTTATGAAGCTTCAAAAATACCCTCAACCTCAGACCGCAGTTTCTGCCTCTAGCATCATCAGTGAGGTGCTAGGGAATAAAAATACTAGAACTAGTCCAGCATTTTATCAATGCCTAACTATTGAGAAGAAAATCTGAAACTTTCAGACATTTAAATGTCCAAAAATCCAGCTATCTAACTCAAATAGCCGTATGGGACTGAACTAAGTTCAGATACACCATATATTAATAGCTCTAGCAATATAAAATTGCCAAAGCATTAATAGCAAAAAACTAAAATTAAATTGATAAAAAATCCAAGTCAGATGACCTAATTTTAATAAAGCTCCTATTTACAAATGTTATATATAGAGTAAGTTAAAAACAAACTCTTATGAAGCTTCAAAAATACCCTCAACCTCAGACCGTGGTTTCTGCCTCTAGCTGTCTGAGGTTGAGGGTATTTTTGAAGCTTCATAAGAGTTTGTTTTTAACTTACTCTATATATAACATTAGTATATGAAGATAAAAAATCTCTGTACAAAGATAAGATAATCAAATAGTGTATGGCTTAGGACAGTCAATAGAAGTTGAACACCAGAAATAATGAAGATGAGATATGATCCATGATTCATTAACTCTCAAGTATAACACTATAGGTGCATTAAACCACACAGAATAATAAGAGTAATAGTGGTAGTAGTAGTAGTAATAATAATATTAAAGATGGTTTATTGCTCAAAAGTTCATAAAAAGTTTGCACATCAGAAGTTACAGAGTTAAGCTGTAATTCATGATCGCCTTCAAGTCCAACATTTCATTGATACACTAAACTACAATAATATCATTCATTATTAGAAATGGCATTTATTTGAAGCTTTAAAAACTCTAGTGATATGAATGGAGAGACAATATTATAGTAAGTATGATGATGATTTTATCTACCCATGATGGGTCAGATGCCCCAGCTTCATATTTCCATAGATCTAGTCTAGTGAGAAGTTAGAATCATATTCACAAGCATACATGGATTCATCAACATCTAAGTTACACCTGCTAAATGCAATCAATTATTCAAAGAAACATTCGGTTCTGTCAGAATTTAACAAATTAGAAGTACTGTATGTACTTCACATTAATTAATCTTATTGCAACTAATGAATATTAACTCTTGAAATTAATAGAATAGAAAATTGTGAATGAAATAATAGTGAATGTGGAAAAAAATAATACAATGTGCAGCATAATTTTTCTCTATGATACTGTGATTTTTATTAAACAGACCCTGTTCTCTTTTTTCTGCTTTACTTCATTTTTATATGTAAATATTATTATAATAATAAACTATAAATATATTCCAAATAATGGTAAATAACAAAATAAATTTCAATATAAACTTTAATCAATAGTAATACTTTCAATTATATGTATAATCATTTTCAACCAAACTTACTTAATATTTGAAATTAAGTAAGTTTGGTTGAAAATGATTATGCATATAATTGAAAGTATTACCATTGATTAAAATTTATATTGGAATTTATTTTATTTACTGTTATTCGGAATGTAATTGCATTTTATTACAATATTTATTATTAGGGGACATTTATTGTATTATTTTGTTAAATATTATTATTAATATCTCAAATGTAGATGTAATTAAAGCGGAAGTTACTATAAAGCCCCAAGCAGGCTATGAACAAACTAATACAAACTCATCAATAAACAAAAAATTACTGAATGGATTCCTATATTATTTAGCATTCAGTTTTGTAGAAAAAGAAAAAGAAATCTAAAATAAAAGTGTTTTATATCAGTTCTTACTGTGAAGGGGAATCTAATATACAAATTTCACAGCTGAAATTTAGCAATGAATTTTCCGCTAATTATATTAGTGTATTTAATTAAATTTATGTACCTTGAAATGAAAATGTGATTTTAACACAGTTGTTAGTTAGTTTATTTTATTTAAGATGAATGGGATTTATATATACATATAGGGTAAGTAAAAAAAAAAAGATTTATAGGTGATCTGATTTTCTCTGCTGAGCACGATTGATTGAATTGAAATGGTGAATGCATAGGTAAATCTATTTGCAATTGCATGAAAGTAAGAAAGTAGGATTGAATGTTAAAAAGACTAAAGTAATGTACAATGCATTTTATCAAAAGATGGAAATAAAGATTGATTATGATGATTTAGAAGTTAACCACTACCAATACCTTGATCAGATTATTAATACAGATGGAAACATAATGGATGAAATTAATCATAGAATTAAACTTGGTTGGAGTGCTTTTGATAGAAATAATATTAAAAGAAAGTATGCCTATCTGTTTGAAAAGGAAGGTTTTAATAAATGTGTGTTACCAGTTCTTACTTATGGATCTGAAACTAGAACACTTAACAAAAGAACAATACAGAGATGTATGTTAGGGATAACAAGAATAGATTGAAAACGAAATACATTGGTGAGAGGACAAAAGGTATTATTGACATCATTGAAAGAATTAAGAGACTGAAGTGGAGTTGGGCTGGGCATATTGCTGGAAGAGATGGTAATAAATGGACAGTTGATATCTTAAACGGGATTCCAAGAGATTGTAAAAGACATAGAAAAAGACCACATGTGAGATGGATGGAAGAAATAAGAAAGTGGGTTGGTGTGATATAGAGAAAAGAGCTAGAGATCGGAGGAGATGGATTGAATTTGGAGAGACCTTCATCTTGTAGTGGATCGATAATGGTTGAAAATAATGATGAATTGCATGTTAATTTAAAAACTTTTTTATTATCAAAATTTTATTTAGAAATCTTTTCCAATAAACATTTGTATGAATTTGTTTACATTAACATAAATTTTAAAGTGATTTGCTTTATTAATGCTGTCACGTGATTCAAATTACTTTTAGCTGTATGATTTATAATAGAATGCCATCCGTTTGGTGGTAAATAAATCTCATATTTCAAAAAATATGGTTAAGATTGCATTAATTTTTCAATCGTTTTTGTTATTTAAATAGAGACAAGTTTCCGCATCAACACGTGACAGATACTTCAGAATATGTTTGTGTGTATTAATTCCGATTTTTTTTTATTATAACGGTTAAAATTTTAATTGAAGTATTTCATTAATTATGATACTTTGCGCCAATATTTTTTTTCTGTAGGTGCGAAACAAAAAAAAATTTAAATCATTGAACACCAGCAAATTATATTGTAAAACTTTCGACGGGTGTGTGATCAAGTGTGTCAGCAGTATGAGATAGCGTGGATAGTTGAGGGTCATGTGAAAGTCTGAGTTCAAACCCCCTTTATATTACATGTTGGAGTGCAGGTATGAAAAGCCTGTATAGAAAAATTCATATATTAAAACTTTCTTTTCTTCTTTCAAAAAGATAAAAAAAAAACAACAAGGTTCTCCACAATTTTTAAATATTGATAGAACGTATATTTAAGAGAGGAATTCCCAACCTTTTTGGTTCTTTACCCCTTGGCTTTTAGTAAATGAGCTGCCATCTCTTACTCATTATAATGAGAAATATGCATTTGGAGAGCGTACCATGCAGTACGTCTTAGGCATGCGCAGGTGGTGCAGATACCATGGAGGCGAGCCTCGATGGGGTGTTAATTTGGCAATGTACTATCTTAAATCTTAACCAGGCATTTTGAATTACCGTATTGCAGTAAGAAAAATATCTACGCAATTGTGTCCATCTCTGAAAAGAGATCTGAAATGTAGCTGGTGTGGCTGACAGATACTATCAACATGAAATAGCCCGGAAATTGTAACTATTTTTGTAAAAAATTAGTAGCATAATACACCTATTTACCATACTTCCTAGACAAACTTTCTTTACCCCCTGGAGGTGCAGGTACGCCAAGTTGGGAACCCATGATTTAAGAAAGATGCTAATTGAAATTAATTATAATATATATATAATGGAATGCCTTTATTGTTAAAGAGTTTATAAGAAATTTTAGTGGCAGAAGTATCACAACCGGAATCGTTCCAGCGTTGTTAGCCGAGAGGTCATCGCACCCGCCTTGCAAGCAAGTAGTTGGTTGCAGACGGCTGTGGGTTCGCATCCCGGCCGATGCTATGGCATATAAAAAAACTTTATAGTTTCTTAATTTTTTTAATGATGCAGTACGGTATTGTAATTGAAATTAATTAATTAATTGGTAATTTAAAAAAAAACCATGGACAAACTCGTGTTTGCGTGTTGAGAAATAGCTACAATTAAACAACCGACATAATTTGAACCCCCCTCCCCAGACACACTCTAAATGTACGAAAAGTGATTGGTTAGAAGGAATCTTTAAATCAAGAACAAATATAATGTTCGAACTTTTTTTTTTGAAAGGGAGAGGAGGATTACTTTTGGAAATCAATAGGAAAAACTGTTCTGGATAAGTTTTGATGAAAATGCCAAAAAAAAAAAAAAAAACTCTAAAAGCTAAACAGACTTTTTATAATTTTTATAAGTTAAAAGTTAAATTTATCTACAGATATTACTAGAAGAATTATAATTAATTGTTATATTCATTAATAGTTAAGATTTTACTTCATTAACGCTTAAATAAATTAATATATATATATGTGCTCTGCGCACAGGTAATGAAGCTATTAATAAATTGTCAAAATTTTTACTGCCAAGCGCTTTCGGGACAGTCTACAGTCCCATATTCATGGCGAGTTATTCTGTTAATAACTGTAAAACTATGCAAATTTTATGCAAATTTATGTGCAGATGTTACGTGGACCATTTACGAGATAGGGAATAGCAGGCCTCTCTTCTGTTGATTGCCGATGGGTCAGCCGCAATGAAGTAAGCTTCCCTAACTTTACGTTTGGTGTCGTTTGTTTCAGAGCAAACGACACTAGCTGTGGTAGGTAGAAAAGCATGTCCAGAGTTTCTCTCGTGTTCAACAAAAATCGAATTACCTTCATACTTTGTTTTGGTTTTATTGTAAAGGTATCGGTGTTGAGCTACTCTGGTGGCAATGTTAATTTTGGTCTCTCCATAATATGTTGCCGTATAATTTCTTTGGGGGCAGGTAATTTTGTACACAACTTGAGGGGTGAGTTCAGGTTTGATCCTGTCTTTGGTATTATTTATCAGTCTATTGGTGTTGGGAGGTGAACGGAAAGCGACTTCAAAGTCACATGATAGTTGATTGATAAGGCTTTTAGCTGTAGAGTGAACGTATGGGATTAAGATTCTTGGTTTGTTTTCTTTCTTGTGGTTGTGGTTTATTTTATAGAAAAATTTGTTGACTTTTCTGTTGATGGATGAATAAGTGTGTCCTATTTTCCTTAAATCAGTTTATATAATTGATGAGATTTTTTCTTTTATCTGCCTCATATTTGCACAAGTTATGGTTCCTAAACATGAATGAAGAGAGGGCTGCAAGTTTGTGTGAGTGCGGCGCGTAAGAATTAGGGTTTGTCAAGCCTTTTACTTCCAAAAGTTTGACTACCATTTGGTAGTCCAGCTTATCATATATTTTTGCTAACACATATGTCAAGGTATTTGACCTGTTTGTCTTGGTTTTCCCAAGTAGTAGTAAAAGTAAGCTTGGTATTATTATGGAGGCTATTGTGAAGGTTAGAGATGATGTCTTCTGGGGCAGCAACGGATATGTCATCAATGTAGCACATATATATCATATGTGGGGTTGACATGAAAGAGTGCAGGTAGTATTAGCTTCTTGTAATGGTCAAGTACAACGCTTGCCATTATACCACTAAGTGGGAGGCCCATCGGCCATCCGTTGTTCATACTAAACCACTTATCTCTGAAAACAGCAATTATATTTAAATCAAGCCATTTTAAAAAATCGATGATGAATTTGGCACGTGTAGGTGGGCAGTTTCTTGCAATTAATTTATTGTTGACTATTTCGATAGATTGTTTACTGTCAATGGAGCCATATAGCTCTGCCACATCAAATGATGCGATTTTAAAATTAGCTGGTATAAACGCGTGTTTAATTTTTCCTACAAACATGAAAGATGATTTAATGGTGTAATCGCCAAAGCCTAATATATCAATAAGCCAACGATTGACCATAAAATTTGCATAGTTTTACAGTTATTAACAGAATAACTCGCCATGAATATGGGACTGTAGACTGTCCCGAAAGCGCTAGGCAGTAAAAATTTTGACAATTTATTAATAGCTTCATTACCTGTGCGCAGAGCACATATATATATTAATTCATCAATAGTGTTTTGTTCTATTTCTCCATCTATTGTATTCGTTGCTCAGATAAACAATTCCTCACATGAAGAGCATCATCCACCTAGGTTAATATTTTCCTTTTTGTTTCTTGTTTCCAGTCAACATTTCCTCCAAAACATCTTTCATTAAACTATTCTTTCTTCTTAGTATATGTCTAATCCAGTTTCTCATTCTAGTTCTAATTTCCTTAATCTTTTTTTATTGAAACCTTTGTGTTTGTCAATTTATTCATCCAATTAGTTTTCTACTATGACTTTATCTCAAAAGCCTCCAATCTGTTCTTAATTCTTTCATTCATTGTCATGTAAGTTGATTTGTTCTGATATATCGACTTATTATTTATATATGTGGATTTTGATTAGAAATAAATTTGACAAACAATATTAGCCCGTTAATGGCAGATTATTTACCAATATCACAGTCAAAAATTTTATTAACATAAATAGGGTGTGTGTGTGTGTGTGTTGTGTAAGTAAGGTTATTTAATTGAGGACCCGATCCAAACCTGCAAAACGTCTGAATTTCAACAAATTCAGACTTCTTGAGTAGTATTTTATTTCATAACTAAGACATGAAAATTTCTTCCCAAACACCTTTGTTTATATTTTTGTTAATGCATTATTTAAGAAAATTTCAAGAATGAAACAATGTTTATTTAAAGAATTGAATGATTTTTGATAAACAGCTGGATAATTTCTTTATACTAAAAAGTTCTCCAAATCTTTTTTTAAATTTTATTTAGATACTTTTCTACTACTAAAAGAGAGAGAGAGAGAGAGAAAACTTTATGAAAATCATTTTGCCACTTGTTCTAGTTTGGCATTGAGTCAGGTGTCATACTAACTCATCTACAAGACTGGTGCTATTTGGGTAATACCAAAAATTAAGGATTTTTTGCTTCCAGTTTTTTGGTTATTTATCAGATATGGCCAATTGTGATTTCTGATTTAAAATATTCCTCAATAAAATTTCTTTCCAATTGTTTTTGTCATTGTATTGAATATTTTATCAACTCCAACAATTCTTCATTTTCTGCTTGATTGAGATATTGTCTGCAGATTTCAAGTTAGTGAGTCTTCTTATATATAATGATGTTCTTTTGACCTTTTGTTTTTGAATTTAGTTATTGCTTTTTTCAAATGGGTGATCAATATGTTTGAGAAATGGAGCTGATTTTTTTGTCTTGTGTTTCCACTTTGAAATTAGCTCCCAACATTATAGCCTAGTCTCACATCTACAATGTACCTGAGAAGAAATGACCAGTGATTGATTTTCTCTCCAAGCTTCCAACATCAACATCTCTGAATCAATGCATGTGTTATGAAGTAATATAGTTTAGCTATTCACCACGAATGTGTCTTCATCATGAGTTATGACATGGTCTGCATCTGCATGTGTTCTACCTCAATCCATGATAGAATGGGTAAAACTGCGATTGAAACATGTAAAATGATTCAAACTGTGTTTAGCAATGAAGCCCTAAATTATAAGAACATTTTTCAAGTGGTTTTGAAGATTTCAATATAGCAAGGGAGCATTGAAGATGATTTATGAAAGTACAAAACACACTGTCACATTTTGTCATAATTTATGATTCTTATATGTTAGCATTTAAAAATTTTTGTGATGAGTATCCAACACTATGTTGCTTTGCAAGACTTGTGTTCATTTAGAACTGATGTTACTAGTAGTTTAAGAAAGAGAACCAGTCATCTTTTCAATGGGAAACACTAAGTTTATTTCATATAATTTAAATACTGATACTAAAAAATATCTGTTGTGTTTATGCATGATTATAATAAACACAAATACTCATAAAAATACAATTAAATATTTATTAAATAAAACAAATATACAAATACATTTTTACACTATATATATATAACTGTTATATCTTCACCTGATACAGTCAGATTGGTAGAGCATTTAGTTGCCATATGACTATTACATATCTCTTCCATCTGCATCATGATAGCTTACCTCATGATTAGATACAGTAATACTTCTGGACGCTCTAAGACATCTTGCTTTGAGTCTGATCTAGGTTCTAGCAGCTTCCAGTTCTAACATGAAATTACCTCACTGCTTTAATCACATGGCACTGTCATTCAGATCTGACAGTAAATTGTTGTCTCTTTTACCCCATCTGGACTGACTATTTATAGCGAGAACCCCATTCACAATGAAAACAATTGAATTCACTGAACATTATTACCCATTGGTATGTTCTTCCTATTGGATATATGTCATCTGTCCATATATCTATTGGTCTGTGATAGTGAATGCTCAATCCAATGAGATAAGATGGAATCTGGATTAGTCCATTAGTTGAAGGTAAGGTGAGATATGAAAGCACTCACATGTTTTTTTATTTACAAATGATCATAAACAATAAATATAAAAATAACCTACTGCATTTCTTTTTGTTGTTGCTGTTGTTTTGAATGGAAAATCTTTTCAGTCAATTCATTAGCTGTCTTCAGAATTAATTGTTATTCATAAATTTATTTAATTTATTAAGCAAATTTAAAGATAATCAATGGCATTTGGCTGAAACATTAATTGCTGTTGTGAATTAATTTTTCCATATAACTTACAAGCTTAAGAGATAGGGTCATGTGATATATGACTTATTTTGACTATTTATAGTCTCTGCCATAAGTCTTATGCAATTTTATATTGCTAAGACTACTAATATATGGTATGGCTGAAGATCTATCAGCCCCATATAGCTATTTGAGTTGGATAGCTGGGTTTGAAGATATGTAGATGTCTGAAAATTTCAGATTTTCCACTCAATAGATAACTTTTATATAAGTGTTGGCTTTGGGTTAGTATTTTTAGGTCTAGTGTCTGAACCTACCCTGACATCTCTCTGAGGAGTGCCAAAGCATGAAACCATGGTCAGGGGTTTGGGGATGAGTTCCTGATAGAGATATTTTAAGTGCTGGATTTGGCTAAGCATTTATCATAAAGCTTGTAGAGGAATTGGTAATCCTCATTGTTTATAACTTCTAAGCTTAAGAGATAGGGTCATGTGATATATGACTCTTATTTTGAATACAGTATTTGTCTTTATATTTTTAATTTATGATTATATATAGTATAGGCTTATATTTTAGCAGTAATTATATGTTGAACTGTTTCTACTATATAATATTAATTAGTAAATGTATTCAGAAAAATTCAAACTTCATTTAAACTTTTCAAATGCATTCAATTTTTATCAATAGCACACAGGTTAGTATTTAACATGATATTTTGAGTGATACTATTCTCTTCTCTTCATCAGGTGTTTCTGGCCTCACCAGTGACTTTATTAGAGTGGGAATCAAACCAGGACTTTTAGATTCATGAATATTGCATTTATGATGATGTCCTAACCAACTAGACAGTAGAAATTTCATATACTTATCTATGAAAATCCATCTGATTTTTTCCATTCTTTTTAAGGGCAGGGTTGAATCATACTCAATTGATTTATTGATTATTTGCCATTAACATATGCGAAAACCTAGGTGATAATTCATAATCATTATTAACCTTAAGAAGTGCAGAAATTGGGAGGATCTTGTAGATAAGTATATCTTTGACATATTAGCTTCGTTCATTACAGATAATCTTAAATTTCAACATTCATGAATTTAAAAGTGTGGATTCAATTCCCATGCTTACACCATCATTGGTCATTGGACAGGCCTGAATCATCTGAAGTAGAAAGGAAAATAATCCCACTCTAAACATTGTGTTATGAATTAACTTGTGTGGTATTACTAGTATTTAACGGCATTTGAAAAGCTTAAATAAAGTTTGATTTTTTTTAAAACATTTAATAAGAAATATTAGATGATGGAAATAGTTCAACATATGTTATTAAAATGCAATTCTTAATTAATGATTTTTAGCATAATATTTACCCTTCATGGTTTAGTGCAGTGGTAAGTGGCAGAATCTTGAACTCAAGATCTATGGATCTTGGCTCACCCTAGACATTTTGGAACTTGAACCTCTTATGGACTTCTGAGCCATTCAGTTATTACTTACCATTATTTAGTACAATCTTTCTTGCATGTTATATGATATTCTACGATAATCTACACACCTTTCATCAAGATTTCTTTGTCTTATAAAGAAATATAGATCCTTCCAAAATGTAAGCTATTAAATAGTTTTTCCAGTTTAAATGGTGTACTTTGGTAAGCTCTTTTATTAAAATCAAATAATAAAAATGATAAAATAACAACTTTCCAGATGTCTGAAATTAACGACTTAATATATCCCATAAAAATATAATTATTAATGGAGGAGGTTGAGTACAGAGTCACACAGGGGAAATCTCATTTAGAGATTATAAAAATGTGAAATGATCTTTCTTTAGAGTTTAAATAGAGAATCTATTTCTCAAATTTTGCCATAAGGTGGCAGAACTGGAGTAGGATAAATAAATTTTCTACGTAAGATCATGTTCTTAGATAGTGTTATATTTTTAAAGTTTTCAACATCTAATATTTGCAAAATAAAATCAGAAGATGCTTGTGGAGATTTCATTAATTGAACATAATAAATAAAATGTTGAAGATATTTCAACTTAAAAAATTAAATTCGGAAACAAACAGAGCTAATAAGATATCACAAATAGAAATGCTTAAAAAGGAAAACCAAAATAATAAACGAAGGTAAATAAATAAAGATTCGAGAATGGAAAATCTAAATGGGGTTTGGAAGAAAACTATAATTAAAGTTTAATCAAAGGGAAAAAAAAACAATAGAAAAAACAGATATATATATATAAAATATTGAGAATAGTTATGGAAATGAGGAAACTGGCAAGTATGTAGAACATCTCTGATATTTCTTAACATAAAAGTGCAATTAATTTACTGAAAGGTAACTGTAAAGGTAAATAAAAACAAATAAACTATAAGATAATAAAAATCTTATCAGGAAATAACTATCAAAACTTAAAGCAATATAAAATTAAGATGGGAGGGAGGGGGGGATCTCTGGCAAATATGAAATTTTAAAGCTGAATACAAACTATTGGACAGAAATATATGAATTAGACATTGATAAAATATTATATAATGAACGAGTAAAAGAAAAAAGGATCATGATAGGAAAGTGGAAATAATTAGAAATTTAAAAAACAATGAATAAATTGGGAAAGGGGTGAAATTCAAAATACCATAACTTTTTAAATATTTAGATATACTTTCGTTTAATATTAAATTATTTCTTCCAAACCCATTCCATTAAATTAATTTTACCTAACCAAAGTATTTATAAATGTTAATTTTCTCTAGTTCATCATTATCAATGCTTATTTTCTTTTTCTGAGAAAAACCATTCAGCATTACTTTGAATTATTTTAGCATTTACCTTTAATCCTACTTCCTTATTTTTATCTGATAACTCTTGCAACATTTCTTGAAGATGTGAGGTAGTACTTTTATCTGCTAGTCAGATGTTTAAAAGGATCCTTCTGTTGCACCCTTGAATGTTAATTTTGTTCCACCTTCAGAAGTATATTAGCTGTTGAGATCTAATGTCTCAAAATATGTATACTTTTATGTCATCTAGTGTAAGCTTTAGTTGTCACTGAATGCTAGATCGCAGTGCTTAATAAATTATTGTTGACTTGTCATATCCAAATACCTTCACATTAATTTCTAGCTTATGACTTTCATCAATGGAAACCTTTTAGTTTTTTTTTGGGGGGAGGGGGGGTGCATTAGATCCAAAAGCTCCATGTGCCCAATTCAAAGAAATCCTAAAAGCTTCTCAATGGTGAAAGCCATAAGTTTAAAAACTATTCCAGGAATATTTGGTAGGTCATCCCTGGATATGAATTTATTAAGCATTACCATCCGACATCTATTGATTATCAAAGCATTCACTAGAGGGAAAAAAAGTAATGAGAATAGAAGAATTTGTTAATGACCGCAATGTATAAGTTTAAGTCATTTGATGTCTTGTTGGTCATGTGTGTGTCTTTTTACTGAAAGTTTTGCACCAATTCCACTTTGACAATCTGTATAAAACTTCAGAAATTTTTTTTTCAAGTAATTGAGACTTTCCAAGAAAACAGTCTTGGGTTTTTTCAAGTAGTAGCTGACAGCTGTCTGGTTATTAAGGAGTAAATGAGCATGTATTCTTCACCAAGCTGTTAAAATGATTTTGCTCTGCTATGGAATTTTTAAGATTATTTTGCCATTTACTTAATATCTTTCTGATGTAATGTCATACAATATCAGTCTCTGAAGAGCAAAATCTTGCCATTTGTCTGATCAAATCCTGTTCTGGCATGACCAGTGCTCGGACTTTATGAACTCCCTAGTAGTAAAGTAATTAGATTGGTTAATTTATTAAATAAATAATGACTTTTATAATGATGCATTGTCAACTCCTTATCAATGCTATGAATAATTGTCTAATCTAATTAATGTTATGGCTTTAGTCATTATCTGCTTGTTTTTATTTCATATTAGATCATCAATGTGTGTCTGTTTATATGCATGCACGTACAGTATGTATAATATTTAATAAGAAAGAACATGTTTTGAAAAAATGTATCAAAATTTTTAATCAATTGAATCGGTTTACAATATAACGAATATATTCAGAGCATACATTACTGTACTACAAATATGTGCGTGGGTAGCACGGTATATATGCACAATAAACTTCGTTGATTCATTATTCATTATGGCTTTTGAGATTATGCATAGTTTATAAATTCCTGTTAAAGATTTTCTTTTACAGTGAAAAGATTTACTACATTTCATTCTTTTCATTTGACATCGTAGCCGGTCACCGTACACTGTAATTATATTGTAAAATATGCCTGCCTGTTTGGCATTAGAAATAATTGATAACTTATCTAACTTTTAATATGGACTTGTAGTATTCCTTCCTATTAATTGATTTTTTTTTAAAAATCTGATATATTAATAAATAATGTCTAATGTTACTTAGACTCTCTCTAAAGATTTTATATGTTTGTGATTGATTAAATGTTTGCCTTTATATTCATTTAACTTAATATTTAATTACTGTGGAAATCGATTGCTAAATCCATTTCTTAAAATATATTATCCTGTTTGTCTTTGTAACTACATAATCACAGTTATTTGTGAGCCAATTAAAATTTCTGACAATCCAAAATTTTATTTATACATTTAGCTGTATTGATTTTTGCAGTCCATCTTCCATCTGTTTGTATGTGTGTGTGTATGTATGTATGTATATGTACGTGTGTGTGTGTGTGAATGTAAACAAACTAAAGTTTGGATTTATTTCCATGTACATAAAATTTAAATGCATATTAGCAATGATATTGTTAGATTAATCATTATTGATAGCTCGCAAGGAACTAATAACTTTTTTGTCTTAAGTTTAATCAGATATAAAAATAGATGTTTTATTTCTAACGCAAATTGTCATATAGATTTAATATATAGGGTATATGAGCACAGACTTTCACATGCTCACCACTCTCCACTTTATCTCATAACACTGATACACTTGAACACATATATGTTGAAAAGATAAATAATAACCAGTATATGTATTTCATGTTAAACCAGCAATCATCAGTTGGTCCAGATTACCATCTCTACACATATATGCTATAAGTGCTCAGATATATATTAAGATAGCCAGTCTTCATACTGTAATGGACAGGCTTCAATCTACTCCACATTCCAACTCTTCAACCGTCCATTCAATTGAAAATCTGATGATGGAATATTCAAAGGCCACCCTGAGGCTGAGATTCTTGTCACACCCATGTTGACCTAAAGTCAATCTGACCCCTCATGTAAAGGACATAAGCATTCCACCATCAGATTTTCAATTGGATGGACGGTTGGAGTGTGGAATAGATTGAAGCCTGTCCATTAAAGTAAGAAGATTGGCTATCTTAGTATATATCTGAGCACTTTTAGCATATATGTGTAGAGATGGTAATCTGGACCAACTGATGATTGCTGGTTTAGCATGAAATACGTTTATTGGTGATTATTTATCTTTTCAACATATATGTGTTCAAGTGTATCAGTGTTATGAGATAGAGTGGAGAGTGGTGGGGTGTGTGAAAGTCTGTGCCCATATACCCTATATAATGCATATAGACACAGATATATAATAAGCCTGTGTTTCAGTTATTACATATAGATTTAAATGAAGACAGCTGTTTTTACAAGCATAAGGATTCAGAATATCGCAACTTTTTTTAAACATGCTGTGAAAAATATTTTACAGAAAAAAAAATGGTTTAGCTTTGGAAATCATAGGTAGCAATTGATTGTTTCCCTAGTAACATCACTGCTAAAACATATTTCTATCTTAGTGTTTTCCTGAAGGTTTGTGATGATGGTGTTTTAGCTATATTTTTATATTGAACTATTCCCGTCATCTATTATGTGTGTTGAATGTCTTTAGAAAAGTTTAATTTTATTTAAATATTCCAAATACATTCAACTGTTAGTAATATCACAGCAAACATCTTGTTTACATGGAAATGAACCCAGATTTTTAGTTTGTTTAAATCCATGAAAAATTTAAAATCTAACATATGCAACTCTTTGGAAGATGTTAAAGGACATTATGGTCTTCTCAAGGTTTAAATGCATATAACAACTTGGGTTAGGAATAAAAGAGATCTACTTTTATTTCTAATTAAACCGATGACAAGAAGGCTATTAGTGAACAGTCTTAGGGGCTATCAGGGGTGATTGATGATTTCCCTAACAACATCACTGCTAAAATACATTTGTATCTTATTAAATCCATGAAAAATTATAATCTAACAAATGTGAGAGTGTATGTATACAAGCAGCTCTATCCTTCAGAGCCATCTATAATAAATTTGAGTAATTAATGATTATCAAATTGATAATGCATTTGAATCACCATGTTTAGATCACTTTCTGCTATTTGCCTTTATCAATAAGCACTTGAGATTCAAAGCCGAAATTAATGCAGATATGCACCTTGCAGCCACTTTTAATTTTTTTTTATTATCAAGCCTAGAATAAATGGTTCTAGTAATAGAAAACAAAGTGTTTAATAAAAAATGTAGTTTTGTAAATATTTCAAGAAAATAGATGGAGAGAATTTGAAAATTTTATAGAAAAAATATTAGATTTGTTAGCAGTCATAGAATACATTTGAGGAATGAAGTAGAACTACATTTTCAGAAAATAGAAGGAATTAGATAAATGCAATGAGACTAAACAAGGAAGGAGTATAGTAATTATGGTTAAAGAGGAGATTGTTGAAAGAAATTATAATGAAGAATGAAATTGTTTCAATGAATCAGATGTATAGTATGTATATATATTTAGCAAGTAGAAATAGTAAGATCAGCAAGTGGAATTAAAATTTGGGGGGATGTTGATGAGTTTTGAAAGAATTATTGTAAAATATTGATTGTCAGTGATATGAATGGTCATATTAATGGTAGTGATGTATGGAGAATATAAATGGAGTGAGTATTACTAAAAAGAATATTTGAGGAAAGTACTCTGAAAATGGACTAAAATATATGATGGGGAGTTTATATGGTCAAGACAGAATTTAACTGTTGATTATGAATTTGTAGCTAAAGGGAAATAAGGAAGTAAAGGATGTCACAGTGATTATAGATTTATGTTGGCAAAATTAGAGATATTTGAAAAGCTATGTAATGAAATTCGAAGGAAGATTAACAAAGATGAGTGGGAAGTAATTAGTAAGAACCAAATTGAATAGATTTAATAGCATCTTGAAAATCTTCTAAAATATTTTCATTCTACTCTAGCGCCATCTACTATAAACTTGAACAATCAATGGATACCAGATGGTATAGCACCATAAATTCCTCATCTCTAGATCGATTAGTTTCCGGATTTTATTGCCATTATTGAAAAATAGAATTTAAAGCTAAAATTAATGTACTTATGTATTTGGAAACCATTTTTTACCTCTGTCAGTAAAGACTAGAAATCAAAACAGGGAAAAACATCTGACAGCCACCTTTTATTCCTTTCCACTCATCAAGCTAATATATAGACTTTATATAAAAAAAAAAGAACTCTAAAATCAGTCTTGAGGTGGGAAACTCTCGGTCTGGAAATGGGAATTTTATAGCCCTATACTATTTCGTATCTATTGATTACTCACTCTTACAGTAGATGACACTAGAGGGCGATAAAGACATGATTAAGTATGTAATAAATGACGTGATGTTGTTGGTATTAGAATTTATTTTTTTTACTAAATTACTTTATATATAGAACTGTATAATATTCATCAAGAACTTATAAATTGTTTGACAACTTGAAATATTAGATTTGAAATATTTTCATAGATTTTCGAAGTTTCCTGTGTACTGTACTGCTTTTTAAAAATGCCTATAGAAAAATTCAAAGATATAGCTTTTATGTAATAGCTTTGAACGATGAAAGTGGGTGTAATCGATTTACGTACGTACCACTCAGATTTTAATTATCAACAAGTGTATTTTTAAAAGCCAATTTAACTTATAAAACAAGATTTATAACAATTTATTATGAAGGAAAATAAAAGAGCCTGGCTATAATTCGGAGTTTTCAAAAACTGTTATTTATAGAGTAAAGATAACAAGATATTACTTCCCCGTTTATAATTTATTGACTAGGAGTTCATAAAATGAAGTCTCATTTTCATGTCATGGTAATTTGCAGGATCGTTCATGAAAGACTGTCTGTCCTTCATCCACCTGTCTGTCCTTCATCCACCTGGCCGGAATCTTCACTGATTGCTTTTCGTTATTTTTTTTTTTTAATAGTTAAACTGTCCAAAAATATCAATATGCTAAATAAATAAACTTCTATCGCCATTTTTTAGAGAGACTAAATGGTTAGAGCGTTACCTTAAAATTCAATAATCAAGAATCTGAGGAACCAGGTTCGAATCCATGCTAGTACTGTCACTGGTCAGGCCAGGAACACCTAAAGAAGATGGGAGAATAATATCTTTGAAACGTTATGCATTTACTAACCTGTTTGATGTGCTATTACTAACAGTTGAATGTATTTGGAATATTTAAATAAAGTTAAATTTTTTTAAAGATATTCAATACGCATATTAGATGATAGAAATAGGCCAATATAAAAATACAATTAGAACACCAGCATCACAAACCTTCAGGAAAACATGTTTATGTATGCTTGTGAAGATATATACAAGTCTTTTGTTGTTATAGGCCTTACTTGTTTGGCTGGGTTTATTGTTGTGGTTACACTTCTAAATATATTGCATTGTGACTCATTCAAATGAAAAGCAGTCGAAAACTGTAGTTGTTTACTATGATAGTGATGTTTTGTTTTTATTTCAGAAGACTACTGCGGTAAAATTACATACCTGCACCCCCTTGCATTCTGACAGAAAGTTGCTACAATCTTACCTATTTTTTATGTGAAGGATTGTACAAGTTTATAAATGTTGGTAAAAGTAATTAAATGGTTTTACTGTGCGGGAATTCACAAGCAGTTTAAGCATCCAAAGTGGCAGAGCTATGCTGACATCCATTAGCCACGAGTTCAAGGATTCTGCCATTCCTCCATTGTGCTAAACTATGCAGAACAAAAATAATCAAGTAGTTTATTGTTCAGGAGTTCCTAAGAAGTTTGAGCATCAGAAGGATTACAGCACACTGGCAAGCCATGGACCTTGAGTTCCAGAGTCTGCCTCTCTGCCCCTGCAGTAAAATGTGCTGGGAACCAGTACAGTAAAGCATGCTGGGAACTCAGAAAGGATATAGTAATTGAGTAATTGTTTCAAGCTTCAGAAGTGATAGAACTGGGCTACAGTCCTGGGATCTTGAGCTCCAGGTCTTCCACTGCAGCAATGCATGCTGGGAACTCATGGGGTATTCCTAAGGAGTTCATAAGAAGTGCAAACACTGAAGTCACAAAACTGGGCTGTGATTCATTAACCTTGAACTTAGAGTCTGCAACTCTATCACTGCAGTAAATCATGCTGGGAAGTCAGAAAGAATGTAGTAATTGAATGGTTTATTATCCAATAGTTAATAACAAGAACTGAGCTATGATCTATGCACCTTGAGCTCTGGAGTTCGCCACTACCATTTTATCAAACTATGCAGGGCTCATTGCACTGATAACATTTCTTTAAAAGTATAATAAATACATATACTTCTTTTTCATCCCCTGTTTATTTTCTTTTGCTTTAAAAAATATCAAATAACCCAAGTAATATGCTGACTACTTGTATATTTAATTGCCATTCATGACTACCTGAATTTGAATCTGCAAAAGGTTAGATCTCTAAAGTGTCACCCAATTGCAAATATCTTCAATATATATTACAATAATAAATTATTTATATGAAGAATTAAAAAAAAGAAAGAGGAAGAATGGAGATTATTAAAATAATCGATAATACGCATACGAGAAGGAAAGTGAAAAGCCATGTATGTGTGTGTGCAAAAAATCAGATATAATAATCTTTAACTTGGATTAAAGTTTATATATGTGCTAGAGAAAAACTCTAGTTTATGATAAGTTTATCAAAAATGTACGAAGTCGAGATTGTGAGTGAAGCAAGTTTGGCGGTTGTAAATAAAGATGTGACATTCACCATAGATAAATACTCTTCATGTAATAAAGATGTATATGAGAGCTGGTGACCTGGGCCAACTGATGAGTGCTGTTTCAACATAAAATGCATCTTGGGATCATTTGTCTTTTATTGTACCTTTATTTATATGAAGAATGAAAAAAAGAAAGAGGAATTATGGAGATTATTAAAATAAGAAATCAAACAATCACTTTCTTTTTTAAAATATATGTGTTCTCCAACATTATAAATAACTTCACAAACTTCTAACATCTTTTCAAAAACTTTATTTCCATATATAAACTATATGAACGTATATATAAAATCACATATAATACATTTCCAAAGTTTCAACTGTTTTTCCCCCATTACAGTCATTTTCAAGGACCTATAACAAAAATTTTGATATTAGAATGTTGGAAAAGATTAAAAACTAGAGAAGGGATGGTAAAATAATATTTTTACATAAAAAGATATAAACATGTTTTAAATAGGATTAATGGTCGTAGATATATATAAAATGTAATTAATATGGTATGTTTAAATAGTATTTAAGTAAATTGTTAAAAGATAGAGAAATAATTTACATTAGTTTTTAATATATAGACTATATGAGCACAGACTTTTACACCACCCACCACTCTACAGTCTATCTCATAACACTGATACACTTGAACACACATATGTCGAAAAAATAAATAATCACCAATATACATATTTCATGCTAAACCAGCAATCATCAGTTGGTCCAGATTATCATCTCTTCACATATATGCAATAAGTGCTCAGATATATAATAATGAATAAATTGATTTTAAAAACATTGAGCCTGGAAATGTTAGAATATCTGGGGAAATGGTGAAATATAGAGGTGGTAATTTACTTCAAGAAATGTGAAAACTATGGAACATTTGCATTACTTAGCATTTTAGGCAAAGTTTTAATGAACATCTTAAATGAAAGATTAAAAATATAGATATAAAAAAACATGGCAGATAAATTAGATTTAAAAATAATAGAAATATCATAATAGATACGATCACCACCTAATTGCAGACCAAATGAAAGAATCTGACTTGAAAATCTTCAGAAGATATGGTACCATTGATCAAGATGTAACTTGATATGCTTAATAAATGAATTAACATTCTAAAGAATATCTGTAATAATTCAAACAGAGCTGTGAGAATGGGTAAGAAATTAGGAATTGATTTTGAATTGCAAAGAGAACCAATTTTATTAAGCATATTTATCATGCATAAGATTGGTGGGGGGGGGGTGCAAAGGAAGCTAAATCATGAAATGAAAACAAATAATATAAAATAAATAACTTAAGTAATCATTTAAGGAATTCAAAAAACTGAGAAATCCACATTAGAATTGTTAAAAGAGAAAGCAAAGAAGATATAGTTTATATAATAACATGACCAAAATAAAGATAATGATGCTTGGATGAATATTTTACATGATATCATTAACGATCTTGATTATCAGAAGAAAATCAAATTAAAAATAGCTGGATCAAGAACAATAACATAAGCTATACAGGATTGGGGGGGGGGGTATCAAATTAGATATATTGAATATGAGTTTATTTACTAGCATTATTTATTACCATATTGCATGGTTGTGAAACATGGGTGTTGACAAAACATTCAGTGAAAAGATTCTTTAGTGCTATAAAAAATAAATCACTGTAGAGATATAAAAAGTTGTAATGAAGGTATACTGGACAAGAAAACATTTACTAATGTATTATATGATTATGAAACACAAGTTTTGAAAAAAACATTCAGTCAGAGGGAGGGAGAAGATGCTATAAAAAGTCATTGGATGGATACAAAAAGTTCTAATGAGGGTATACTGGGTATTTGTTTTATTAGATGAAGTAACATGAATATTAATATAACAATAAGTTTTTCGATCCTTTTAACAAGAATTGAATAGATGTAAAAAAATTCTAATGGAGAAATGATAAATAAAAAAATGAATCAGAGAGAAATCTTTATTATAAAAAGGAAATGCTTGTCTAAAGGATTATAATGGTGCCATTTTTATATATTGAACTATTTCCATTATCTAATATTGTCAAAATTTAAACATTATTGAAACTTTGAATACATTCAAGTGTTAGTAATAACATAATGTTTTAAGAGATATAATTCTCTTTTTTTCATGTATTGTTGTCCTGATCAGTATTAGCATGGGAACCAAATTTGGACCTTTAGACTTAAAAACATTGCCTTTAAGGTGATGAAGCTTTGTATTATATACTAGTCTGTGTGCTATTAGTAACAGTTTAATATATTTGAAAAATTTAAATAAAGTTTGAATTTTTCCAAATACACTTAACATTTAATATTAGATAATGGAATTATTGTGAGAGGAAGTTATAATTTTTTGATATCATATGTAGAATATAAATATGATCTAAATGTCTTAATTTTTGGTACCCCTTAAAGTATGAAAAAACTGTCATGAAGCTAATTTGATCAATATTCTTACAAAGGATAGAGTTGGTGAAGAAAATATATCTATGGTATATGATTGAAATCAAAAATCTAATTTTTGGTTTTATACAAGACACACATAAAAGAGGGATAAACAATATTAAAGTCTGTCACGGAGATAATTGGTTCAGTATTTATATCTGCAATTGGTGATTGAAAACTAAAAATCCTAATTTTTGGTATTATATTTGGCACACATAAGAGGAAGACCAAAGTGACATAGAGCTAATTTGCTCTATATTGTAGGAAGGGGAGAATTGAAGAAGTATCATATCTATGGTTGTTGAGATCTTGATGATGATGACGATGATGATGATGGATTTGAATAATTTATGAATGAAAAGCAACATATTAAAAAAAAATTATAGATTGAGGATGGGGTAATTTGGATATAAAATAATGAAAATCAAATTTTTTGGGTA
This sequence comes from Epiperipatus broadwayi, assembly GCA_028023455.1. Lineage (NCBI taxonomy): Eukaryota > Metazoa > Onychophora > Udeonychophora > Euonychophora > Peripatidae > Epiperipatus > Epiperipatus broadwayi. The sequence goes on along the minus strand of JAQFVV010012394.1, from coordinate 26,081,866 downwards.
TTATTATGTAAGGAGTTCTTAGTTCTTTATTTAGCAGAATTGATGAGGTATTGATATGCAGACTTTTTGTGGATGATTATGATATAACCTATTAAAAAAAAAACCTCTCTATATTTTCCCAGTTGTTGTTAAAAATTTATTTTATGGATATCCCTTTCTTATTTTTTTCAATTTTGCCATTTTTTTTTATATTCCATATAGAATAGTAGGTAAATAATATTTTAATTTGAGAAGCACATATAGCTAAAACTGAAATAAATTGAGAGACTGGAAATCTCTTTGCGCTCAGTTTGATCATCATTCGGACAGCCATAACAACATGTGATTGGCTGTCAGATAAGCATTATAAAGAGCGCAAAGAGATTTCCAGTCTCTCAATTTATTTCTAAAATAGTAGGTTAAATTTTTTTTGTCATATACCAGTTTTTCTTTTTTTATTGGGTTTATAAACAATTTGCATTGTTCAGTGCATAATTCTAAAGATAAGGTCCTCAAAACGATTCCAATTTCACCACTTTGGCATTCAAAAAACTTCTTATAGATTCCTGAGCAATGTAGCCATTCTAGTATTTCTTTAAATACTGTTTTTAGAGATGGGATTTTGAATGCTATTTATTTGACAAAGATTTTGTTTTATAACAAAATTATAGTAAATATTTTTTTATTTTCAATTTCTGAAATTTGTTTGTATTCCTTTTTTTTTTTATTTTATGGATGGCCGATATTACTTCTGCTGTTGGCAGATTCAAAAGTTAAAAGGTAAAAAAAATTTATCAAATTAGGTCAGCCGAATGGATCTCTTATGCTCACTAATCCAGAGTGCACCATGTGATTTTTCTATTTTCAGCAGCATATTCTTCAACCTATTTTGAATAATGACATCTTTAAATATATATGTAAATAAAGGAAGTAAACCACTCTCTCAGACTAAATGTTGAAGATAGAATCAAAAATATAATGGATCCACCTATTCTTGAAGTTCCTTCATATTCCTTCTGGCTGATAATTAATTTAACTCTAAATTTTCATTAATGTTGATTAAATTATGCTTATAAACATCAGATTTAGATGGATTCATTTCTAGTCTTGATCCTTTTTTCAACATTTAGGGTGATTTAAATTTCATAGCCTGAGGGGTAGTGGCTTATTCCATTTATTTACTTATAGACTTTGAGCTACATTTAATTTTGGGTTTACCCTCATAAGTATACCCCTATGCAATTCAGCACAGTTGGTAGAGTGTCAGACTTCTGGAGGGTAAGATCTTTATATTGATTCTAGTTCGAGAAATGCTGGCGCTCAAATTTTTTATGACCCCTTGAGCAATAAATTTATTTAATTATTATTCTTAATCCCTCAAATAATGAATTTTTGTAAAAAATATTAAAATAAATAATAATCAAATGGTTTATTGCTTGAGAATTCATAAGAAGTTTGAATACTGAAAATGAAGAATTGGGAATTACAACCCATGGACCTTGAGTAATCTCGAGCACCAGAGTCTGCTTATCACATACTATTCTATGCAGGGCATAAATATTTCACACCTACTACATATATTTAAATTCACTAAAATTCAAATTATTTTAATAAAACAATAATTTGTTGTTTTTAATAGGTTCAAGTGATCCTTATGTCAAGTTTAAAATTGATGGTCGTCTCCTGTACAAGAGCAAGATAGTATTTAAAAACTTGAACCCTGTATGGGATGAGAAGTTTATCCTCCCCATTGAAGATGTCTTCAAGCCCATTCATGTCAAGGTGTTTGATTACGATCGAGGGCTCCAGGATGACTTCATGGGTGCTGCATATATTGATCTAACTACTTTAGAGTTAGACAGGTAAAAGTTCTTTTTTATCACTGACTCTATTAATTATAGATTTCTTATGCAAATCATGATCTCATTTTAAAATTATGAATGAAAATTATTCAAAATGATAATCTCTAATAACATTGGAATTCATTCAATATTGAGCAAACTATCTCCCCATTATATTTAATTTTAGCAATATTTCAACAATCTTCGTCAAAGAAAAAAGAACAGAAGACAAAATAAAGTCTTTCAAGAAGATGGTTTAGCAATTGAAAGTCATCTTTATATACCTAATAAAATGTAAATATGGCTAAAATTAAATGTAATGCAAAGATAATTTGCTTGGTTACATAAAGAGCATCAGGTGAAATTTTAAAATGTGAAGTATTTAAAATTGTCTTGTTGCTCTACATGTAAGGTAAACGGCATTTGTTATGTAAAAATAAATTGGGAATTAATAAAATGGTGAAAGATGAAAAATTTGAATAATGATCCAATTGAGAATTAATAAAATGATGAAAGATGAAAAATTTGAATAATGATCCAATGAGAATAGAATATTATTGTATACGTGTAATATACTGTGTGAATGGGTATGCAGATATGTTTATGTGTAAATGTAGATATTGTGTGTGTGATTTAATGCAATAGTAAAGTGGTAGACAGTGGATATCAAGATCCATTGGTCATGACTCTGCTCCAGTTCAAGATCCATGGATCATGAGTCTGCTACAGTTCAAGATCCATGGATCATGACTCTGGTACAGTTCAAGATCCATGGATCATGACTCTCTTTCAGGTCAAGATCCATGGATCATGACTCTGCTCCTATTCAAGATTCATGGGTATTACTAGTTCAGTTCAAGATCCATGGATCATGACTCTGCTCAGTTCAAGATCCATGGATCATAACTCTCCTCCAGTTCAAGATCCATTAATTATGACCTTGATCTAGTTCAAGATCCATGGATCATGACTCTGCTCCAGTTCAAGATCCATGGATTATGATTCTGCTTCAGTTCAAGATCAATGGATCATGACTCTGGTCCAATTCTAGAATTTCTTATTGAACTCTCGAGTGATAACTCATTTGTTTGTTTATTTTTTTAATATACATATACATTTTATTTGAAAGGTTATTCATCTTTCAAATACATTTACATGTGTATATTCACAAATCATGCATTCAATTTTATTTATTAGCAAAGAGATCATATTATCTTTCAAAAGTTTTTATCTTGTGCTTTGCTTTGAGAGTATCAATTTTTGACAAGATATTGTTGAGCTCTTATAACAATATTACAGCACATGTGCTTAGGATATAAATCCCTTCTGTTTAAATTATATTCACAAATCTTAAAACACTAAATCTCAAATAACAAGTTATGCATTGATCACTAATTAAAGCGGCCATTAAATTTTCTAATATGTATATGGTCTATACAGCCATCTACAAGAGTAGAAAACTAACACGGAAATAGATAAGAAGCCTAGTGATTAAATTAGCAAACTCATACTAGAAAAAGTGCTATGTACCTCACTGCTGAATATTACTACAGTCACCTTCAAAGTACTCACCTTGGTAAGCTGTGCAACAATGTTAGAATCTAGTCCACCCTCAAAACAATCTTAGAACATTGGGGGGGGATGACCATTAGAGGTGTCATTGGACTACCCTGATTGCCTGAAAGTCATCAAAATGTCTTTCATTCAATATTTCCTTTATCTTTGGGTAAAGAAAAAGTCATTTGGGGCCAAATCAGGAGAATAGGTAGGTGTTCGGATACGGTTATTTTTTGCCAACTAAAACCCCCCCACACATGATGGTATGTTAGCTGATGCATTTTTGCATGCACTGTTCTCATGATAATATTTTCAGTTTTTTTTTTTGTTTCACGGTCGATATTTACTTGGTCTGTTTTGCTTCTCACAACCAACAATTTTGACACAGAATTTAACAAATTTTTTGCAATGGTTTTTGTCAGATCTGCTTGATCCTGGCACTTTGACCTCTCTTCATCAGTGATGCTTTTTCTTTCCTCAATAAATGTTTAATTCATTTGTACATTACCAGATTTTCATTGCATTACCCCCACAAATTTGGACTCAATTTCTAAATTCACTCTTGCCAAGTCTAACAAGAAATTTAATTGTTATTCATTGCTTTAACTTAAGTTTCGTCATTGGTTTTTAATAAATGTGTTTTACCAGTTCTTACATACAGATTTGAGACTTGATCACTTAATAGAAGAGCAATGTAGAGACTTCAGACCACTCTAAGATGTATGGAGAGATGCATGTTAGGAATAACAAAAAGAGATCAAAGATGCAATAAAAGTAAGAGAACAAACAGGTGTTGCTGACAATGTTGAAACAATTAAAAGACTGAAATGGAGTTAGGTTGGACATATTTTTAGGTGATAATAGATGGACAATTGAAATCTTAAACTGGATTCCAAGAGATTGTAAAATACCCAGAAAGAGACCAAATGTGAGATGGATGGATGAAATAAGAAAGTGTATGGGGATGATGTGAAGAAGAGATGCTAGAGATCGGAGAAGATGAATTAGAACTTGGAGAGATCTTCATCATGCTGTGGATTGATAATGGTTGAGAATGATGATGATGATTCTCATGATGACACACAAAAACATGCATCAACAATAATAAATATCATCTCATACTCATTTTTGTCAGATATCATAAATATGATTTTATAAAAGATTTAACTTATAAAATATATATGAGCTAAGTTAAGAAGTTGATTATTTCATAACTATTTAACTTTTTTTTTTTACAAGCAATATAAAAAGAAGTTGTATAAAAAAAATTTTTTAACTTGATGTTGAAAGGTTGTGTACGGCAGGGGAGAAGTGTGTCTGTATCTAAATTCAAGGGAGCACATTTCCAATTTTCAAGAATTAGATGTATAAACTTCATTACTTTGTTATTTTTTATGTCAACTAATACTGCTTAAGCAATCTTTTATCTAAAATTTCTTTATTATCAAACTCATAAGGACAATAATGTTTGAATATTTTTTGAGTTTTATACTATGTATAAAAAGCAACAGCTTTTAAATAGGCCACCAAATAGAGAAACTATCATTACTTTAGGCAGAACATTTGAAATATTTGAAATGAAAACTGGAATTGAAGGATCTGCGCTTTCTCTAATGGTCTTTGAAATTATTTACAGATAACTTACATATTAAGGGATCAAAATGCAATACAAGTTTTGTTAAGACATTTGTTAATCTAAATCATTTAGAAGTGAGCTTTATCTTTTTGGATTCTGGCATATAGTACACTGACGAATCTGCTATCCTTGCAACTCCAAAAGACAATTTTATAATGTACATTAAATACTTTGGTAATTTTATAAATAGAAAAGTCAACTTAGATGATGAAGTCCAACACAGACCCCAATCGGCTGCTGCTGCTTTTAACAAGTTAAAAGATAAAGTACATTATCATAGAGAAATGGTGTATTGCAACTAAGTTAGCTGTTTACAAAGCTGTTGTTTTACCTAATTTATTGTATGGATGTGAGACCTGGTCTTTATCAACGTAATGTAAGACCATTAGTAAACTTTCTTTTAAAGATGCACCTTTAATTTTAAAAATACAATGGTAAGGTCATAAGGTTAATCAATATCCTCTTCAATTTGCTGGATTTATTAAAATCACGTTCTGGGATTAGATATATAAAATGAATTAACAATACAAGATTACCTAATATTTCTTACATTGTAAAGAAATACAATAGTGATTATTTTCAAGGTGAAGATATGGCAGGAAATAAAATACCTTGGAAATTAGAGGAGGGTGGTAAAAATTTTCAAAAGGAAACGTTTCCTGCCGAAAACTTTAATTAAAAGACAATATTGATCAACATATTCTATTAATGAAATATTGATGGACAGGGACTGGTTTGTATAGTTTTCACAAAACTAATCTGTAATGGGCTTTTTTTTAATCTTCCTTCTGTTTTTTTTAGTTTGGTGCTTGAATGGCCATACTCTGTGAATGATTACTGATGATGATGATAATGGTGATGAAATAAACACACACATATACATATCCACGTATGAATTTTCAACTTATTGTATTAGTGGTTGGCATATATATATATGTGTAACATTTATTTATTACAAATATATTAGCAGTCAGGCTAATTTATACCTGTCTTTCTTTCATGTTTACGTAAAAATATACTAAAAACGAAATTTGAAACTTTTCATTTAGATTGTTATGTTCAACTAATGAATAAGCTTAAAATAAAAAGAAAATACTATAAATATTCATTATAGTGTTACTTAATATTTTTTGCAGAATACTGTCAAAATAACAGAATTTTAAATAAAAGAACAGTCAAAGCAACAACACTTGCAGAGTGTCATATGATACCTGTTTTCTTTCTTCCATTATAAAAGTGATTTTTTTATTAGAATTACAGTTTATCTCTAGTTTTTTAAGCACTAAATTAAAAAACCCTCACAGTATCTACAAGTGAATAAGCCACATACAAGAAAAAATAAAGAATAGTGTTATGCCAAGTGTTGACAACTTAAAAATGATTAAAAAATTTGAATGGATGACAGTTGCACACTCTCCATGCCGTAGTGCCATGCAGTGCAAGACTTATTAATCAATGGATGCAAGAAGATTTTGTGAATAAAATTCCTATCTTAGTGCCCACTCATCCAATATCCCTAGATTACTTTATAACTTGCAGCGTTCGCCAGTGAAAGGAGCCTTGGATCTGAGAGTACAGCACTTAGACCTTAGGATGAGTGGGCACTAGATAGGGATTTTATGTGCAAACCTTCCTGCATCTATTGATTACTAAAGCTCACACTGGATGGCACTACTGTATGAAGAGTTTTCTACTGTTATTAACAGCTTGTGTGACACAAGAAATAGTGATCATGCAATGTTTTGGTGATTACAATTGAATGGAATATAAGACAAATCTGCATTAGTGATAGAATATGTAGTCAAAAATTTGATATAACATAAAAATGATTTTCTTTTTATTGAAGATGCACTTATGGTCTTTAGGCCTTTCTTCGATCACTACAGGTACCTATAGTGTTATTTTGTTGGCATTGCTCTTATTTTGACAGCAGAAACTGGAATTAATATATAGTTAAAAAAAAAATCTAAAGAAATCAGAAGTCTACAGTCAAAAAACTGCAAAAAATCCAAACTCCATCTATTAGTAGTTTATTTGTTCTTGTCTTTATTAAATATAAACTCTTCTGTTGATGTTAGTGATGAGTCAAAAAATATATACTTTCCATAGTTTATTTAAATATTTACAGTTATTTGTACAAAATATTTATATAATAACTATTTGAAAACAAAAGTATACATGATTTTAATTTTGATTTTTGTCGAATATGTTTTCTTTTTAAAAGTAGGAGATAATTATTATCAATAATAGTTTGCTAAACACGATAGTTCAACATTTCTGTGATATTATAATAATTATAAATACAATTTTAAATTTTAGAACGGAATTTCTTCAATTTATGATGACTTAATATTAATTTGTTCACATTTTATGTGTGAAGTTCAATCAACTAATCTATAAGAAAAAGTTATTGTTCTCATTTTATATTTTACTTTACTATTATTATTATTATTATTATTAGCTATATTTGTAAAGTTGGGTGTTTTTCATTTATAAACTTAAGCCTCAGCTTATTGAATTCTGAAAACAACTTAAAAACAAAAAATATTTGAAAACCAGGCAATCTTCACAAACCTGGGAGCTTAATTGTAAGTATAGAGGATTTGAACTCAGATTTTCAAGCACCCTTCAACTATCCACACTATCTCATACAACTGATACATATGACCACACACATATGAAAAGATTAATAATCACCAATATACGTATTTCATGCTGGTTATGACCACACACATGTAGAAAAGATTAATAATCACCAATATACGTATTTCATGCTGGTTTAGCATGAAATACATATATTGGTGATTATTAATCTTTTCTACATGTGTGTGGTCATATGTGTCAGTTGTATGAGATAGTGTGGATAATTGAAGGGTGCTTGAAAATCTGAGTTCAAATCCTCTATACTTATACTTTAAATACAAAAATAAAATGTTGAACTTTACAAAAGTCAATACCAAAAATTTAAAGAAATGTTATAATATGTTGGACTATTTCCATTATCTCTCATTAAGTGTTGAATGTGTAGAAAATTTTAAACTTTATTTAAACTTTTTAAATACAATTAACAACATATAAATGACAACACAGGTTAGTAATTAAACAATGTTTCGAGTAGTAGTATTCTCCATTCTCTTCAGATGTTGCTGGCCTGTTTAGTGATAATATCAGCATAGAAGTTGAACTTATATCTTTAGATTTTCGAATATTGAATTTTAAAGACAACTCTAATCAAATGAGCTATTTTGTCAGGGGTCACAGGTAGTAGAAAATTGATATATTTATATATTAGAGGTTCATATTCTCCTGAGTCCTTTTTTTTATTTATGCTGATCTTTTATTTTGTTTGACCAGTTAGGAAAAATAGTTTTTTTTTATATAATTACGAAGAATACATTGTGATGATGAAGTACATATAAAAAAAAAATTTAAGGACTCCGGAGGATTTGTACTAACACTGACATATGGATTTTCTACTATCTGTTGCCTTAGCTCATTTGGTTAAAGCATGCCTGAAAAAAATTGATATTCTGGAGAATAATATTACTTGAAATGTTATGTAATCACTATTTGTGTGTTATTACTAACATATAACTCTTATCCATTTCTTCTTTCTCCCTCTATATTTTGCTTCTTTTTATATTTCACTATAAACTCGTCAACACTCCTTTAACACTGCTAGTACAGTCGAAACTGTTATAATAAATAAAATTATTTGCTTAAAGTGTTAAAGGAGTGTTGATGAGTTTATAGTGAATTATTACTAACATGTTATTTGTATTTGAAAAGTTTTAAAATTTTCTATGCATTCAACATTTAATGATAGATAATATAAATAGTCCAACATATTGTGACATCTAATATATCATCACCACAAATCTTCAGGCCAATATTAAAAAAATGTTAACCTGGTGAAATATTCAAAGTACAGATTTACATTTAACAAGAAGTTTTATTTTTAACATAGAAGTTAATAAATTACATTCTTATTTTTGAATAAAAAAAATAAAACTGAAAATCAAATTATCAATATCATTATTTCCTAGAGAACACCACTATTTTGACAGTTTATTATATAACTTGCAAAGAATTACGTGTTTATTGTAATCAGATTATAGTCAAACTAAAGGATTCAATGTTGGTAATATGTGTTTACTCATTTGAACTTCAGCTGAAAATGATCTGCTTGATTTGCAAATTCAGTCTTAGCAGCAGGTAGAAAACAGATGAAGACAGATCAACAGTCCATATTGCTTTTCAATCTGTTTGAATTGAACATTGTTTTCATTATGATAGAGGAACCACAAACTGTAAATCGTGCCATCATTTTATCCAGAATATGAAATTAATATTAATATCATTTATGTTTTTTGTTACTTTTTACAATGCTTCTTACAACCCACTATTGACAGTTTCAATTGCCCTTGCAATCTTCTTCAGAACGATAACAAATAATATGAAATTATCATTGTGGCTATTAAATTTCTAAAATTAATAAAGAAAAAAAAACATGTAAAACTTGTGTTGCTGATGAGGTGGTCAATCACAATGCATAATGAAAAAGCTAACCCTTTTACTTGCTGATAATAAATTGAAATGGGTAATTGGAGTCAGAAATGTCATGCATGTAGTTAAAGGATGGAAATGTGATTGCACAAACATACAATCCCATTGTCACAGTTAGTATAGGAAGATGATCGATGATGCAAAACATTTATGACCAGGCCATACACTAACTTAAGTGATTGACAAAGGAAAGGAGGGAGACAGAAATGAATATTTGTATTGAAAACAGTACTTAGCCTTAGGTGAATCAGCTTCCTATCTTACAAGGCAATGGGAAGTATTTTTGTCAGTCACTGTTTGCTAGTTATTCATAATTCATCTTTATATCTGAAGGTCATTTTACTATCTGCCGTCTGTGGATCCTGTTAGTAACCTGAATACTCAATAAATTTATTAATAATATATATATTATGCTGATCTTTTATTTTGTTTGACCAGTTAGGAAAATTAGTTTTTTTACACAATCAGTAACCATTGTAATGATGTAGGTAAAGTACATAAATTAGACCTGTTATAAATGTTTGATTTATTAACCAATTGTTGATGATTATGGCATATTTTAATTATATATATATATATATAAATGAAACTACATAACTGAAATCATTTAATTCATATATACTTTTTCATGAAACAATTAGCAATTATTTTAACTATATTATTAAACATAATTAATTTCAACTAATTTTGAGCAATGAAATTGAACCCATTTTGAGAATTTGAATGTTATTTTGTAATGTGTGAGTTTGCATATATATTTGCATGCAACATAAATATATATATATATATGTTTAAATTTTATGTGGATCTTTTCTAATGTTAAGTTTATTTTTTATTTTACTTTTTGAACTTTAGAACATCTGATCTTAAACTGATGTTGACAGAAACAGGAAAGTCGGATTATATGGGTTATTTACTTCTTGAAGTGCGATTAACTCCGAAAACTCAGGAAGAAAAAGACACAGTAAGTATACTCTTTTTCATATCTATATTTCAAATTTGGATTTAATAGTCATGGTATTATATATGTATATATCAATAATGATCTTTCATTTCATTGCTAATATTAATTTAAGTAGTGAATGAGTCTATGGACATGAAATGGCAACATTAAAAATATTTCCACAACTGGTTTCCACTAAATTAATCTTCACCTTAATGTTGCTATCTGATATTCATTGAAATAACCCGTATTTGCATTAATGTCATCAAGGAAAAAAAGACGTTACTATTGTCTAATACAGTATAAAATTTCATGAGGAAGTGAGGTCATATGATACTTTGTTTGATATTCATATGTACAATGTACATGCAAACATATTAGACTATATAATGGATTTTCTCCTTCATTGTTAAAAGGTTGTCATGACAACAAATTGAGATTGGTGATTGTTTTTGACATTGGTATTGTTTAAGTGTTGTCTGCTTTCAATGAATTTACATTATTTACCTGTCTAACCTTAGACATTATTAGCTTTATTATTAAGTAATACATAGTTGGAGTGCAGTTTGAAAGTTATAATTGACTATTTGTTAGTCTACTTTCAGAACAGGTTATATTTACCTGTTTAATGAGGTTTATTTGCACTTCTTTGAATTAATTCTTTTATTCTTTGTAGTCAAGTTGCAATCTTTAGTATTTATATAAGCATATTAGACCATAGATAAAGGTGGATTACCACTTTTATTGTTAAAAGAAGGTTGCATTGACAACAGATAGAGATTGTTGATTGTTATTATTATTGGCATTGTTTAATGCTGATTGCTTTCCATGGGTTTATATATTTGCATATATCTATATATCTCCACACTAAAATATAATAAATATGCAAAATTTCGAAAACCTATGTTGTAATTTAAGAATATTTAAATCTATTAGTATTAAATCCTGAAATAATTGTTATCATGAAGAAAGAAATCAACCTGTTAGTCTTGCATTGTTTGTAAATGGAATTTTAAAATCTCCATGCACTCACCCGCCAGTTATAGTTTAAAAGCATAAGTGAGTTTACAACAGCGCATGACTGGAAGTTCGTTTTTCTTCACGAATATTTAAATTACAAATATAAAAAAGTTTTGTTCAGATACTTTTTGATCGTCATTCTTTTTGTTTTATGTTTTAATAATATGTGTTAGTTTTTGCTTTAAAACCAAATAAATTCTCAAAATATTAATTTCCATATTACTTTTAATATGTATTATATTGCTGTCAAATACACTCTGCTATTGTTCGTTTACGACTAAAAATTAATCTGGCATTAGCTATAATTAATTTCTAAATTAATGTCAGTAAAATTTTTGCTTTTTTTTTTTTGTATATTTTCGTAAATTAACACGTAACATTTTTGTCGAGCGTTGTTAGCTGAGAGGTCATCGTAGCCACCTTGCAAGCAAGTAGTTGGTTGCAGATGGTTGTGGGTTCGCCTCCCGGTCGATGCTATGACAAATGGGGAAAAAAAAAAAAGAGCACTTTTTATCAATAGTGAATGTTTCATTTTTTTTTTTTTAATCAGTATAATACGCACATATTTTTTTTTTTTTTTTGTATATACCCATATATTAATGTACACGAATACACTAAAATTAAATATTAAAAAACATGAACTAGAATAATATTAACACTTTCAGCAGTGTTTTTATGTCAGAAAATTTGAACTTAAATGTGCCATCTTTTCTATTGCCGCTAAGATCTTAAATAATCAGAAATTCAGAACAATGTAAACGGCAGGCAAAGAAATAAATGAACTGAGATCTTTACAGCTTTTTTTCGGCTGCTTAATTTGATCTTTGTGACAGAGATCATGCTCTTTATGTGTATGTATTCATATACTAATATGATGGGTACACAATTTAGGCTTAACAACAAAGAGTTAGTAAGGTTTAATATTATACAACTGTTGTCAGTGTACTTAACTTTCACAGTAAAAGTGTATTCAGTATTTGATTAATCAAAACCTAACTAAATACAAATAAATCTTTCCATTTCCCTGTAGTATTTTTTCTTCCATTTTCAATGACTTCAATTAATGTTGGGGACAATTATCTTGAGCTTTTTATGACATTCGTTATTAGTTATTTCTTCACACCAGTTGTGAAAATGAGAATGGTGTTTTTGTAATTATTTTTCCAATCTGTAATTACACATGAACATTTCTTTTTTCATTTTTATATGCAAGGTTATATGATTATGAAAAAATATGCAAAATGAGATACTGTATTGGAGAAAAATTGAATAGATTGGAAGTTTTTGTGGTCTTACTTCAAGCAGTATAATTAATACCAAGTTGCTTTAGAATTAGTTTTGGGATGGCTATATATTTCAATAAATGATTGCCTGTCTTCACAGTCTATTTACAGATTACCTACTTCTCGAAGTTAAATAAAATCCAGAAAAAATTTTACCGATACATCGTTAGGGTTTTGGTATGCCTAATGGATTGCTCATTTAAGAAAGAAATGACTATATTACCAATAATGGTAATAGTACTTAAGAAAAGAGTAATAATAGTTTAATGAAGTTTTATATAAGCACATAGTATGTTTAAATAATGCTTAATGTAATTTCTTTCAAGCTCTAAATATAGACAGTGGCTTGCAACTAAAGCATTGTTAAGCTTTGAAGTTATACAGCTGTTGTCAATAAATGTATCTTTTGAAGAAAGAGAGGATTATTGATTAAGTAGATGGCTGTAAGAATTTTTAGAAGGTAGATCATTCATTGAGGAGAGACTGAGTTGTACTGAATTTATTTTGAGATGTAATTTGGTATCTTCAGGTCAAATTTTCTAGTTATATCATAGAAAGATAATTAATGATATTATTCCTTCATTAATCTAATGGTACCTGTATCCATGTTATCAGGCTTGTTGATTATTCATTGATTCAGTAAATTCAGATAAATAAACTTTACATTTTTGGTTAAATAATGACATTCATCAATTTCAATAAAATATTTTTTTTCTTCTTGATTACTACAATGTATAAATAACTATGCCACAAAGATATTAGAAATAATGGTATTGACTTCATAAATTTGAATGGTCTTTTGATATCAAATTTTTGTACAATATATAAATTGACTATCATATAAAGATTGCTTAGAGATTAAAGTAATGTAAAGGAATATGATATAGATGCTTGCACACACAGACAGTCATATCTTATGAATTAAACTATAGTTAGAAGTCAGAAATGCAAAACAAATCCTTATTTAACTAACACTTAGAAGTACAGATTGTTAGACAAACTCTACGTTAATGTGTTCTGAAGTTAAAATGGCAGCGGCATTAAAGTGTATTTCAAATATGGTGGTAGAAAATTTGTTATTCTTTCAAAGCAATAGCTATTTGCATTAAATTTTGACAGCCGTTCAAGGCTTATATTTTCGGTTTCCATTTTTACGTTCGCCATAGTATTGTTGCATGTGATTATTTTAAGCACGCACATATGAGTAAGTTGTTTTTTTTTTAATTCACTAAAAAGGAAAATCCTGGCCGATTCTCTGAAAATAATTGTAATAATGAATGACTTGATTAGAAATAAGCATGAAGTATATTTTGCTTGTTTAAATAGTAATATGAATATAGAGTCTTGGTGGCATTGTAAGGAGTTAAATTCGTAAATCCCCAAAGTTCTTGGATAGATTCCTGTTTTGGCACTTCTAGTGTTCAAACTTCTTATTAACTCCCCAGCAATAAAACTGTTCAATTATTGCCATGCATGGATTAGTGTATTAGTAGATTGTCAGACTCTGGTTGTAAGAGTCTCAGATCCATTCCAGTTCTGGCATTTCCATTGCTCAAACTCCTTATTACTTTCAAGAAATAAAGCTGTCCAATTATTTATTTACCTGATGCATAAATTATATGATTGAAAAGAAGACTTAAGAATGATTGTAGGATTACAGCGGCAACTGTCATTACATATTGAAAATAAGATGAATGTGAAAAATAGTAATATTCTATGAAATTGGTGTTTGACCTTTTTATATGATAACGTTTTGAATAAAAAACAATCACATGATCATTTTTTGAATAATTATTTCAATAATCCGGCTGACTATTTATGATATATTCATGATATACAAAAGTAGCTCTCTGCTCTATCAATGATTATCAAATGATAGACTGGTCTGTGACCTCTATTTTTATCAAAGAGGCTTAGGTTCAAAGCTGGAAGAAATGCACGTATTTAGGAACTATCTTTAATTCTTTCATTATCAAGCCAACAGTTTGAAAATTTAAAATACCCTAAAATTATGAACTCAAGACAATCTGCCTAAACACTTTTATAGATCTGATGCCATGCCAGTATATTCTTAGTATCCTCAGATTTTTATTAATTTTAGATATTTATATTTTTGACTATGGTGTATAGTTGCTCACTTGGAGTCATATTAATATAACTATTTAGGCAGGTAAGGCATTTTGAATTGTCAGTCTGTTGGCTTGAATTATAAAATGGAGTTAAAGATAGTTGCCTAATGCATAACTGCCTTACTGCCAGGTTTGAAAGGTGGGACCAAATGTTCTGGGATGAGGATATAAATAGATTATTCACTAGCAGTAATTATTTAACTATAGATGGCATTAAAACAGAGTGCTTCTTGTGTTTATATTACTTTATATCAGCTAAATAATCAGTTCATTTTGTCTTCACTTGACTTCTTTTTCTTATGTATTTTTTTTTAACTTTTAAACTATTATCAGAATTCTGAGCTATTGGAATATTTTTTTCATTTCTTATCTTCATATTCATTAATATTTATGTACTAAAAAGTACCACAGATTGAATAAATAGATCTGATGGTTACTTGAATCTGGCTTTTTAAATATATTTATTTTAATATTGTAGCTCTATCAAGAGCAAAGTTTGTAAAATGTATTTTAACCAGTGGATCTTTTGGTTTTGTTATGAATCTAATGAAGTTGTGTGGTTTAATGTAGCAGTAAAATTGTGGACTCAGGTTTTAAAGGTTTTATATGGATTCTCAGTTAAATATTGTAAATATTGAAACTCGATTCATACTAACTGAATAAAAAGATTACATGTTTGATCTACAATGCCCAAATATCATATGAACATTCTAGCAATTAATCATAGTATTACCTTTGACATACTAATTAAGCAGTGTTTTGAAGATGAAACTGATATATCTTGAAGATGGATATATATCTCCACAAATTAACCATAGAATTAATTACCTTTGATGTTCTGATTAAGCAGTGTTTTGAAAGTGAGACTACTATATCTTAAATATAATTATCTCTGAATCAATGCTTGTATTATATATAATGGTGTAGTTTAGCCATTCACTATAAAAAAATTTAAGACATTAGCATGTCTGATCATAACCTGAAATGTGAAAGTGTGTTTTGTACCTTGGCCATGTTGGAATAACATGATAACATTGAATTTTGTGTCAAATTGGATAAAATGACTACTGAAATGTTTGAAATATTCCAAATGTATATACCAATGATGCCACGAGTCATAAATAAAGTGATTTTTAAGATTTTGCAGTGGCAGGAAGAACATTGAAGATGATATAAAAAGGTACCCCTATCTTACAGGACCAGACTACAATCTAAGCAACTGACCACTCAATAATTATTCTTTAAATGAAACACCAAAAGTTTTATTAACTTAAGAATAAGTTTATTTACTCAAAATAATGTACATGTTAGTAATAATAATTAGTTGATTCAACTGAAATCTGGCTTGTTTAAATCCACAACAGATAATATTAACTGAATAGTTCATATACAGATTTAAACTCTATTTCCACATTCTTTTAAAAGTCCTTTTAATATCTACTTGCTTTATTCACTGATTATCATTTTACTTCCATAACTGTCTACACTAATTTCACTATCAAATTTTAAAAAGCATTTGCATCTTGAGTTAGTCTAATTGGATTTGACTCATCTTTTTTCTTCTGCACTATTTTGTCTACAACTGCACTATCTGCACTTAAACTGCTTTCACTTAGCTTTACTAGTTGTCTGCCTTTTTCTCCATTAGAAGTTCTGCAAGCATTTGTAACAACTCTTTTAATTTGCATATTATTAGACAATTATTGTTATGCAAATTAGAATATGTAGGTTACTTTCAGTTTGTGTACTTTTCACATATCATTATTTTTAGAGACACAACACTGCCTGTACTGATCAGCCTTTTACACACACACACATATATATATATATTTATTGTTAAAGGAGGTTGCCTTGACAACAATTTGATATTGTTGATTGTTATTGATATTGAGATTGCCTAAGTATTGTCTGGTTTTTAATGATTATATATATATATAACTTTATTAATTACACATAAACTAGTCATTACATAGCAAGTACGCCATCACATTTTTATTACGAATAACTAAATTATGTCATTAAGTAATACATGTTGTTTCAAAATATGGCATTACAATTTGGTGAAACATTTCTTCTCTGAGAGATACTTTTTTTTCAAATTTTTTTCGCTGAGAGATACCTTTTTTTAAATGTCTGTGGGTCTTATATTTTTTTATAAATATAATGGAAAAATTATTCACTTATATGCTTTATTATTTATTGTTGTCATTTTATTATCCAAATTTTTTTTTTTGTTATCCAATAAATTTATACAAGTGTAGTAATAGCTCTGACAGGAAATTGTTATCTAATAAACTTATTTTGATAGAGTTTCATTGCAATAAAAGGCCTAGATATTGAAAAATAAAAGAGAAATAAATCAACTTTAAATCAACTTTTTATTTAAATAAAAAAATCAAAACACTGTAGCGTAATATCATAAATTTGGATTCCAAATCATTAATCTGAATATTGCAAGTCTTATCTATTTATATGTAAAAGATATATATAATTGTCAAGCGTTGGTGGCAGTGGTCAGCACAATTGCCTTACAAGCAGTTGTTCCGGGATCGCGGGTTCGCTTCCCGGCCGATGCTATGACACATGAAAAAATATATCTATAATAAAATTTTGAAAATCAACAAAAATGTAACTTTTAATATGCATTTATATACAATGGTTTTTTTTTTCATATTTGTCTGCAAATGTCTCAAACTATATACCCATGAAAAGGAATATAGAGTACTGTGGCGAATCACTAACAATTGATTCTCATGAATGGTCTTGCCATCCTGATTTTCGATATGCAGCGTAAACTTTAATAGATCTTTACAAATAACAGCATTTTTTAAATCTTATTTTTCTCATCACTTGGAGGGCACTTTTTATTTATTCAGGCATGTTTTTAACCATGTTTAGATACCGTTATCGAATGTTAGATTAGGGAGCTTAAAATCGATAGACCATGCCCAGCTCTGTCTCTTTGGTGCTCAAACATCTCTCAAGCAACAATGCCATTTGATTATTTATTTTTAATATTAATTTAAAATATATTTCCTTACTAAAAACTGAATTTTATTTCCCTGTTTTTGCATACCTGTATGAGTGTAGATATATAAGCAAATACCATGGTTTAAGGAAGCTACCAGCCAAATGTAGAAATCAGGATTAGATTAGTATTACTAGCACCAATTAAATCAATGCTGCATTTCCATCTATATTGTCACTTGCTTTATCTTTCATTAAAAATAACTTATGACTGAAAAAGTAACAACTTCCAAAGATAGTTTATTCCACACAGGTTAAACGTTTACTGAGACTAGCGCTTAACTCAGGCAAAGCTTTTTAAAAATAAGACACTTTCTAATATACATATCAACACTCTAATTTACATATATCTCCTATTAAAATATTTATAGCTGAAGCAAACCATTCAATCAGCTCTTCTGAAATAATTGTTTCAAAACTTATAATGCTCTATGTCAGCAGACTGTGACTGTCAGCCAATATGCCAATGTTTGAATTATAAAATTATGAATTAACTAACTAAAGTTTAGACTATTATAGTTTGTAACTGATTTCAAGACTGTGTTAACTACTTTGCTATAATATTTAAATGCTGAATATCACAGAGGCAAAACTCTTCATACAATAGTATCATTCAGTGTAAGCCAGAGTAATCAATAGATGCAGGAAGGTTTGTGCATGAAATCCCTATCTAGTGCCTACTCATTGACTAGGTTCTAGCTTTGGCTTTCATCAGTGAGGGGCCTAGTATCTGAGAGCGCTGCACTTAGAGATTTTATGCACAAACCTTCCTGCATTCATTGATTACTCTGGCTTCCACTGAGTGGTGCTACAGTATAGAAAGTTTTGCCTCTGCGAAAACAGCTTGTGTAAGCATAAAGAATAGTAATCATATGATGTTTGATGCTAAATATCATTAGCCTGCTCCGTGGTTATTTCATTCTTTAAAATCCAATCACTTTTGAGTTTGGATATATATACCAGTGAGCATACATTGGAATACTAGTAAACATTTGGAACTGATTGTTATTTTAGTTTGTTCACTAATCAGTAATTTGCTGTTAGTAACTGTTTTTTGCAGGCAATCTGCTTTTCTGTTTTGTGTAACCATTGAATAATTTCCAGTTTAGCAATATGCATGTTTGAATTATATACCTTCTTTTGTACATATAACAATCATCATTAATGTATCCAATAGCTTATTAAAATAGCTTCTATAACAAACATAATTTTGTTTCCAAGTTGCCATAATCAATTTTATAAATATTTTAAGCTGTATTTTCATATTGTGTTGATTCTCATTTTACCTGCAGTAATTTACATTTTAACTAAATCACGTGAAGATAGTTCTTACTGTATTTTTATATTGGACTATTTCCATCATCTAATATGTGTGTTGAATGTCTTTGGAAAAGTTTAATTTTATTTAAATATTCCAAATACCTTCAACTGTTAGTAATATCACAGTAAATAGATTAGTATATGCACCAACTGTTAGTATATGCACAACGTTTTGAGAGGTATTTTTCTCCCCTCATCTTCAATTGTTGCTGGCCTGACCAGTGACAGTACTAGCATGGAATTCGAACCTGGGTCCTTAGATTTTTGATTATTGAATTTTAAGGTATTGCTCTAACCAACAGAGCCATCCTGCCAAAGGCGATATTCATGAGAAACTGTTAATAATATTTAAATATTAACATATTTTTTTCTTTCATCTACTGTAAGCTTTAACAAGTGTAAGAGGTGCCAAATGATAATGTATAATAAATCCCTATCCATTGCTGTTATCCAATATTCCCAGACTAGTTTCAGGCTTGTGGCTTTTATCAATGAGGAGCTTACCTTGGAACAGTGCACTTGGACATTTAGCATTTATTGCACTTTTCTTTCTAGGAATCATCATTTATCTCTTCATAACTATCAAGGTATCAACTCAATGTTTTTAATCTAAATCAACTTGCCTGTATAAATCCAAATGCACTGTTCCAAAATCCAAAGCTCTTCATTAATGAGAGTCATAAGATTGAAACTAGTCTGGCCATGTTGGAAAGAACAGCACTAGATAGGAATTTGTTAAACTTTATCATTTGACATCTATTAGTTACTAAAGCTGACACTAGATGGCACAGAGAAGTGAAAAAGATGAAATCATGTGATAAGAGTCATGTAATTTTTAAATAAACTTGAATAAATACATCATGGATTCAGTAATAAATCATACAATAAATAAATATAAGCACAGAAAGATCAAACTTTTGTGTTCAAACAGAAAAACTATGGATTGTAATTTACCACAATTTTTATCCCCAATTATTTCAAGATGATCACAAGATTATTTGTTTTAATAAATTATTATTATCATTGTCATTATTTTTATTATTATTTACACAGAAATAAAGTTGACATTGTATCTTGATTATCTTTTATATCTATAATTAATATTTTTAATTTAGCGGGGCCCACCTGTTTAGATGCCACTCAGAAATAGATTTTAACTTGTAATTTATTAATGAAGGTTGCATGAAAAAGTATAATATCTTACTACAAAGTAGTTTTATATCACTACTTTTGAGCCTATTGTACATGTTCAAATAATCAATGGAAACCAAATAGTAGTGCCAAACTGTTTCTATACTTACATATAGATACTTATGCTCTGTATATGTTTGCTAAATCTAATAATGTTATTTATTTATGCTCTCTATAGAAATTTATGTAAACTTAGTCTTAAATACAGTCTTATATATAGTATGTATGTTTCTGTCAGTAAATTCGATATCATCTGCTGCTTGGAAGATCAGTTGAGACTTGCTTGGAAGATCAGTTGAGAGCTGATTAAACTCAATTTTGAGCTGATCCAACTCAATTTCCAATCAAATAGGCTCACAATAATCAATTTGTACTAAAGTTTGAACTTGAATTTTAATATTAATTTCATTAAAATCTTCTTTGGTTTAGCTTAATGTTAGTTATCAAAGCAAAGCTGATAATCTGATTCATTTTTAAATAGCTTTGCCATCAAATAAACAGTTACTTAATCTAAAATCACATAATTATTTCATCTATCAATGTTATTTATTTATATTTTCCACAGAAATTTATAAAAACTTATGGTCATATATAAATCATAACAGTCTTAGCTTAAACAAACCAATAGAATATTATCAATTTGCTGATGTGGTAACCACAATGGATAATAAATGGATTTCTTTATTAAAGTTGCCTTGACAACAGATTGTTAATATTCTATTGATTTATTTAAATTGGGTTTGTTGTCATGGTATCTACATATGATGATCAGCTATTCATACTTATTGTTTGTTCTATATATAAATAAATAAATAATACTTCTGTATATAATATAAAAATAATATAAATAACAATTCGTGTCAATTGTTAATTCAGAGTTTAATATAAATAAATAATATTTGTTTTTATATATTTATATTAAACTCTGTATTAACAATTGACACAAATTGTTATTTATATTGTTCTATATATGTATTTAAAATAAGAAATTACCTGTTAAAAATATACTGTATGTCTATAAATAGTCAAAATAAGAGTCATAGATCATGTGACCCTATCTCTTAAGCTTGTAAGTTATAAACAATGAGATTTGCCAATTTCTCAACAAGCTTTGTGATAAATGCTTAGCCAGAACCAGCACTTAAAATATCTTTGTCAGGAAACTCCCCAAACCCCTGACCATGGTTTCATGCTTTGGTACTCCTCAGAGAGGTGCCAGGGTATGTTCAGACACTAGATCTAAAAATACAACCCAAGATCAAGCACTTATCTAAAAGTTATCTATTTGAGTGGAAAATCTGAAATTTTCAGACATCTTCAAACCCAGCTATCCAACTCAAATAGCTATATGGGGCTGATAGATCTTCAGCCATACCATATATTAGTAGTCTTAGCAATATAACATTGCATAAGACTTAAAGCAGAGACTATAAATAGTCAAAATACTATATGTCTATTTTAAATTGTAATAATGATAAATGAACAACAACAATATATATATATTGAGCAGAAGTACTTTCGATTACATTGTAATCGAAAGTACTGCTCAATTTGTGTAATCAAAAGTATTTGCTTAGTTTATATATTGTTATTGTTATAGTATACTGTTATTATAATTTTAAAATTTATATATCGTAACGATACGAGTTACATGATTTATTTATTTTTTTAAAAAAAAATGAAATCGAAAAATTACAATTGCTATTAACTGAAAGGAGACCCTTTGATTCTTCTTGGAGGCCTTAAAGAAACCGAGCAGGGCAAATTTCTAATGTCCACTTCATACGTTCTTGTCATTGCAGCTGTTATTACTATGTGATTAATCATATAGTATACGAACATGGATGGGCTGCTCACCAACACGCATTAGCCAGCATGGTGAGTTTATTGGCTTTTTACCTCTGAGTTTAAGATCAAGAAACACCATGGTCTTTCTTTTCAGTGCCTGATAAGGCAGAATGAATGTTTATGTAAATGATAAATATTTTTCCAATACATATATACAATTATGACAGACAAAAATAAAGCATGGCCCTTATTCCCAGGAGGCTGTAAAGTCACCAACCAAGGCAGCGGTTGGTGGCCGAAGGCGGAGGGTGCTAAGAATCCCCTGATTGTGGACCCAGACTGCCATTTGATGACAACTTTTTATTTAAGTACTTACAACTGCAGATCACTTTCAAGTGAAGGAAGATTGCAAGAATTAGAAGAAGAACTATCTTATATTAAATGGGACATTATTGGACTTTGTGAAGTAGAAGAAAAGGTGAAGAAACAATTGATTTAAAAAGTGGACATATACCTTTTATATTGGAAATACAAGTGGAGTAGGATTCATTATAAATAAAAAGTGGAAGAACAATATTGTGGAGATTGATGGTGTATTGGACAGAGTGGCAAGATTAGTTATACAACTTAATAGCAGATACCAAATGCAGATAATTCAGGTTTATGCCCAACAAGTTCTCATAGTGATGAAGTAGTAGAAGATTTTTATATGGATGTACAAAAGGCTTTTGACAGAATAAACATTTTAAAATTGTTATGGGAGACTTTATGCTGATGGTCAGATGAAAGATGAAATGGTGGTATTTTGTTATGGTAATAGAAAGAGAGGGGTAGACTTGTGGGTTTGAGAAAAAAAAAATTTATATTATGAATTCATTTTTTGAGAAAAAGTAAAAGGAGGACTGGAAGCCAAATAAGGTACAGCAGAATTGGATTATATTTTGACTAACAGAAATACATATTTCAAGATTGTAATGTTCTTAATAAATTTAAAAGAAGTATCATCATTAGTAAGGTGTAAGTTACGTTAGTAAAACTAGGAGAAAAATTATTAAGAAAAAAATATTTACAGTTGATATCCTAATCTTCAGAACATTCTAATGAATTTAAATTAGAACTTACAATAGGTTTCAATGTTAGGAGATTTTGAACATGATTCAGATTTGAATGAAATTAATATGAAAATAACTGATACACTTTTAAAACCAACAAAGATAGCTGGTAGAAAAAGCAGCAATTGACTAATAAAATTTCTACTGAGACTAGAGAATTTATGAAGAAAGAATGAATATGAAGATATACAAAATATGTATTAAAAAATTGAATATCTCAAATTTTGAAAAGTACAAGAGTGAAAAGATATAAGAAAGTATAACTGTAAATCGAAGCTAGAAATAAAAGTCTCAAATGTTAAAAACTTTTGGTATTGGTAGGAAATTTCTATCTGCAATAAGAAAAAAGAGGCATATTACTAAAAAGAGATGACATTATAAATGGTAGAAGACTTTATCAAGAATTATATAGTAATAAAAACAAGTACCTCCTATTTCTATTACATCTTCTGAATTGCCCAGAATTTTAAATGAAGAAGTGAGCAAAAGTGTATGAAGAAAGGAAGGTAAATGATGGAATTATAATGATATATTAAAGAAGCAGTGAAGAAATAGAAATTTAGCAAAGTTATATCCAAATGTTAAATGATAAAGATGTACCAAGATTGGAAGAATGAGTATAATATTAATATTTAAAAAGGTGATAAAAAGATATTAGAATTACAGCTATCAGCCTTTTATCATATATAAAATTTACCAAATATTACAACGTCTACAGAGAACTTTGGATTTCCACAACAAGAAAAGCTGTTTAAAAGTGGTTTTAGTCAATAGATCATATCAGTATTAGAGAAGTATAGAAAGGACAAAGAATATGAGTTGTCATTATGTTTGGTTTGTAGATTATGAAAAGGCATTCGATTCTATCTTTCTTCAGTGATTAAAGCATTGGACATCAAGGTATAGTCCAGGATATTGTCATATTTTAAAGAATATTTATAAAAATGCAAAACATTAGATTACATAATGATACTAAAATAATAGAAAGGTGTAAGCATACCCATATCTCCAAAACTTTTTAAGCATGCTCAAGAAGTATTTTGTGGATTAAAATGGGAAATAAAGGAGTAAGTAAATGGAGAGTTTTTAAGTCATTTAGATTTGAATGATGTAGTTGTTTTTGCAAATAATGTTGGCTCGGAATGTCAGGAGTTAGCATGAAAGTAGAAAAGTAGGACTAAAGATAAATGTTAAAAAGACTAAAGTAATGTTTAATCGATTTGCTGAAAATATGAAAATAAAGATTGATTATGATGAATTAGAAGAAGTTAACATTACAAATACCTTGGTCAGATTATTAATACAGATGGAAACATAATGGATGAAATTAATCATAGAATTAAACTTGGTTGGAGTGCTTTTGGTAGAAATAACTTGATACTAAGAGGAAATATGCCTATGTGTTTGAAAAGGATGTTTTTTAAAAATGTGTTTTACCAGTTTTTACTTATGGATCTGAGACTTGGACCTTAATAGAAGAGCAATACAGAGACTTCAGACATCAAGGAGTATGGGAGATGTATGTTGGGAGTAACAAGAAGAGATCGAAAACGCAATGTATGGGTAAGACAACAAACAGGTGTTACTGACCTTATTGAAAAAATTAAAAGATTGAAATGGAGTTGGGCTGGACATATTGCTAGAAGAGATGATAATAGATGGACAATTGAAATTTTAAACTGGATTCCAAGAGATTGTAAAAGACCCAGAAAGAGACCACATGTGAGATGGATGGATGAAATAAGAAAATGTGCAGGGGTGTTGTGGAGAAGAGAAGCTAAAGATCAGAGAAGATGGATTAAACTTGGAGAGACCTTCATCCTGCAGTGGATTGATAATGGTTGATGATGATGATGATGATGATTTAATAATTTAGAAAAAAAAGAGGAAAAGTTAAAATTAAAAAAAGGACTAATATTGAGTAGTAGGTTAAAAACTATTAATTATAACTTATCTTTCTTTTCTTTTATGTATTTTTATTTTAATGTAATTCTTTCAAAAGTACTTTTGGTTAAAAGCTCTTTAAAAGTTTATAATTAATTAAAACAATGTGCAAGTAGTTGGTTGCAGTCGGTTGTGGGTTTGCCTCCCGGCCGATGCTATGACATATGGGGGGAAGAAAAATTAATTAAAACAATTTGTACAAGATTAATCAGATTCTGGAGATTAAGATTCCAGACTGATTAAAGAAACAATATAAGACTAATTTCGATAATTAAAATGGAAAAATAAGAGAATAAAAAAAAATACTAATTAAGAAAATAAAGATCAAATGAATTGATAGCGAAAGCTGACATAGACTATTATTCAGATTCTTTAGGTGATTCAGACTATTCAATTGATTGTTAGGATTCAGATTGTGCAGATTGTTAAAGAAGATTATTCAGAAAATTTTATACAAGACCTTTAAAAAAATAATAAATAAATGAGATAGTTGACCAGAGGTCAATGAACAAAATCTACAAGCTGACAACGAAATCCAGCATGATGAAACTATCTTTCTACGATTGTGTCAAGAGAGAAATGGGTGGCTAGATTCAAAAGCTAGGTGTTCATTCATTTTTTCTCAGCTTGTCTCCCATTGGCCATTAGCCAGATACAGTGATATATTACTCTAACTTGCCTTTTGTCGATGTTTGCACCTGCCACACCAAATCAATGGAAACATCCCACGCCATAGCACATGGAGCCAAGAAGAAAGGTCACAACTAAAATATATACCTACCATGAATCTGGCCGGATCATAAGACTGGGTTGATCACCAATATAAAAAACTCAGAGACTGTACAAAATCCTAGGTAAATATATGCATTGATGTCATTAGTAGAATTTTTTAATACCAGTATTTTCTCTTAAATAGAACTTTTTATATCATTCAGAAGTATTTATATTTTGTTTTATGTTTTTAATATTCCTTATTATTTATGTTATATTATTTAATAAATGAGTTTCTAAATTATTAGTGTCATTTTATATTTCTCTCTCTCTCAATTTAATTATGAGTAAATAGACAATTTTATTTAAACATTCTGTGTTGCCCATCTCATGTTCTAAAAACTAGTCATAGGTCAAATGCTTGAAATGTGTTAATGACATTTCATGGCTTCCAGTTTAAGTATTCTATGGCACCTTAGGGTTTAAACCCATTATAAATACCCCATGAGATGTGGCATGTTTCTTGCAGCCAGAGAGTTACCTCGGTCTGAAAAAGTGACCGTCGGTTTAATATTTTTATTAAATCTCAGTCTGACCTTGGGTGTGATTAATATCTAAATATTAATCATATTTATTCCTCTCTTTGAGTAACGAGATCAGATCGCAAAGCAAAATAATTAATGTTAAATAACATAAATTATAAGTATCAAAAGAAAATAGTAATAAAAAACCAGTAAAGTTTTTGTTTCAAACTCATAAATTTCAAGTACAAACTTTATTTCAAATGTTAAGTCCACTAGAGGGAGCCAAGGCTCCAGTTAACTCTGTTTCTGGCTCCCCGTATCATTTCCCTTTTCCTAGTTTAGGGAATTAAATTTCTCTAAAACTATCCTTATTTAAAAAAAGGGGAGTTTTTTAGTTCTCTTTTCATATACAAGTCATATCAACAATGTAATCACAAGTAAGAATAATTTCAACTTGTATAAAAACGCTATGTAAATATATGGAAGCTATTGAAATTACAAAAGATTTCTACAGAGATTTTACCTTTTAATGAAAATTTTCATTTCACTTAAATTTTGTTGAATGAATGAAAGAGTCTGGTTGTAAATCCTAGTTCTTTTGAGGGAGGGAGCTGGGATGAGGGTTCTGTGCTTATTGTTACCAACATTGGTTTTGCTTATTTACAAGATAGGAAAAATAATGTTATTTGTGGCAATTGTGGCAATTTTTTAATGTTATCATCATAAATGATTTTATCCATGTATTATTTGCAAAATAAGTTGCAGTTTGACCTCATGATTCTAATTGCAAGTGATTCACCTTATTTAATTTTATTACTTCTAATGTTGTTATTGATAGGGCTGGCCTTTTGCTGTTCACGTGATTTTTCATGGTTGATTAGAATGGTTTTCAGCAGAGACATTTCAAAGCTTGAACTTTTTTTCCTTGTTCTCCATAGTTTTTCCATAATTTTTCCAAAGTATTCGGGATTGCTCTCTTGTGAACATATTTGACCATTTGAAAGAACTGAACAATAGATTGATTTAGTCTGTATTTTATGTTATCTCCAAGTGCTTTCCTATTTCTTAACTTATCTACTGCAAATCAGATTTCTCAATATTGTACTCTTAAAACACTATTCATATTTGAATTCTAGACTTTACAAATAATTCCTAAGTGTACCGTTTAATTAAAATTTTAATTATACTCAACTTTGCTGATTGAATGAGAGAGTTTGGTTGTTGGGAGGGTCCTCAGAGGTCTAAATCCTGGTTCTTTGAGGGGATGGGCTTGGATGAGAGTGCAGTAGGAATCATTACCAATGTTGATTTTTTCATTCATAAGAAAAGAAAAAAAATGCTATTCATAGTGGTTTTTTTAGTGTTATTGTTATAAATGATTTTATCCAAATATTATTGCAAAATAAGCTGCAGTTGGGCCTAATGATTTTAATTGCAAGTGATTCATTCTATTTAAATTTATTATTTCCAATGTTGTTATCTCCAAGTGTTTTCCTATTCTCAACTTATCCATCACAAATTGGATTTCTCAATATTGTACTCCTAAAATGTTACTCATATTTAAATTCTAGACTTTACAAATAATTCCTAATTGTAACATTCATTTGTCTTTAATGGTAAATCTTCTCGTGGATTAATGCTTTGAGTTTTCATGGATTGATCAATTTCTGGAAATGCTATGGACAAAAAAAAAAATCAATATGCCATTTCAAATCTCCTTATTATACCATGTAAATCAATATTTACCTTGTAAAACATTTTACACTCAATAAAGTCTCTCTTTTATAAAAAAAAAAAAAAAACTTCAAATATTAAAAAAATTACGGCAAAAAGGGGGATCCCGTTACAATGTATATATATGCATTTATATTGAGATAATAAAAAAAAAATTTTGTTAAAAAATATAAAATTGTTAAACTGTAAATTGTAATTGAGTTCATCTCAAAGGGATCAAACTTAATTACAAACTCTAAATATTCATTTTTGTCTTTTTCTTAAAAATACATACAACAGCAATAGTCTATATTTTAGAATATACTAATCTTAACATTACACTACCAATAAGTATTCTTGCTGACTGAGCAAGAGTATCTGGTTGTGGAGTGGGTCCCTGGGGCCTAAATCCTAGTCCCTATGCAGGTTGGGGCTGGGAGAAGGGAGCTGTGGGGATCGTTACCCGAATTGGATATCTTATTCAGTTTATTAGCAATAATGTTATACATTGCGGTTCAATGATTGTGTTGTAAACCATCAATTTTATTTAAAATTATTTGCACAACAGGGAATGTTAATGAACCATATTTGAACATATGATTTCAAGTGTTGCTCTGATCTTCACTCATACATTCTACATCAAATCTCTTACAGAGTCTCTCACAATGTCATTTTAATAGCAGTGCGGAGCTTCTCAAATCATCGCTAATTTTTGCATTTGACTATTAACAATAGTTAAGCACCTCATGCATTAGGACTTTGGGTTTTCATAAGTTATCAGGGAACTGAAACATGATGGATGAAGTTAAATATGCTATTTTAATTTATACATTACTTTATGTAGATCAGCAATCACCTTGGAAAAGTAATATTATGTCGTATGATTGTCAATTAATCTTTAAAAATAATAACTGTCATTTAATCTCTATATTCTGCAAGACCATAGAGAAAATTAAGATAAGAGACTAAATAGTAAACCCTCCCCCATGGGAATAATTAAAGACACTTGGGCAATTTATCAATTGCCTAAAACCTGAATATTCAATCCCTAAAAAATCTAAGAACTCTCAATTGCGGATAAACCTTGCAGCCACATTCTCAAACAGATATCACTGGAGGTTTAAACACAAGATAAACCATAGATAGCAATGCATCAAAATACATCGTATTTGTCTTGTATATCTGATTGACTAATAAATTCTAATTTTTTTTTTTTTTTTAAAGTATTCGTATTATTAAGCCAATAAACATCACATGATCACCGCTTCTTATGCTTGCTTATAACTGTTATTAAAACAGGCAAAACTCACTATACGTATTACCACACACAGCAAGCTAGAGTATTGTGTGGCAATACTTATAGTGAGTTTTGCCTGTTTTAATAACAGTTATAAGCAAGCATAAGGAGTGGTTATCATGTGATGTTTATTGGCTTAAAACCAATCCTGCCTTATAGAATAGTGGTGGTTATGGTTATTAAAGAACCAAAGAACACCAAAATGTATAAGTACTGAACTGAGTTCAGACCTATATGACTATATAAGCTGATGAGCTTGAATTGAAAATATTAGGTGTTTTCAAATTAAGACTCATACATTTGTAGTTAAGTGGAGATATAAATAAGGTGGCTGCTGGAGGGTTGCATTAGATCCTAAGATCTAAGTGCAGTGCTCTCATATCCAAGGCTCCTCACTGATGAAGGCCATAAGCGAGAAACTAGTCTGGGGATATTGGATGAGTAGGCACTAGATGGGGAGGGGTGATTTTATGCACAAGCCTTCTGGCATCCATTAATTACTCTAGCTTACTGTGTGTGGCAAAACGTATAGTGAGTTTTGCCTGTTTTAATATCCTTAATATTCCTATACTGCAACTAAAGCCCCTATCTGTTTTAATCACAAATACCAATTCATTTGCAGAAACTCCATATATAGTTTGTTTTTAATTAGTAATTAACTTAAAAAATAATTAAAATGTAGAAAATTGCTTAATTTTTTTTTTTTTTCAAAAAGTTGTATTATTCTTTTTCTTCATTGATTTGTGCTTAATTGATTTCATTTACTCTTACAATACTGCTTAATTAGGTGTTAATACGTCACAGGTTTTAATTTAATTATGTAAATTATAAATTTGTAATAAAAATATCATATATAACACCTATTGCAGAAAATATATATGAAAATATACATTAAAAGCCATTTTTGGCACATAATGTTAAATATCTGCTACAGAGCGCCATCTAGTGTTTTATAATAGAAGTAAAAATAATTATTAAAAACCAAACCAGTATTTAAATACAAGTATATTGCCTACACTGAACATATACAACCAATACGCATATATGTATATATAAGATGGAGTAGATAGCAGCTGTATGGAGCTTGAAAGTCTGAGTTCAAATTCATTCTAATTAAAACATGAATAAATTAAATTATGGTACAGCAATCTAAATTGTTAGAGATTCACCAAAAGTTGTAATAAATTAACTATATAACTCAACAATACAGAGAATAAATAAAATCATACCTTTCCTCACTTTATATATACTATCTTATAAATTTCCATTAATTTTTAATTTATTGAAGTTTTATAAATATGCATATAATTATTTATGTTATGTTTAATATAATTTGTTTTTTGAAAATATATATTATTTCTCTTTTCTTGTCTTCACTGTAATTTATATATATAAATCTTTTGAACTTTTAACCAATAAAAGGTAATACAGTTTTTATTATTGTAATTTGCTAAGCATGTTTTTGATGTAAATGATCAGAATCATAGAGCTTGTCCTTTGGCACAGAAAGCAATACTACATTTAAATAAGGTGTGTGTAACTATAATTTGTTTTATATTGTAAGGTGACACATTATGTTCACCAAAAACCCATACACATGCATCCATCTCAAAGACTATTATCACCAATCAAAACCAACTTAGGTTTTTTACACACATATATAAAATACCTAAGATAGAGATATAAACTTGAACATTAAAACAAGTACCCTAGCATTACCCTTTATATTTAAAACTAATTAAGGATTACACATTTAAATAAACCAAAAGCATATTATTAATTATATGTTAATAATTTTGTTTCAGTTCATCATTCAAAATTATATTCCTAACAATACTGACTTAAAAATGATCAAACTTAAAAACGCAAGAAAGTTATTCATAAAAATCAAAACAAAGAAATAACAATTAAATTTTTTATTATTTATTAATCCAGTACATAAGCCATGCATATATTAAAATGATGTCAATAATTGAAATAAAAATGTGAACTCAAATTGTCACAGTAAAATGATAAAATATAAATCAAAATGGAACAGCTCGCATTAAATAACAAATAATATAAAAACAAATGCCTTTCTTCTTCGGAAAAAAAAAAAGATTTGAAAATAACTTTGGCTAGTCGACATGCATTTTGGTAAAATCTAACTTCTAATTTGCCATTTAAGATTATAGAACAACAGCCATTGAAAATATCATATTTCTAAAGAAGAAAATAATAACAGGAAATAAGAAGAAACCTGCTTGAATCAATACGGATAAACTACATATTTTGTAAAATTTTACTTTACAAATCTTGGAAACACTTTATTCATAATAATAGTGAATTTAAACATTAACAAACCATCTTAATCCTAATCTGAGTCTTTTAAAAATAGAACTCTACTATTAACTCTATAAGACCTAGAACTTTAAGCAAATTTATCAACTGAATTTCATAGCTATGTCTGGCTAAAAGAGAGATGGAATTGCGGAGATATAATTGTCTGCCACATAACCATGTTGAAATTAAGTTTCAATTAAAATTAGCATCTATTCATCCATGCTGAATAAAAACACCAAAAATATGCTACAATAAATCAAGAAAACTATTTAAATTAGAGTGAAGATTGTCGATGAAAGAATTAGAATCGCGATCATGAACATTCATATGGCATTTGAATAGGATTCAGTGAAGTATAAGTCAGATAAGAAGGACAAAGAACTTTTCTAAAATAAAATTCCTTGGACATTTGTCAACATGAATTGTTGCTAATTTGAACTTCGGCTCTACTTCACCGGATTAATATTATCCACATATTTTTTTATTATTATTATTTTAATTTCTTTTTTTTGATAATAGGTGAATTTCATCCAACTGTAATTTAAATTTATATTGAGGGGAAGGTCGTGAATATTATTACTTTCAGTTTATAAATAAAATGTATAGATATTCCAAGCTTGCTTGATAATAAGTTTGTCCATTTATAGACTAAAACGTAAGACTTTACTCCTTTATGTAATAGTAAATACCTAGGCTATGACAATTACAGTATTAAATATTAAATGGTTGTTACAACAATAGATCTATGTTATTCGGAATATATGATTAAAACACTTGAATGATTGATCTTTCCTATCATATATTATCATACTATTAGAAAAAGGCTCCCAAAACATAGAATAATCCTCACAAAGTCATAAGGTGTGGATAAACTCAACTAGAAATTGAAAAAAAAAAAAACAACGCTAAGGATAGGAAAATTAGTTAGCATGGACACAAAATTATTTGGATGATGGTTTAAATTTTTTTTTTTTTGCATGTAAGGTTTGAATTATCAAGTTTAGGGAATGAGTGATTATTTTTCATAGGGATAAAACGGGATTTGGATCACCAAATATTCAAGAAATGAAATGAAGGATGTTCACGCTTATCCATCCATCAGTTAATAATTGTATAATTAAAATACAATAATGAACAGAGTTTGTTAATATTAATGATTTTATTAAATATTTATTATCAAAGTCGTTGCCAATTTTTTTATTTATCTACTCTCCAAATCATCACATCATATATATAGATAATTTGCACATTAAGCATGATACAATCATACTCTGAAGTAGAGTACACGCATATTTTTCCTGAGTTTGATTATTGTGGCATAATGTGAATCAAGTAGAGGAAAACTGGAAAAAGGCATATTAAATCGAATTTACTTCTATTTAATTATTAACGCTCTTATGATTATCTCGACTGAGTTAATTAAACGAATGATCATAAGGAGGTGTATTCCTCAATGAGAAAAAGACCGTTCCGTTGCAATATATTTGACTTCTTCAAAGCAGCCAAAATAAAAATAATTTTAATTAAATCAAACTAATATTTTTTATTTTGAATTTTTTTTTTTAATTCACTTTTGAAAATATTGAAATTATTAAGTTTAGGCCGTCTTGCCATATATATATGTCATTTAACGTAAACCAATCTTTAGCAGTGTTATAGCTTTGTACTGAGATTCAAATTCCGGGGGAAAAAGAAGTCGATTTTATTAATAAAAAAACGTTGTTTATTACATGAACTGGAATAGAAACTATTTTACAGCCCCAACTTTTAATAGCAGATCTCTGCTTTGACATGGGCTATTGCTTCAGATTTTTTTGAAGGTAGAAGTGAAAATTATTACCATAAAGAGAAAACTTAATAATGAAGAAAATTTTTTTATAAATTCTATATACGTTTTTTATAATTTTAAATTTAAAACATTTTTTTCTCTCATAAATAATTAAATAAGCTGAGTAAAGAAATTTAGTTATTTGCCCTACTCTCCATACTGTAGTGCCACCCAGTGCAAGCCATTGTAATCATTGGATACAAGAAAGTTTGTGCATAAAATCTACAATAGCCCACTCATCCAATATCCCCAGACTAGTTTCTAGCTTGTGGCTTTCATCAGGGAAGAGCCTTGCATTTAAGAGCACTACATGTAGATCTTAAGATTTAATGCAACACTCCAGCAGACACCTTATACCCTTTTAGTTAACTAAGATTTAGGTACATTGCTCTCAGATCCTAGGCTCCTCATGGATGAAAGCCACAAGCTAGAAATTAGTCTGGGGATATCGGATGAATAGACACTAAATGGGGATTTTATGCAAAATCTTCTTGCATCCATTGATTATCATGACTTGCACTGCTATTTCGCAATGTATATATAATAATCAGAAAAGAACTAGGCTTGTTGTGGCAGTGTGTACCATATGCAGTAAGGTTTACCATTTGAAATGTTTAAATAAGACTAGGAAGGGTGTAACAGGCGTATGGTTATGTAGATCATGTGCAAATGCAATAAAAGATACGAAAAATTAGTTTCTAAACATAGACAGTTCAAAGAGAAAGTCAGGAGCAATGGAGAAAAATTTAGTTGATGAAGATAAGATAGTGTATGTTTTTAGTGGAGTGACAAGAGATATGGATGATACATTAAGTGGTACAATGGAGATGGTTAGCCAAAGAATAAGTAAAATAGAGAAAGAAGTAAAGAATGTAGAAGCAAAATTAACATTGTTGAGATGAAGTGTGAGCAGATTAAGGAATTAATGAATATAAATGATAAAGAAGAAGTAGATAAGGAAGTTGAGAAAGTGGAAGAGAATATTGTGGATGAAATAGGAAAAGCAAACTGTGAGACAGTATTGATAGGAGATTAGCTAATTAGAGGATGTGGAGAACTAATTTCAAGGGAAAATAGAAACAGGTATTTAAGAATATGTTCACCTGGAACTAGAATTAGGAGATGTTACATATAAAGAAACAAGGGAGGAGAGATGTGTATGTTATGGCAGGGACAAATAATTTATCAGAGAGAGAGAGAGAGTAATAGATGAGTTAATAGAATTGATTAGTAATCTGAGTAATATTAAAGGAAGAGTAGGAATAGTTGGATTATTATTAAGATTCAATAATAGGTATATGTCAGATAGGGGATGTTCTATAAATATGGGATTGAAAAAATTATGTGAGAGAAAT
Source organism: Epiperipatus broadwayi (assembly GCA_028023455.1). Lineage (NCBI taxonomy): Eukaryota > Metazoa > Onychophora > Udeonychophora > Euonychophora > Peripatidae > Epiperipatus > Epiperipatus broadwayi. Next base: position 26,046,780 of record JAQFVV010012394.1, on the reverse strand, counting down.
GATATTATGTTTGTGAATGTGTGTGATTTTTTTATTAGTAAGAGGGAGTTATATAGTAAAGATAGTATGCACTTAGCAAAACAAGGAAGTGATGTATTAGGGAGTTTGATTTATAAAGAATTTTATAGTTCGGGCAACTTATAAAGGAAGTAAGGTTTTAAATTGCAGTATTATCAAAAAGAAGAAAAATGGGCAGGAAGTAAGAAATAAACAAAGGGTAGCTGATTTGGATTGGTTCTTTCTCCAAGATGTCTGTAGAACCACTTTTGAATCAACATGTGTTGTACAGCAATGTGGTTTAGCTAATGTAATTGGTCCTCTCTCCAAGATGCCTGTAGTTCCACCTCTGAATCAGTACATGCTGCTTAGCAACAGAGTTTGGCTATTTTCCATGAACACTTTAAAGTACTGTCATGTCTGAATTACAAGTTACAACATATGGCACGGTCAGCTTTATATTCTATCTAACATCATAGTGAAGACCTTGTGACCTATAGCTCTACTGCCATATCCAGTTTGAATCATTCCAAATGTTCTTATAGCGATTTGACAACTTAAAAATAAAATTCAATATTAACATCATCAATTTTTTTCTATTAAGTACAGATCTCTGGTTTGTTATTTAATAACCCAAATTTCAAATCAAATTTTTTGAGATTATATCAGAAACTGATTTATCAGCATTTATAATTCTTTGAAGACTCCTCAAACAGTTAATTAATCATTCTAATAAATTGTTAAATAACATAAAATGCTGATTAAATTAATTTTAACATACTTTAGATCAATTAGAGACCTTCAAAGGCATATAGTGATGTATTGCTTAAGAATTTTTAATATTTTGTAATATTCTCATATTTATTATTCCTTTTTTTTTTAAAAAAAAAACAACAACTTTGTGCTGTTTACAGTTATTTGTGTGAATTATTGAAATGTGTCTGAGAAGTTCTAAGATTTGTGACATTCAATTGAAGAGATTCATTTCTGCCATCGTTAAATTGATCCTTAAATCAGATACTGCATTCGATATATTATCTCAGAAAATCTAGGTTAGGCTTTAAAGAAATTTGGCAAATGTTTTAGATGCCAAATTAAAGGTCATCCTATTTATGTAAGATGTTATATTTGTGGAAATCTATCTTAGAAATCACTTGAGAACTTTGTCTCTGCCATCATCATAATCAATCATCTTTATTTAGATCTTTTAGAATGTCCAAGAATAAGATATGTATGAAGATGCAGCAATCATCAATGGAGATAATCTTGCTAAGTTTGCATAAAGTACTAAATATTGTAAAATAAGTCAAGTTCATCATTATACATGCCTGCCAAGCTTACTATTTTGGGTACATTCCAGGGTGGAACTTGGAAATTTTTTTTTAGGTAGTTGGAATTTTTTAAGCAAACTTAGGATTTTTTCCCCATCTCGTCATTATTAAAAATAAAATAAATAATCAAATGGCCCTATTACTCAAGAGTTCATAAGAAATTTGAGCACCAGAAGGGACAATTGGAATCGATCTGAGGACCTCATGTTCCAAAGTTTGATACTTTACCACTACACTAAATCATGCAAGGCTTAGTCAGTATTTATCTAACTTATCTATCCATCTATTTATTGATCAGAAATTGGGTAGCTATTCTTAGTAGAACAGTAATGAACATGGGTTAATGATAATCTAATTGCTATGAATTGACCATAAAAGATAATTCTGATTTTAGTATGATAAACCTTTTATCACAGGTGAGATTGGTGCCACACTCCTATGGGTTCTGAGTCCATGGTATATTTTTTGTCATATTGACTATGTAATTCAGTCATATTACTTAATTGTTTATACTAACATCTACTAATAGTCTTACTACTCATCCATATTTAGTCAGTTAATGATATCTTGTTTATATACTTTTTATCTGCTAAGGGCAGGTTAGGATAACTAGACAATAGGGTATTAAGCCATTAAATGTCATATGATTACCATTTACTATGCTTACACAAGCATTTTGTGATGTGATGTACTGTGACTGTTCTTAAACGGAGTCAGAAATCTCTCAGCAACTATGCCCAGAGAAACCTGTTAGCCATTTTACCTTCCATTCCCCATTCTAAGTTTTCTCATATTCTGCTCTATCCCATTTCCAGAACATAATCTTTGTCAACTCTGTGGCCTTTATATCTAAATCCCCTTTATCCCCAAACTGTGGTTCCACCTAGTGCAAGCCATACTAATCAATGGATGCAAGAAGTTTTGTGCATAAAATTCCTATCTAGTGCTTACTCACTCAATATTCCCAGTCTAGTTTCTAGCTTGTGGCTTTCATCAGTGAGGAGCCTTGGATCTCAGATTACTGCACCATGATGCACAAAACTTCTTGCATCTATTGACTGCTATTGTTTGCACTGGATGGGAATACTGATAGAGATTTTGTCATTGTTTTAGATATTAGGATACTATGAACAACCATTATCACTAGATCACCATTGGCTTTTACCTAATTATTCATTCAGTCATCTTAAATTTAGAGCCGTATTATAAAACAGTGAAATCTTTTACATAACAAGAGGAATTAATTTATGATTTTGTATCAGATATTTTAACAATGTAATAATATATTATGAGGAACCATTATCACTAGATTGACATTGATTAATACTTAATTATTCATTCAGTCATTTTAAATTTGGAACTGTATTATAAAACAATGAAACCTTTTACATAAACAAATCTCTAAGAAAATAAAAATTATCTTCTTATTGCAGGTAAATATCAGCATAACTAAATATGAAGCAAATTTATTTTTCCTACTTCAGTCCTGCCACCTAGAGTACAGTTGAGTAATCAATACTTGCCACATGGTAGTACTTAATTAATTCCTATCCAGTGCTGTCCTATTCATAATCTCAGATCAGTTTCTAACTTATGGCTTTCTTCAGTAGGAATTTTGAATCTGAATCTAGTGTGCCTGGATTTTTTTTAGATCTGCATCTTTTTTTGTAGCACTACTGGATAAGGATTTATTAAGGGCTGTCATATGGCATCTATCGAATGAATTGTTGTCTAAAACAGGAGTAAAGACAATGGTCAAGTGGTATGATAGCATAAACATTATCGTAATTTTTTTTTAAAATGTATAAATTTATGATATACTAATAATTTTAATTTCATATAAATAATTTTACACCTGTCGGATATATAATACTAAGAATATAAATCAATTCACAGAACATACAAGTCCAAATTAAGATAATTTTAAAATCGAGATTTCTGACAAATCATTTAAATAAAATGTATAAGTGATATTGTATAAAAAAAGGTGGTTGTTATTTACAAATTTGATTTAAATGATTCTTTAGATATCTTGCCTGTAAAGTTATCTTAGTAACATATTCAGACTTGCATGTTCTTTGAAGTGAACACAAATATGATGTGAACATATAAATGAGTGAGGTATTTCTTGTAATAACCTGAGAAATAAGTTCATTAGTGGTATTACAAGATGTTTATCAATTATTATTGGCAGCCCCAGATTAAACTATTTGCTCTTGTAATCAGCTATAGTTTTTTGTCTTGAATTTATTTAGAAATAAAAAGGGGGTCCCCCTTTATTTAATATATGTAAAGAATTCTACAAATAATTCAACTTGCCTTTGCATACTCCAGTGTTCAAATTCTAAACAGGGCCACTTTTTTTTAATATGAGCCAAATACATGACATCTGATATTCTCATAACAAAATTGAAGATAGTATTATTTATAAATAATTTTATTGAAAAACCATATGTAATAATGATACAATTGTAAATCAAAAATAATAGTTATCCATGTTAGTCAGGCAACCAAATGTCCTGATGTGGTTACTGGTGTTGTTAATCCAGCTTAATCAGGCTCCACGTGTTGTCAAATAAAAATCTGGAAGAGATTATTCTGTCCTTATGGCGAAATTCCTTTAGCTTGGAAATGAATGTGTCTTCAGGCTTGGGATGAGGAAAGGTAAACTTGTTGCGACATCTGGCCAACCAGATGGCATAAGTGAGAAAGGTTGAGAGTCTTGTGGTGACATAATCCCTGGACAGGAAGCAGCATTTAATATTTAAGATTTTGTTCAGGGAAATGTGGCAGTGGTAAGTAATGAAAGTTCTGATTTTGTCATATGCTGGGCAATCATTTATCATATGATCAAAGGTTTCACAGGTTCTATGGCAGTTGTGACACATAGGATCTATATTCTTGAGGAATCTCCTGTAGTGCAGGAACCAGTTTGTCTGGAGTGAATTCAGGTTGATTTTTACGAGAAAGTCCAGGAACCTTGGCTCCAGCTTGAGATGCTTGAAAAACCTGGTGACCACGTGATTGTTACCACCGAGGTAAGGAATGGTAGAGTTTTGTGTGGGAAATAGCAGGCCATGAGCATCCCAAATGGAGATTTTTTGTCTGAATACTAGGGTAGAGTGGCCATTGTGAGCGAAAAGGTAGTCAAGTATCTGATTTAGCCAGCTTATCTTTGAAAGTGGAGGTCTGTCTGATGGAATGACTGGTTGTTCCGCTACAATCTGGGGAAATTTCTTTTGTAGGATGTGGATCAGAGAGTGGCACTTTTGGTAGTATATAGAAAACGTTGCATGCAATGACATACCATTATTTTTACTATGTCGCTGCATGCGTTCAATTCCTATGGCCGCTGTTTTACCATTCCACAACAGCCGTGCACAGATTCGGTTGATTTTTGTATTGAAAGTCTTTGTCATATTAATTATGGGTAGATAGTAGCTAATCTTTGCCATTACCTTGATATTGAGGAGAGAGATTTTCCCTTGCAGTGATAAATAAACCTTGGCAAGGTTTTTAACTGTATTGGTGGCGGCTTCAGTGATGGAATTCTGTATTTGTATCGACATGGCTTGCGGTGACTTGTATATGGGAAACCCCAAAAAGTTTTGGGGGTCTGCTGAGAAAGGCGATGATATCTTCTTGCCGGTGTTGATTTTCCAGGCCGATGACTTGTTGAGGTTGAAGGAAAGTTTGGAGGATTCGGAAAATTTTTTGATTATTTGTATGAGAGGTTTTAGATATTTTTGGGAGGGTAAGGTGACAAGGACATCATCCATGTAGGCAAATGCTTTACAGTGTTTCTTCAGCTGGGGTATATAGATTCCTGGAAGTTCTGCCTCAATCTGTTTAAGAAGGGGGTTTAAGTAGAGTATAAATAGGAGACCGCTAAGTGGAGATCCTTGGGGTATGGATTTTGAAGGAATAAAACCATCTGTAAAGAAACCATTCAGGGAAATGTGGACCAATCTGTTGTTTAGTAGATTGTCCAATATCTGAATGATTTGAGTAGGAATGTCTAGTGCTGAGAGGCAATTGAGCAGGATGTTGACATCTACTGAATCAAATGCTTCAGAGATGTCTAGCTGAACGGCAATGGGTTTGTATAGATTCTTGGATCTGATATGATCACAGAGAATTTTTACCTCCCCGATTGCAGAGAGTGTGGATGAGCCCTTCTTTGCAAATTGCAACTGGGATATGTTGTCCAGAATAACATCTTGTATTTTCTCCTTGATCACACCTTCAATGACCTTTAATAGGTTTGGGATCATGGAGATTGGTCTTATGCTAGATAGAGCAGATGCGTCCCAGTTTTTCTTAAGAAAGGGGACCATCGCTATGGGATAAAGTTTGGGGATGATTTTTTTTGCTGTTTGCAAGATGGTTAGTAATGGAAATACCTTAGATTTTTGTTTCAAATTATACTACAATTGTTTGACAACTAGTGACACCTATTAACAAGAATATTTTTAATTAATTCTTTTATTGACATTGTTATATATTGATCACTTAGTCTCAGCACAGAATTACATCAATACCTTTATCATTAGCACATTTGATTTTGCAGATCTGACAGAAGTCTTTATCCTTACAACCATAATGTAAACGTTGTTAGTGTGAGGACATTCAAACTTCAATAATATATTCATGGAAGATTTTATGGAGAAATTTTAATAGTTAAAAGTTATAAAAGAGTAAATAAAGTTTCAACTAGTAGAGAGTCCAGAAAAATAATAAGCATCTATAACATATATATATATAAATTGCCATTTTTTGTATTTTACACTCATTCCTGCGCTGGTGGTTAATCCGCAGAATTGTGTAATTATACTTATTACTTTATAATGGTGTATAAATCCACAAAGCGTTTAGTGTTATTTAACTCCTATGTGTAGATGAATGCATCCACAGGAATATGGTTTTACTTCATAGATATAAGTTGGGCAAAGTATTTTAGTTATTCTGCTAAATCATCTTCTTCCATTTGTAAGTTGTAACCATATATTTTAGTATAAAATATAATAATTGATGTAACTGGTATAAAAATTTCTCTGTCTTCTTTTGGTGATTTGATTGGCTTGATTTGCACTTTGAACAGATTACTCTCTTATATTCAAAATAATTTATTAGAGAGAATGGGTAATATTTTGCCTTACTTGTTGTCTATATTATTTTAATAAATTTAAATTGCTTCTTTCCATATACTAATTCATATCAAAATGTTTAACTTTTTAAAAAATTTTGACAACACATTAAATTTGGTAAAATATTATTAAAAATAATAATAATTTTTATTTGTTTAAAATGGTCTTAAAAATTATTTCCATTGAATTAAAAAAAACCATTTGTTCAACTAAATTTAATTATTAAAAATAAATACAGTAATTACGTATGCGTTTCAATGTAAAAAAGAAAGGAGCGCGAATTAAAAAAAAAAGATCGTCTGATAGTGTTGCTTTTGGGGGGAGAAAGAAAAGAAAATGGTAAAAGGCAAATGGTGTAAATATGATAAGCTTATTTTAAAATAGTTAACAAGTAAACGGATTACCACAAAGTTTTCTATAAACGTAAAAATAACATAGTGGTATTTAATAATAAGATGAATTGCTAAATTTAAAAGTCTGTTCAAGTCGGCTAGCCAGGTGGATCAAATCGCTAATAATAATTTTCCAATATTACATTTGAAATATGTCAGAGCTTTCCAGTTTAAAAGCAGAATTAATTGCAAGATTTTGGTATGTTTTAAAATATTTATTATTCTACAATTTGGAAAAATTAAATAAGTATTTTAATTACAGAAGTTTTATAAATATGAAAATTTGCTTTTTAAAAAAGAAGAAGTTTAAATTAAAGTAAAATGTTAAAGTTATTAACATAGTTTAATATTTCCGTTTATAATTTTAATAAAAAATATAGTATTGATTGATATTTAACTTTGCAATGCCAGTAATATATTTGCTAGTTAATTTGTTTACCATTTGGATAATAAAAACAGTCTTCAAATAATTAATCAAAGCTATTTTCTAATTATATCGTCAGTTTGGAATGATTAAATTAATTGCTATAATTAGTATTCCTAGATTTAAGCATGGATAAATAAATATTAGCATGGATGTGATAAACTTGGAACAGTTTTAATAGAGAAATGTAGAAATTAATAACCTATGAAAAAACATTTTCATTTAAACTCTGCGTGTCATGTTTTGGAATTGTTTCATGTTTATGGAGCCACGTAAAATCGTTAATCTAATTGTGCTTATAATAACTAATACAAATGGATAAAATTACACGTATGGAATTCAACTATAATTGTAGCTATTACTTCGTATATTTATTGTTCGACACATCGTACATGGATTTCACGGATCATATTTGTAGTTATAAAATGCTATACAATTTAATTTGTGATACACACACCTGCTAGAATTCATGTATTGAACTATAAAATGCTATACATTTAATTTATATCACACACACACCTGTTCGATTTTATGTATTTGATGAATAATGCATTACTTTAATTTTATCGTTATATGAACTTGCATGTGAAGTTCATAAGTTATATTTTATTAAGTTTAAATTAATAGGGGTTGAATAAAATACTTATTCAAGAGAATAGCGCTTGCGAAAAAGCTTGAAAAGTACTAAATGAATTTATGAGATGTATCAATTTTTCATGAGGTATTTTGTGAGTCTTTCTAGATTTCTATTCCTATACTAATATTACTTATATTATATTACATATGTTTTATTTTAAGCAAGATAAGTTAGTACATTAGTTGTCCTGATTAGTGTAACATTTTATTATGCAAGAACCCACATTTGCTAAAATGTTAGTGTTTTCTGAATGGTCAGAATAACTGAGGAGGATGATTTTGCACTTTAATGTGAAGTAAATAGTAATGTTGTTTTATAATGTTAAAAGGCATTAATCTGTGCCGGTGGTTAATCCGCAGATTACTTAATTGCCATTTTTTTGTATTTTACACTCATTCCTGCACTGGTGGTTAATCCGCGGAATTGTGTAATTATACTTATTACTTTATGATGGTGTATAAATCCACAAAGCGTTTAGTGTTATTTAATTCCTATGTGTAGATGAATGCATCCACAGGAATATGGTTTTACTTCATAGATATAAGTTGGGCAAAGTATTTTAGTTATTCTGCTAAATCATCTTCTTCCATTTGTAAGTATAATTTATAAGTTAGATCATTAAATTGTAGCAGGACATTCTATTCAAGTTACCTCATAATAATTAACTGTTGGTTGATTATTATTTACCTGAATGTAAGTTTAAATTTTCACTTTATTTAATGATTGCATTATAGCTAAATCATACAGATATAATATTATTTATTATATTATTATAAGTTTACGGTATAGATTTATTGAATCTGGAAATGACATTAGATGTTTCATGAGTTGATGTTGAATTTAGTATAATTTCCTCAATACATTCATTATATCAAATTGAAATATAAGGTATGATTAGGTTTTTAAAAACCGTACCTATGATATGTTATTGAAGAAAGTCGATGGAATTATAATTTATTTATTTTATTTGTTTATTTATGTCTTTAATTATAACATTAGAATTAATTACTTATTATTCATAAATTTGTAAATAAACGTTGATTTATAATTAAACTTACTGTGCCGTTGCTATTTGTCATTCGTAAAATCAGAAATCATAAACCTTGGATAGAGCATACATTGAAGTACATACTATCGTCAACATGATATAAGAGTTTAGTGATATTTTGAGAAAACATTTGGATGCTTTTCGTCTTTGGTAGTTTATGATGTGTAAGGTACAATAAAATCCCATTTACCTTTTCCATCATTTTAGCTTTGCGTAGTTGATTCTAGTATACAATATAAATTGATTATTAAACCTGTAAACAGATTTACCAGATAATGACATGATTGAATATATTTACTTAACGTTTTTAAATTGTCATTTGTCAGTATAATAAGAGTCTCAGTGATATAGTAAACTATAAAAAAAAAAAGAACCCAAGTATTTATGTTTATTTATTGCAAAGCTTTACCTGGACTAGCATTTGTATTAAAAATCATATAGATGGTTTAAAATTTCATAATCTTATGTAGTTCCACAAATTATGCCATCTTGTACATGGTCGGCCATCGGGTCTCATACAATGAAAATCGCAAATTAAGGTTTGAAAGATAATAACATTACATACTTATAATTTGTTTAATGTATTTTATCATACTACTATGATAGGTCTTCGCGGTACACCCTGGCTGCGATCAAATTAAATCATAAAAAGTTTATGTTATATCATTAGTTTGGTCTGTGGTAAGTTGCTCCAGATGTTGGTTGTGGTCTTTGGTGCATAATATAGATGGCATGATATGCTTTTGGTTACAGCTCTTAATAGCTGACAATGTGCAGCGGGAATTGATCGGTGATCGAGGTTACAATTCTTAGCGCACTTATGTTTTGGTGATATTATGTAGTTGGGACAACAATCGAACGGTTACAATTTATATATTGTAATCTCCATGATAGAGTTTACATGTGTGGCTTTTTGGTAAATGTATATGCATTTTTTAAAATTAGCATTCTAAAATGTATAAAAGTCATGTGTGTAAAATGAATTATGAAGAAATTTAAAATAATAATAATAATTGTAAAATTAAAATTTTTATTATAATTCTTTATTGTAAAATAAAATTAACTATTAATAATACCAAGTTGCTATGGAAACCAATTGGATATGAAAAAGAAACCGATTGGCTTCTTTTAAACAAAAGAGAGGGAATTTTCTTTGCTATGCTATTACAAGATGGAAGTCAAGAAAATGTTAATGATTATTTAAGTAAAGATAATGCAGTTTCAGGGATAAAAATCTTTAGAGTGCCTCATTCTGAAATTTTCAGTAATGTGGCATATTATGGAACTGTGAATAAAAGAATGCTATAGAAATTAACTTTGATTCTGCTGGTTTATTAATTGCTTTTGGATATTAAAATATGAGACATTTTATATAATGTTCTCTAATTAGTTATCCAATAGAAATCTGAATAATTTTGGCACCCTCAATCATAGGAAAAAAACTTCATGGGATCAACTACGGTTGAAATAAACCATGAGAAATTAAACTATCGAACATTGTGTGCAGATGTTAAAAATATGATAATTCTTATGACCATATGTCTATATTCAAAAGTTAAAGAAACATGAGCTCACTGAAACAAAAATAGATAACTGAATAAACTTAATATAAACTTTTTTTATGAATTGTTACGAATAAACAAATATGTTTCCATCATGTATGTTTGCTTTCCTTACAAATATTTAGATATAAATATGTAAATACAATTTGTTATATTCTTCTCATTCTATTAATTAAAAATTATTGGTATTATTAATAATTTTGTTGCTTGTTTATTTCTCATTTGAGTTGTAATATATTATTTTACTTTATCTTTTAACAAGTTTATTAATGTGGAGAGGGTGAAAGTCAGGAAACATGACTGGATCTGCATAAAGGCTTGTCTTTTATGTGTGCATGATCTGATTGTTATCTGTGACTATTATAAATTAGTTAATTAAAAATAAAAATTGTATAGTCACTCCACTACGTACATGGTCATCCAATAGATATTCATAATTCCTGCAGATTAATTCAATTTGTGAATATCATATGGTGATTATTATATATTTATTTACCAATTAGTATTTTCTTTTTCTAAAAGGGCAATAAATGGTGCAAAGTAAACAAAGTTCAACCAATAGAGAGTCTAGAAAAATAACAAACATCTATAACATACATATATATATATATATTGTGCCCTTATCTATATACATATATATATATATATATTGTGCCCTTATCTATAAGTCATAATAGGGTAGAATGGTCAATTGCTAAAAAAATTTAAATTTTAAAATACGTTTGTGTAATATATTGATAATTGTATGATTGATTAGATTTTATAGTACAATTTAAGGCTGAAAATACCTGGTATATAAAAGTGTAATGAATTATTTTAAAGAAACAGTTAAATAAAGCTTAATTATATCCTTGCATATGGTTGTAAAAGCTGGCCATATAAAATAATACAGCTATAAATAGTTAAAAGTATATTAACAATCCAATTGTAATATTTTAAAACTAATAAATTAAATAAACGCTATATGTAATATTATAATTATAATTAATATTCAAATTTAATCTAATATATTTTAAAATAAACTTTGGGATGGTGAGAATTATATTTAGTTCTACAATTTTAAATTATTTTCCAAATTTTTTATAAAATATATCAGTTTTGGTAATTTAGACCGAGACGTAAATTAAAAAATCATCTGATAAAGTTAGTAATCATGTGACTGTATATTATATACCTTCACACACACGCTTGTTAGAATATAATAATAAAGTTTGTGAATTATAAAGCTAAATATAATTGCTATCGATCGTTAAAGTAAAAGTTGAAATATTAAATGTTATTTTAATAATTGTTTTAAAATTTAAATGATTTTGATAAAATTATAATTGAGTTAAAAAAAAAATACATTCTAAATAATATTTAAGACATGACGTCATAAATTCTTTATTTAAAAAGGTTTAATCTATTATAAAACTAAAATGTGAAAATTTGTTCACGCTAAAAAAGTCATTAACCAATCAACGGAGGTATTTTAGCAGACGAAATATAAGAATTAGATGGAGCGGGAGAAGGTAATGTGTAAGTGAAGGAGGGAGTAACATATTTTTTTGGCTGTATAAGATCGTAAGCTAGAAAAGTAATATAATTTTAAAATTTTATATTTGTTTTAAAAGTTTTTTTTTAATATAATATTTTGAACTGCCTTTACATGGAGGGCTAATTTTAAAAGTTTTCTTACCAGGATATTTTATTCAAGTTTAGCCAAAACCTTACAGTAAAATGGAAATACTACCGAAAACAGTATATAGAAGTTATGATAAAGGAAAAATATTTGTAAAGTGCTTTGATATAGCTTTATTTATGCTCAACCAGAAACTTATTATTGTAACTCAAAGGAATATAATTTGGACGCTATACGGAAAACTTAAAAGATAAGTTATTTGCCGTCAGGAAAAATTATGATGCACAATTTTATAAGGCTACTCTGAAGTTGTTTTTTTTTTTATTATTCTCTATGGAAAAATTAAGATACGTATATCATAAAGAAAAAATTATGTAAAAGTTATAACAGAGAAAGAATGTTTGTCCTTTTTAAAGGAAACATTACAAAGTATATAGTTACCAGAACTTTAAAAGAAAGGAAAAATTACCGAATAATGATAGGAAAGAGTCATTATTTTTTTTTAAAAAAAGGAAAGAAAAAACTTTATCTAAGAAGAATTAAAATATTATAAAGTGTTCATTATAAAAACTCTTAATAAAGATAGAGATTTGGAAAAGGGAAATCTAATTTACTTAATGAAATGAATCCATGGAAACAGAAAAGTTTTATTGAATATTTAAATCAAAGTACTGAGAAGATGCATCGTAAAAGTCGCGCGGGAGAAAATATTAGCAGAAAATATTAGAAGAGAATATGTAGACGTTTTTCTTTACGGGATTAATTGATATCATAATTAATAATTGTATTAAATATTATAAAAACCAAGGATTGTCATCTATGAATATTTATTAAACAGAGCAATAATTGTTTTGCCTTAAAATTGAACAAGCAGGGAGAAGAACATTAAGTGACTGAAGAAGAAATAATAAACATTTTTTTTAGCTTTAGTATGAACGGTTTTCAAGAAAGTTTGATAAAGAAGTACAGTAAATATAGTTTAAATATTTTTTACTAATTTATTTTAGAATATAAAATGTTATGTGAGATTAGGGAAAACATATAAACATAAATTTAGTAATATTAAAATTTAAATATAATAGCTTGATAAAATTATAGAAATAGTGTTTAAAATAAAGTGTATGGATGTGAGTCTTATATCTACAAGGATCAAATGGATGGTGAAGCCTACGGAACGCGATCGAGGAGATAAAGGTCATTTTGGTAATTTTGATAGTTATTTATAATGCATAATGTATTTTTTTTAGATCATCTATTGACCTAAGAATGAAGTGTGAAAGTTTAAATTATACGTACACATTTTATACAACATTTTTAACATATAATGAGATAGGAGTAATTCGAAATATGCATGCAATAATTTATTTAAAGTATATTAATAATATAATTTAACAGAACAATTGTGTGATTCTTTTGAACTTTCATGTGATAAAGTATTCAGATATTTAAGTAGTTTGTATGATTAAATATACGGAGGAAAGTAGTAAGCAAGCTGTCTTATAGAACAGTGGAATAGTTTTAAAATAAATGAATTTTATTATTGTTAGTAATGCAGATATGTATTTGTTGATGTACAGTATAGAAAAAATCTTGAGAAATAAGATCGGATAGTGACTTGGAAGTACTAGTGGAGAGGAAACCAAGATGATGTTTTTTTTTAAGAAATAGGAAAAATAAAGGATTTGGATCATATTTAGTTTTGTGTGATTTCAGTATAGTTAACTAAGCCCTATGACTGAACACATATAGTTTGGACAGTGTTTTGCATATCTTTAAACTTTTGATGCTAGAATAAAGCTGAAGAAATAGCTTTAGCATCGTTCCTATAATAGAGGTTGGTAGACAGGTAAAGGTCACTCCTCTATAGTGTCTTTTAATTCACTGTGCCATGATTGTCAAGGTATATGACGAGTAATATTCTAGTTGTATTTTGATCCTATGCATCTATCTTCGCTATCCTTATTTCGTGAATCTGCATCGGTCAGAAAGATATTTTCAAAGAAATAATGAATAAAATAGAACTGAAGATATGTTATCGTTTATGTAAGAATAGTTTTTTTGCTGGAATGTATAGAATTATGTAACTTTAAAATTGAAAGTCCAAAATATCATAAAGAGAGAAAGAATCATATAATACATTGTAAAATTAATTCAGAAATGAATATAAGATTTTGAAAAGAAATCTAAACTAAGTAGTTTAAAAGTGATAATAAAATTTGAATGAATTTTTTTATAATATTTAGAAAATAAGTATTGCATATTTATTAAGAAAATAGTCCAATAATGTACAATAAGCATATACTTGTGCATGGTATATTAATAGTTATAATTATATCATCCGAAGTAAGGCTTGAATGAGAATATTAGGATTAATAAACAACGGATAATGAACAATAAAAACCTAATACCGAATGTAGAACAATGTTTTGACTTTGTAAGATTCCATACAACCAATATAAAACTAAAATTTGTTATTTTGTAGAATTTTACTACGAATGTAAATTTTGTAAAAAAAAAATATAATTTTAATAATATTAAGGATGAAAAGTGTTTGTGATAATCATCTAAGAAATGCATTTTTGAAATAAGCTAACCATAATAATAAATCAAGTAATAATACTGTATTTTCTTAAGTGTTAAAAAAATAAGAGTTAACTAGGAAAAGTAAATAATATTTTGATTTCATTTTATAAACTAATAAACTAAGTTGAGATATGAGAGTAAGGGATATCCAATGTATATAGTGTAAAAATATTGTTAATTTATTTATGTTGTTAATAAACTTTGTTTTAAATTTGTTCTAAAGTTTTTGTGCCCGAGTTGTTATTTCTCCACATGGATGCATGAAATCACGATACTTTTATAATTGAAACAGACATATAGGTTTTGCACAAAGGGTAAACATAAAAGTGTTATAAGAATTTTGAGAATTTATTGGTATATTAAAATTAAAAGATCATAATTTTATATTATTTATTGGTCATAAGTCGGTTTCCACAATATTACATTAAATTATATGCTAATGTTGCCACACGTATTCTGTTGTCAGATTATTAAAATACTACCACGTACGTATTTATTTATTTCATTTAGGAAGAAAGAAGATTATATTATATTTATTATTGTTATTATTATTTTTATTATTGTTAGTTGCTGTGTAGTAGATTATGACATAAAATTCCCTTTTCATATTTTACTACCATAATTTTAAATCAGTTAGAATACAATTTATGAACCTGAGATTTTATTTTATTTTACTTCATTTTATTTAATTAAGCTAGATTCTTGTTATAAAGAAGATTAAGATATGATTATTATTTTATTTTAAGCTCGAAAGTCGTAAGAATACTATGAGTTAGTTATTTGGTATAGTAAAAAGGGGGAATAGTGTTCTTATGCCATTGAGGTAGTATCATGTGGATAATGTCTCAATGTAGTCTATCTCGTTCCCCGTATTGTCACTCCATGTCTCATGAAAATAGTAAATATTTGTTAATTCATTTTAAAATTGAATCGAATTTGTATTTTAAAATTAGAGCTAGTAATCATTTTAATTAATGCTGAATATTTCATTTATTTATTTGTTAACTGAGCTAGAACCCGTAATATTCGTAATAAACAGTATATATTTTTGGGGTGAGAACGCACGGGGGGAGGTTAGAATATATATATATTAGCACTGCTTTATTTCATGAGAGTTCATAAGAAGTTTGAGTGCCAGCAACTGGCATCAATTCTAGTCCCATATTCTAGAATCTGACAGTCTTCCACTTCAATATCTAAGATATAAAAAAATAATAATCTAATGGTTTATTGCTGAGAACTTTATAAGAAGTTGGAGTACCGAATGTGATGGAATTAGACTGCTATCTATGGAACGCAGGTTCCAGAATTTGCCACTTTATCTGTGCACCAAACTAGTCAGGTAAAAAAATAATTGAATACTTTATTGCTCAAGAGTTCATAAAAATTATGAGGACAAAAAATGGGATTTGGGGCACAATCCATGCATTTGGGTTTCAAAGGCTGTCAGACAGAGCAAAAAAATCCAATAGGTTACTGCGAAAGAAAGCATAAGAAATTTGATGTAAATATGAGATAAATCAAAAGATTTGCATTAAGAGCTTTTCTTCTTCTGTGGATAGTGTAGGATTTGAACAATAATTAAAAGAATATTATGTCACCCATTTTGGAGAAACAAATTAATTCTGTGACAGATATCAATGGAAGATGTCAAACTTTCACACATTTCTCAAAACTGAATCATTTGTTTAAAATTTAAATCAGATATTTTGAGAAACCATGAAAGATGATAACATAATCCTAATGTTCATCAAAATAATATCGATTATATGGAGTGTAAGAATTCGAACCACAAATCTTTTTTTTTTCTTTGTTATCTCCAGTAGTGGCACTTCAATATCCACTCTATTAAATTGACAAGCTCTCCTGGTGTACATTATATATATATATGTCCACAGATGGCGTTCTACCAAAAACGCCCATCAAGCGTATGTTTTGTTTACATAAACATCAGAGTAGTTAGTATTCACTATCTCTAACTATAATTCCACTTTCAGATCATGATTTCAAGCTATTTGCTATCGTCAGTGAAAGACAGGAATAAAGAAATTAGATCTAAATACAAACTCTGAGCGTTTATGAAACAATTTCTATTCAGCTTGCAAGCGTGAATTTTTTAGAAATTGTTTCATAAACAGCATAGCAAACCAGTTAGCTATTTGGGTCTGTATCTTCAGTTCTGCATCACTGACATAGTAGAAGCCCCTGCAATCTATGATCATTGGAAAGACCTCAAAGGACATTTATAGTTAGAGATAGTGCAATACTAAACTACTGCTGACGTTTATGTCCACAGTGGCGTTCACCAAAACACGCCAAGCTTGATGGGCGTTTTTGGTAGAACGCCATCTGTGGACATAAATACAAGCGTTAGCAAGTTTTTTAACTTGCATTTTTGTTTATCATATATATATATATATCACATTAACAGCTCATTTTGTTTATAAACCTTAGTTAAAAAGAATATGTATTGTTTATTGAAAATGAAGTATACAGTAATTTTCAACATGTACATACATACAATACACTTTTTTAAATGTATAATAGCATATAAAAAATTAAGATTATAATATAAACACATTCAAAATAATAATATAGTATATTAAGTTGAGGAGGCACATTTACCCATATATTAACTGTGTGTGTTCTCTCACTCAAAAAATAAATAATAAAAATTTAGTTTACTATATTTTAATCAGAAAAATTAATAATCTCTGGTCCACTCAAGTGATTTGTGTCAAAATTGTGAGGGCAGTTACTTTGATACATCAATTAAACTGTAGTATTAGTATTTGACTATCTCTATATTGAATCACTGCATATATGCTTGCTTCATTGTCTTTAACTCTACAATCTTTCCCTTAAATCCTCACAAACAAATAATCAGCATGCGCATGTGTGTGCAATTGTATTATATATTATAATAGAAAGTGACTGAAAGTAAACTTCAAGAAGGAAAAGCAAAAGTTCAAGTCAAAATAAATAATTACACCTGGGTCTCCTTTTATGCGGATTATTTTAATGTGATTTTGAAGTTATGTGATTCATGTTTCTTCTTAATATCTTTCATATTTCACTATATCTATTAAATATCAAGAAATTTAAATTATTAATAACTTATTTTGACTTGAAATTTTTTTTTTTTTTTCAAAAATATAACGTTATATTAGTAGCTAACGTGAATATGGCCTGAAGCTGTATTTAGAATCTTAGCCTCTATGTAAATAACCTATTTATACTAATGAGTAAATAATAGTAATAGATTTATACTTACATATAAAAATATCGCAATAAATATTCAAAAATTTTAAACTTTTAAAATGTATTTTGTTAGCTATAACAGAAATAAATAATCTTTTAGATTTTTAAAATAAAAAACGAAGATTATTTATTGATTTTATAAACTGAAAATCATTGTTCTAATGATAATGTATAATCTTTTTGTTTTTATTGCGATCTCATTTTTTTAATATAGAAACAGAAAACCATTAACACAGCACAAGACTGAAAGTGACGCTAGTTGTACATCACATCATGAATCTGATTTCTTACCAGTTTACAAATGTATATTGTCAAATAGCGTTAATGATTAAAATATGTATGAAAAATGTAAAATTAAATAGTATAGTTAATAAAAAAAGTAAAAAATGTTTGTCTTGTATTAATTTTTTCCAAATATTTGAATTTTTTTATTAGTCATACTTTATTTGCTTATTTTTTTAATGTGAATTTTAAAGTAATTTTTCCTTGTTGCTTTGCTTTTATGTGAATTCTGAAAATTACAGAACCTATCCCCCATTTTTCAAGGTAAGTTAAGTCTATTTTTGTGTGATTTTTTTTAATGCGGGTTTTCTGCGGAACCTATCTTATCGCATAAAACAAGACCCAGGTGTATTTAAAATAAGTTAAGAAAACAAAAGGAAAAGAATGGTTAATGAAATTAATCCATTAAATAAGTAAAAATCGGTGCCTTATTTAAAATCAGTTGTAAGAATCAGCAATATAGTTACGGTTAAACACCTTTTTTTTTTCCATATGTCATAGCATTGGCCGGGAGGCAAACTCACAACAACCGTCTGCAATCAACTGCTTGCTTGGTAAGTCAGATAAGAGAAATTAAAATTACTATGATAAGAAATATTGGTGTTTCCCACTCAAAAAGTAGACTAAACAATAAAGATGTGTATACACAAACAGACCAGATAGAAAAACCATCATCATCAATTGGAAATGTGCTGAGCCAAAAGAAATCGATTCTGGAATTTGATGATAAGGAATTTGAAATCATATAAAAAGGAAAGAAAAAAAATATTTAAAAAAAACCTTTTTGATGATTAGATTATTTTTGCGGTTCTATTTGATTAAAGACATTTTGTACCTGTATTGCACACCTCCATGATGTAGGGGTCACACAATACACTCTTTCCCCTCAGCTGTGCCAGGAGGTGGCTTACAGAGTGACAGTTTCTGAAGGACATCAAATATTGGATTTACCTCCATTAAGAAATAAAATCCAATCGGTGATGAACAAAGCTGTTAACTGGGATGTGAAGCACATAAAGGATTATAAAGATTACATTTAACAAACCTGCTGCAGTTCAGAGGATTCCCCAAAACAAAAGAGAAGTGTGAACTTTTAAATGAAATTTGAACTGTAAACTATTGAATTATTTAATCTAAGAATATACAAACTTTCCATTTTAATAATAATTAAACCTAAATGCTATTTCTTCTCTAAAGAAAATCTCTTATCTGATAATTAAACTAAATTTTTAATTTTATTAAATATATATGTATAACATGTTTGCCATTGTAATTTCCATCCTCATGCAATCGAATTAATAAATTTAAAGTTAGGTATAAATGGCTGCATATACTCATTAAGTAAGTAGGGATGATTTTGGGCTAATTGTTTCATGGTTGAATTGATACTGGTGAATGGATATATGAGTGTTTTGCATCAATGTAATCTGGGGAGGTACATTGGATTCTCATTCCCTTGTGCCACATTAGTATACAGGATATATCACCCAATTGAATGCATGGCCAAAAATGATAGCCACCACATTGCCAATGGTTGTAGAGATATTCCTACACCATTGATTTCTTTGCTTTGGATGTGGACTATAAGTCATCAAGGACCACTGCCTCCCCCCTGGTATAGAACATTTCTTTTCCAAATATATTCAAGTGATTCCTTCGCCAGACAGATGTACATTCCTGTGTTGGACAAGAATCATTATGTTCTTTAATAATATCAGGTTGCAGATGTAAATTCCTGTAATCATGATTTTTGTTATGCTAACACTCCTTTTGCATTGATCATATCAGTATATCAGTAAACTAGCATTGGTTTGGATGCAAACTTTTGACCTGAAGTTAAAAAGGTTTTTGAGTCTTTTAATGTGTATTCTATGCAATATATTTATGCTAAGCAAAATTCTAAAATAATGTTAAAATATATTAAAGTCATCCATCTGTGCATATAATATAAATAATATGAATTAAATCTATTACTAATAAATGTTAAAGAATTAAATCCTCAAATTTGTTTTGATATTGTATGTGCATTATAAACATGGTTTGTCTCATTAGCTCTTGCAGTAACTTACGTTATTATTTTTATTAATAATATTTTGAAATCAATGATTTAAATTTGAAATGAAATGTTAAAGCTCAGATTCTCCATGAACTAATGACTAGGGCTACCAGTCAAATAAATGTTGAATCTCACCCGTACATGTCTGCCTCCTTTATAAACTTTTCTAGGTTCAAATAACCTAGTGGCACTGGTATGGAAGATAGGGATAGAGAGAGCACTGATCATTATAATATACTAAACAAGGATAAAGGTATGGGTAAGAGATTGTGAACTGAGCCAACTGATGAGTGCTGCTTCAGCACAAAATGTACATCATGGGGATTATACATCTTGTTTGCATGTCTTGGGACCAAGGTTATGATTATACCCCTCCACAAGGTATTAAAAGTCACATAGAAACTAGGCCTTACCTTGCATGAGATTGGTATAATCAAAATTATAGTGCAGAAATATTATTCATTAATCTCTAATCTTATGAATGATTAATAAAGGTTAATACTATACTTCCATCGAATGATTTGTGTCAATGTTGTGAGGGCAGTAAGTTTGACATATTAATTAAACTGTAATAATAGGCTATCTTTGTATACTTAACAATAAACATATGTAAGAGATTGTGATCTGGGCCAGCTTAATGAGTGCTACTAGTTCAGCATGAAATATTCATCTTGGCGATCACATATTTTTTTACATGTGTCATATGTTTACGATTACACCACTCTATATTATATTAAAGGTGGATAGGAACTAGTCCCTAACTTGCATGAGAGTGGTGTAATGAAAATTAAACTACCGAAATATTATTAATTAAATTACTATGCTGTATTTTTATTTTTTGAAAGAAAATGAATAGCAAAATTCCAACTTTGATCGTAGTTAAATGCACTGTAAGTAGTATCCTTTTTCTTCGGTAACTTTTTTTTGCTATGGATATATAATAATAGTAGTCGCTTTATGAGTATGCCACACTCTCTCTAGGGATATTATGATATTTTTAAGTCTGCATCAAAACATTTTAGTACATGAAATATTAAACATCAAATTTAGAAATATAAACCAAAGAAACAATTAAAAATATGATTATATTCGATTTTCTGAGACTGCTATGTTGTCAAATTTGTTAAATTTATAAATTTTAATACAATTTTTAAAATTGTAATATTATATGGCATTTGAAGATGGGAAAATGTTTGCCTGCATATTAAATTTATGAATTTTAATGAAGGGTTGTTGTTGTTTTTTTTTTTGGATAGTGTGTAATTGTAGTATATATATATATAAAAAAAGCATATCGCTTTATTGCTTGGAAGTTTATAAGAAGTTCGAATGCCAGATCTGTAGGGGTCACGATTGATCCTGGGACCTTCCGTTCCCAAGTCAAATGCTCTACCAACCAAGTCAAACTATGTAGGGGCAAAAAAAAATGCTAATGGTTTTATTTCTAGAGAATTCATAAAAATTTTGAGCATCAGAATTGCCATGTTTTGTTTTAGAATTCAAAGCCATCCCAGGTCTTACAACCATACAAAAAAATATGTTAAAAGAATATAATTCCTTTAAATATTATTTTGTTGACATTAACTTTATAAAGACTTACATACAGCAGATAGCAGGAAAAAATGTAACAGATTAACTAACTTTTAAATATATTAAATGAATACAACATGGATATATTGACAAAAATAGGAAAGTATTTCCTTAGGGAAAGAAAAAAAGGCAGACAGACATTCTTTCAGTATCTCAGAAGGAGGGACTTTAGTCTTACCCTGTCTCATATGAATATATAATCTGATAGAAACTAATTTTTGTATGAGTAGATCTAATGCACCAGAAGGTATATTAATATTGTATTAAACCTATCAAATACATTTTATTTTTATTTCACCGTTATCTGACATGTTTTATTTTTAAGAAAAATATTTAGTTGAAAATTAACTCAATAAAATTGACTGGATTAGCAAACAGACGCTGAACTGATTTTCAGTTAATAATAAGTTTCTTTGTTACGTTTTCTGCGTTTTTGATTTCATTTATTTATAATTATCTTCTATGGCAAAATATATGATTTAGTAATCTTATATTATTATTTTTTTAATTCTGTTTTTTATTTATTTTAAAATATAATTAAAATTAATGATTATCCTTCGTCTGATAACTAGAAATTGGATTAAAATAAAGTATGTTTTTATTTTATTTTTAAAAGTTTATTATTTTGCAGTCATAAAATTAAAAAATAAAACAGCAAGCCACTTAGCAAGCTTCGAATGTACACATGCATGCACAGACGCACGCAGGACTTGATATTTCAATAAAAACAGCATCACGTGATATTCTCTTTACTTTCAACATGTCTTTTAGGGCCAGTAGTGCATTCTCACTTGTCTTCAGAGACGTCTGTTGTAAGCTTAAGTAATTAATGAATACCAGATATTAGTGCTATGTCCATATCTCCAAAATATTTTCTGATTATTGACAATTCTGCTTCTAACCAAATAAGGGAATATTTTGTCATTCAAGGGATCATAAATGTTCAAGTATTGAAAATGATTGATTGACTTATGTGGTTTCAAATCTGCTGTTCTTCGCCATACTACTAAATGACACAGAATAAATTGACAATCAGAAACTATTACTGAGATATACATAGAGTATTATCATCTGGTATTCATTGATTACTCAATCTTCGAATGAGGGTTCTAATATAGGGTAAATGTAAGAAATCAGAAGAGAAATTGCCTCACAGAAAGTATATAAAAAACTATTAAGCGAATTGGACTTTCCAATAACTTGAGATATATTTTTTTATTACCTAAGACTTGATTCTAATCAAATTTTCCTTTTTAGATGTTCTATCAAGAATCTACAATTGAAGAATTATGGTATAAAAAAATGGAATTCTTAGGAGATAAATTTATTTTTCATGATCCGACAATGAAGTCATTTGTGTTTGATCTTCTTAGACCCAATTGGAGTATCATCAACAAATTAAAGATAACCTGTGGTCATTGTGCTCATCTGCTTCTTAAATAGAACTTATTGACCACTGTTCTTTGAAATTATAGACAAATGCAAACTATGAACCATATCATTAATGATAGTCAGATTTATGGTTACAGCAACAGAATTGGAGGACTTAATAAAGCCACTAAAGAAACTTTCTCTTGGCTAGAATCTCTTGCAAGTTTCTTTATATTTTGTTAATAATTAAACTAAATCCACACATTAAATGAATATCAATCTTTGAATAATTTGTTATTTTGGTTATTATAAAACAGGATATTATCATTTTTTTGTGGAATTTTGAGATAATTTGTATATAGAGATGAGCAATGGAAAAGTATGGAGATGTTAGTATGGATATGGAAGTTAGGTATTTGATACCTTTAACCTACCTAATGAATGAAAATTGGTAATGAACTATATAAAAGAGGATGGTATGAGTTTCTGTTTTGATGATTGATTATCATATAGTGAAAATAAGATAAGGGTGTCCTGATAACCCCCCCCCCAAAAAAAAAAATGGAGAATTTCTGCAGTATAGTGATTATGCACTTTTCTACAATGTTTTAGAAGTGAATAGAAACATATAGTGGTGTAATAGAAGAGTAATGATTACATGGATGTGGAGAGTTAGATGTTTGCCTAAACAACTGAAGGTTATTTATGAAATGCATATATAGTGAAAGAAGGTAGTCTATACTGATGGATGGTTTTTATATAGTATAATAAAGATAAGGAATATAGTGATAAAAAACTAAAAATCTCTATAGGTCAACAATTGTTCCCTTTCCATAAGATATTAAAAGTGAATACTAATCACTCTTTATCTTGTGTGATAGTGATGTCATAGAAGACATCGAACTCTGAACACAGATGTGGAGATTTAGGTGCTTTCGTTTACTTGATGATAACTAAAGATTGTTTGACTTTGTGGAGGAAGATCACATGATCTTTAAGTGTCAGTAGTAACTGACTGAACCATATGTTTTTAAATCTGCTATCATGCTGCTGCACTAAACCACACAAGCTAAGATAACAATCAAAAGCTTTTTGGGGATATACATATAACATTACCACCTAGTATTTATTGATTATTAAGATTCACAGTCATGCTTAGGGAATAGAATAAAAGTGAATTGCTATATTTGGTGCTAACATTTAAGCATTTATATATTGAACTATTTCCATTATCTAATATAAGTATTGAATGTCTTTAGAAAAATTTAATTAAATACAAAAACATTCAGCTGTTAGTAATAGCACACAGGTTAGTATATGCACCAGTTGAATGTATTTGGAATATTTAAATAAAGTTAAATTTTTCTAAAAACATTTAATACTTATATTAAATGATAGAAATAGACCAATATCTAATTACAATTAAAATACCATCGTCACAAACCTCCAGGAAAACATTAACTTTTGAGCAATTTGTTGTTTTGGCAATTAAAAAGTAACAATTTTAAATTAACCAGGATGTAATCATTATTCTGGGATTTTAAGGTAGATGTATGCTTATACCCTCATATACACATATCCATAATAATTATTTTAATGATTGTGTAAATAATTTTAAGGCTTATCAAATATATAACGTTAAGAATATAAACTTATTTTACAGAACAAACAAATCCGAATATGTTTCTAAGACAATTTAGAAACGATCCCCAAAGATTCATTAACCTATAAATAATACCCCCCCCCCTTTTGTTATATCAGTGCCAATCTATTTTGTCAAATAAAAGTTAGTCACTAGATCAAGTATTGATACTTCGAAAAGACTGAAACTTTTCAATTTAGATGAATTTTTTAATGATAATATAAATAATTTTACAGCTTATTTAAATATATAACACTGAGAATATAAACCTATTTCACAGAATAAACATCTTTTATTTGACAAAATAGGTTGCATTGATATAACAAAAGGTGAGAATTATTTACAGGTGTTTTGGGGATTTTGCTTGTAAATTGTCTTAGTAATATATTTAAACTGATTCTATTGTGAATTTAGTTGAAGGGGATATGTTGTTGATGTGTTTCCAGAAAGTTTGTAGCAGTGCTTCTCCATGTGGCCATACAACAAATATATCATCCACCTAGCAAAGCCAAACATTAGATGGATATGGAGTAGTTTTTATGGCTGGGGTATCAAGTTCTTCCATGTAAATATTGCTAATCAGGGGAGACAGTGGTGAGCCCCTTAGCCATTCCTTGATTTTGTTGGAAGAATTCTGTGTTATATTGAAAGTAGGTTGATTTTATACACTATCAATAGGAAGAACTGTTCTGGTTTGCAAACTATTATCACCATTTAATATTTTCCTTACAATAGACAATGCTTCTTCACATAGTACCTTTGTTAATAAACTTTCCACATCAAAGCTTACCAGTAAGTCAGTTCTTTCAATTTTCACATTCTTAATTAATTCTACAAAGTGTTTAGAATCCCTGACAAAGGACTGGGTATTCTATGCCAAAGGACTTAGAACTTTGAGAAGAAATCTTGCCAAATTTTGGCATGGTGAATCTCTAGAACTAACAATAGGTCTTAATGGAACATGATCCTTATGGATTTTAAGTAGACCATAAAAATGGGGAATTTTGCTGAAATATGATGTTATTTTACTTTTTTCTGAATCAATGAAGTACCTGTGATGCTTTCTAAGTAATGCTTGTAACTTTGGTTCTGTGCTCAGTATCGGATTTTTTTGCCACTTTTTTATATTGGCCTGCTGTGAAGAGTTCTTGTATTTTGTTGTCATAATCAGTTGTATCCTTTACTACTGTTGCGTTGCCTTTGTCATCAGGGAGAATAATTATAGATTTATATACTTTTGAGAGATTTGATTGCTTTTCTGTCCCCATAGGAGGATATGTTTGACTTCAGTTTTTGTTGCTTGTCAAATGTTCCTTTTATTCGTTAGCGTAATTCTGCGGCTTCTTCTAAAGGCAATTTTTGAGTGACTTCCTTGGTGGCTGCCATTATATCTAACAAAGGGATATTAGATGGTGTTATGGCAAAGTTTAATACTCTTTCAAGAACAGAAATTTCAGTATCTATTAGATGTTTAGAACTGAGATTTTTAACAGATGAAGTTGATACATTGCTTGGTACATTATGATTTTTGATATGCCTATGTAGGTTAGCAAGTTGTTTTTTTTGGCATTCTTTTATTTTTCCATGTAATGTGGAATATGATTTTCTTACTGCTTGAGAAACTCTTATGTAGTCATCATCAGAAAGTTTATTTTTTAGAAAACTTTCTACATTATTAATGGAATGCATTGTTTGATACTTAGAAAACCTTTGAGCATTTATTCTTTCTCTTAACAGAGTTTTACTTGTTCTCTGAGTAATTTTCTCAGCTCTCTGAGAGTGAATTGGAGGTTTTGGTTGCAAAACTTTAGGAATTATCCCTTCAGATTTACATTTACATAAGAAAGTTAAATGATTTTCTACTTTGGCCAGCTTTAGACAATTTTTCATAATGTCTAAAGTTTGATATAGTATCAGGTCCATACCAAATACTTAGTGTTTTCCTGAAGGTTTGTAATGATGGTGTTCTAGTTGTATATTTATAGTGGACTATTTCTATCATCTATATATATGCATATTGAATGACTTTAGAAATATACCAAATACATTCAAATGTTAGTAATAGCACATCAAACCGGTTAGTATATGCACAATGTTTCAAGATGTATTATTCTTCCCTCTTCTTCAGGTGTTTCTGGCCTGGCTAGAGACAGTACTAGCATGGGATTTGAACCTGGATCCTTAGATTCTTGAATTTTAAGGTAATGCTCTAACCAACTGAGCCATTCTGCCAATAGCAACAATATAGTCCAATGTAAAAATACAAATAATAAGTATATCTTTTTATCTTTCTTATAGCATTGCCAAATCCATATATTCTTTGTTATTTTTTTTTGAGTTAAGATTTGGAAATATAAGTAGAAGTTCTGAAGAAGATTGCCAGGGCAATCGAAACCGTCGATAGCGGGTTGTAAAAAAGCATTATAAAAAGTAATAAAGAACATCAATGTTATTAATATTATATCTTTAATAGTTATTAAAATGTATGTAAAGAAGGGTTCCCCTCTTTTCTTCCAAAATGTAAGCTTGTGATTAAGACCTGTAGAGATCCCTACGATCACATTTTTACATGCATATTCTTGAGGTTACAGCCTTAGTAAATATTACTTACGTAATCAATATGTGTTAAATAAATTTATAATTAAAATGTATGTAGAAAATAAAAATAGAATATAAATAAAACATTAATAATCCAAATTCATGGTTTCAAGGCTTTGTTGGATTTATAAGTTTTGTGAAGCTTTTTATTCTTTCATTATAGACTCATACTTTTTTAAAATAGAAAAAAAAAATAACCCAGACAACTCTCTAGTTTTGGACTTATTAATTTATAAGTGTTTACCAATAAAATATTATGCGACTCCAACTTACAGCATATATTTAGCAGCATAATTTTTTTTGTTTGCACCACCCACTGTAAGCTTTAGTAATAAATGTCAGAAGATATTGCTTAATAAATCCTTATCTTGTGCTTTCCCATCCAATATCTGCAGACTAGTATTAGGGTTATGGCTTTCTTCAGTAAGAAGTTTTGGATTGTGGAATAGTGCACGGATCTAATACACCTTTTTTTCAGCATCTATCATTTCTTTGTATGTTATACAATCATACTATCTTCACAAATTGAAAAGCTTAGCCAATTAGAAACCAGTACAGTTTTTATATGTTATGGTATGTTTAATTTTTAATAACCATAGACACTTCCATCTTGTGGCCATGATTTGGTATAAACCAGTAAAATACCACATAACTTCAGCTTATATCTTACTGTTTTAACAGCATGCATTTTTCTTTCACCATATTGATACCATTTACTGTAAGCTTTATTTTGTAATAGATGTCAGATGTTAGTGCTTAATAACTCCCTATTCCATATTATCTTATCATCATCAATGAGAAGCTTTGAATCTTGGAACAGTGCACCTTGCAAGTTGACTAAGATTAAAAACATGTTTATTCATTTGGATTGATATCTTGATAGCATAACAGAAAGGTAAATGATGATTTCTGAAAGCGCATTAGATCCTAAAGATTCTGGTACATTTTTAACATTCATCTTCTCTTTGATGAACCCCATAAGCTTGAAACAAATTTGGGGATATTGGATAAGATATCATAAGTTAGGGATTTATCAAGCACTATAGTGGCCACTGGGGGTAGGGGGGTTTCGTGGGTGGTGAAAAATAATAAATAAAAAAAAAAAAAAATAAAAAAAAGGGAAGAAAGAAAAAAAAACATCTATGAGTTAATAAAGCTTACAGCAATTGGCATAGAGATGGGATATTTTATTGACTTGTATCAAATTCTGGCCACAGGATAGAGGTTCTTATAGTTGTTGAAAAAACTAATAACTCCATGATATCTAGAAACAAGTGATTTTAGATCCATATGCTTATATAGACCAGTTTTCTAGGATTGAAGATATTTATATTTTTTCTATTTGAGCTGATAGTTTAATAGTATAATGGGAAGTTCAGTGATGACTCCCTGAGGAAAGATGTATCAGATCCTAATGGACTAATTGCACTAATCCAAAATCCAAAGTTAAAAAAGCCAGGTAGGGATATTAGATAGGACAATACAGGATCGGGATTTATTAATCACTATCAGTTTGACATATGTATATACAAATTGATTTATTTATTGTAAAAAGTTAAAGATCACCTTTGAAACTTTGTTCAGATATTAGGTGTTTTAATTGTTAGTAGAGGTATTGCAGTCAACAGAACCTAAAAACTACATCCTGGGTGGTCTAGGGCAGTGAATAAATTGGCACAATATGAGGTCCACAGATAATGACTCCAGCTCACAGTTTCTAATGCTCAAACTTTTTATCAACTGAGCAGTATGTTATTGTTAATAATAATAATAACATTAAGAGAACTATGGCAAAAATTGTTCTACTTTTAAATACTTATATATTAACTTCCCCTGTCTGTGTTTTTATATCCAAATTTTTGAATTAAACAATGAAAAAAAGATTGTTTCCATTTAAGAACTTGAATTCACATTCTTACACTTCCCAACTCTAGCAAGGTTATGTTTGTAGAATACAATTTTGTTAATATTGGATTAACTCATACATAATATATATATATATATTGTAACTATTTCAAATTAATATAAGATTTGTAACTATTTAAATTAATATAGAAATACACCTCTCTCAGGTGTGTGGCATATTTCAATCCCGATTTGGCATGCCATTTGTAACTATAATTTGTAACTATTTTAATATGTCACATTTGTAACCATAATAAATATTTAGATAGGGGAAATTATTAATTATTAGATATATGCCTATCCAATCTGTACCATTTGTAACTATATTAATTCATCATAGCATAGATAAAGAAATTATAGAATCACTGTGCCACTTGAAAATATCAGCATTAAAGATTCTTGGTATTTATTTATATATTGGGGCAGTCATTTGAACAATAAAACATACTGGCCATTGTCATCAAATAAAAATAATATTAAATATAGCAACTGAATAAAAGTACCCACTGTGAAATTCCTGGAGTGCCTTATGCTTATCTCCAATACTAGGTTCTTCTAACAAAGAATCCTTCCTATTCTTCTTTCCAAATATATAAGACCATTCATGGTCATATGCACACACTGGTGCTATTCATGACAACTTATAAAATATATATATATATATATTCTATAAAACTAATATTATGAAGTTGGAAAGGGAGGATATCACTCTTTATTCAGTTTAGCTAAGTACATGTGTTTTCCCATGAGCGCCACTAGATTGTTTTCAATCTAGATAAGTATCTGTTTATAGTGTACTTGAGTTCAAACTCATTCAGTACATTTTTATTACACATGACTTGGATGACTAATGAAAAAAAAATGACATTCTTACATTTTATCTATATTGATAAAATTACAAGATCCCAATATTACCAAAGTTTATACTATAGATCAAAGATTCTTATAGACATTGCTAGCTCATTTACGTATATTGATGAACAGACATGTATAATCCTATTAATGGCTTCCAAACAAGCATGTGAAGACCATTATTGATATTGATGGCCATTTAGCTAGATTATTTATCACAATAATGATAATAATATCATAATAATAATGATAATAATAGTGATATCATAATAATGATTATAATAGTGATGATGATACCAGCCATGGCTTATTAATAAACTCACAACAATAAATTCATCTTTATAAACTTATAGGCATCTATTAAAATTATCCTATTTCATACTGGGATTTAATAATACTAGTGGTGATGATTGATCATCATGAATCTCTTTGCATAATATTCAATTTTCTATAAACCCCTATTTACTAAAACATATTCATTACGCTAAACATTAAATTTAATGATTATAATTTATTAATGATGATTGATGGCGATCATAACTTTTATATAGTATTATTTGAAACATTTTTAACCAATAACATGATATCCATCTTTGATGAGGATGATCTAAACTCATGGACACAACACAATTTTAGCTTTCTATTGTTGAACTATAATTATCAAAATTTGGTTATTCTCAAGCATAATCCTTAAATACTTAAATATCAACATTCTAGTTTACCTATTATTTTGCGGACGCTTAATATTTGCAAGTGATTGCTCAATATATACGAATGGTAATACTTAATAACTGCGAGCAATGATGATGAATTAAAATGATAGAATTAAGACAAGAAAAAACAATATTCTTAATAATAACTCGGAAATCAATTAAGATATATAATTATATTTTATTAACACTACTACTCTTTCTTTCCTTCTTTAAAGTCAAATCAACAATTAAATAAATGGCTTATTACCATATTAATTCAATACAAAAATTAATATAAAAAATTTATATAAGTATAAACAAATAAATCTAACATATAGGTTTGTCATTTTTCTTGATATCTCAAAATAAGCTGACTTAAATCAATATTAGAAAAAAAATACATATTCTATAAATGCTTATTTAAGACTTTTCTTACTTATCATATCATAAAATAAATTTCAGGTGTAACTTGTATATGTTATTTCACTTCCATTCAAATGTAATGCCCTACTTTTCAATTTACCATTTTAAACTAATCATATATAACCTATTCTTTGATGTGTTTGGATAAGCAGTTACACATGCACGCATTCGGTAATGTTAACATATATGTTTAAAATGTATACCCATAAATTACATATATAAAATATTTTTCTTTTGCAACCTTATAGCGAAAGAAGATAAAATACATGATATTAATTTTTTAATATGCAACAAGATAAAATAAAAATAAAAAACATTATAAATGCATATATCTATAGGTTGCTCATTATCATAACTGATGAACAGTTAAAAAAAAACATTTCAACATTACAATATATATAATATAAAAAAAATAATAAAAAAATAATGAAAAATGTAAGTTTAAAGATTTAAACTATGTTTGTGCTATGTTGTGAGATATTGCAAATAACTATAGATAAACAAATCTTTAATGTTTCTGTATCAAAAAAGAAAATTGCTTTGACCAGTAAATTAAGGTTTACTTTTAATAAGTAAGAATAAAATCGGTTAAAGAAAGTTCATATTTACCCGTTTACTTTTTACTTCTTATTAATGTCCTGAGTTTGAATTTTCAGACTGCTTTTCTTTGCTCAACAACAACAAAAAAAAAGAAAGTTATTGCAGATACTTTTAAGATAATGCTGAATCAATTGACTTGCTTGTTTCTTCAATTCTATTATTATTCATTGTTGATTGGCTTCCTTCTACCATTTTAAAAAAAAGTTATTATAAGTACTTTTGAATAAGTAGGTACCGGTGGATTTGCTTGTCTCTCTCCTTTAAAAAAATAATTGCTGTTGACACTTTAGATGATTGAGGTAAACTAACAAAAATTTGATTCATGGCTTCAAACTTGGTTCTACATGGCTTTTATAAATTTTCTTTTCCTCCTATTTCCTCTTCTCCATTCATTCGAAGGTAATGAGCTTTTAATAAGCCAGGAACTAGAAAAGAAGCATTCCATATAGCTTGTGTGGTTGGCTTCAAACTCTATCATTTTGTTGGTTATTACTTGATATATGACTTCATAGACAGATCAGCTATTTTAACTCATTCTATATTAACCAGGAAGCAGAAAAAAAATGGTTTAGCAATGCAGAGGCATAGTATTATGCAGAGCCAAATATGTTAATATCATATTTATATAATTGTTAATAACTTCTATTAAATTCAATCGTGTTCCAATGTTTTCCTCTCTTCTTTACTATTGCTGGAAATTGTTTATATAGACGCACATCTTCGTCTATATTGACTTTATACCAGAGTCTTTTACTTCATTTCCTTTCTCAATTTTTAAAGAGTGAATAAAAAAAATCAAATCGCTTACTTTTCTCCCTTTTTTTTTCTTTTTTCGTTAACAACAAGGAAGGACCGACTGAGTTGAGTCTCAAAATAATAATCACTGAGTTACATCTCATTTTAATAATAATAATCTGAGTGACTGTCTCTCCAAAATATTCATACTGAGTCTCTAAAAATAAAATCATACTGACTGATCATCTCTCTAATAAAAAATTAATGACTAAGTGATCATCTCTAAAAAAAATTAATGACTAAGTGATTAAAAAATTGTTTCAATCATTTATATCGCGAATTTCAACCAAAGAAAAAAAAACATCTGGAAACCTTATCTTAAAAAAAAAATCAAAGCTTCACAAGTTAGACATCGGTCACAATCAATAAAGACTTAAAATTGATCGCTATCGTTATCTACATCAAAGCACCTCTTTTGTAAAAATAATCTTAAGACACAGACAACAACAAACCTGGAATCTATAGCCATCAGAAATAGGTGTAAAAGCATCTTTGTGTTTGTACAGATGTATTCATTCTTTCATACGTGTACATTTTTTTATCTCCTAATCTAATAATCTCCATCGCCTTATTTTATACTTTTCTGATCTACTCTATTTTAATAAAACCAAAGTTAAATAATATGACACCTTATTTAATAAAAATATATATAATAAATCATTACCAAATATTATTACCCTCTACATAATGGTTTATTCATTAACTATCTATAAATTTATAATAATAAATACACATATATAAATCCTCATATATATAAAAGAAATTTTTTTTAATTAAATAATATATCTGTGTGTTTGAAATGAGTCATATACATACAATATATAGCTGACAAAAACATTACATTTGTAGAATAAAATGTTATTAACATTGATTTAACTCATACTTAATTAATTAGAATTAATATATATATATATATATATATCTGTTGAACATTTGTAGAATAATGTTTATAGAAAAATAACTGCAATGATGTCATAATGATAATATTGCTCATGAATAAAGATGATTAAAAGAGACTGATGAAAAAAATTATTTTATTGAAATTATAT
This sequence comes from Epiperipatus broadwayi, assembly GCA_028023455.1. Classification (NCBI taxonomy): domain Eukaryota; kingdom Metazoa; phylum Onychophora; class Udeonychophora; order Euonychophora; family Peripatidae; genus Epiperipatus; species Epiperipatus broadwayi. The sequence goes on along the minus strand of JAQFVV010012394.1, from coordinate 26,012,922 downwards.
GTTTTATTTATAACTAAAAAGTAAAAAAAAAATAATATTAATTAAAAAAAAAAATTAATGCTTTTATCCAACTAAAAATTAGAAAAATAACAAAGTAATCTGACTAAAAAATATGTCATTTCATAAAAGCATTTAAGGCCATATGGGATAATGTTTTTTAGTTGGAATTTCTTTGTTATTTTTCTACTTTTTAGTCAGCTGTTGAACAATTGATATTGATAGAAGATAATTTTACTTTGTCTATAACTACTGTGATGAATAATAAAGATGCTTGCAACAAAATTACATGACCTCTCATATGATTCCAAGAGCATCTATCTTCATCTAATTGTGGAGCCATCCATGCTAAACTTTAATAAAAAATGGACACCAGATTAATACAGTGCTATAAAATTCTTATCTCCAGACTGATCAGTTTCTGATCTTTACCCTTATCAGTAAAAACTACAGTTCAAATTTAAAGACTAGAGGAATACTACCAGTATTGTAGAATTGAAGTCTCAAACAGACTGGCCTGGTATTCAGATTTATATAGCTATGCAAATGAGTTAGCTTGAGTTTGAACTTAGTTTTCTGTTTTAATTTGAATATTAGCATGATTATTATAAAGAATGAAAATGTTACTGTTAGATGCAGAAGTTGATTAGTTCTGGATTTGAATCCTAGTCTTCACTGAAGGCAAAAGCCACAAAAGGAGTTCTTTTGAGAATTGGGATTTTATAACACTATATTAGCTAGTATCCATTAGTTACTCTAGTTTACAGTAAATGGCTGTGTTCTTGCATAAGATTACTTATCATTTTTGTGAAATAAGGGAAATACTCTTTCGTTTGTATATAAGAGTGTATACTCTACTATAAGAATGTAATTTGGCTCTTCTATGTGCTATTATAATTATATATTATTATATTTTTCTTCTATGTGCTATTATAATTTTAATCAAAATAAAGGAATCTGAAAAAATAATATATACTTTATATATCTTTCAAAAATAAAGCATGGCCCTTATTCCCAGGAGACTATAAAGTCACGAACCAAGGCAGTGGTTGGTGGCCGAAGGTGGAGGGTGCTAAGAATCCCCTGATTGCGGACCCAGGCTGCCATTTGATGATGACTTTTTATTTAAGTACTTACAACTGCAGATCACTTTCAAGTGAAGGAAGATTGCAAGAATTAGAAGAAGAACTCTCTTATATTAAATGGGACATTATTGGACTTTGTGAAGTTAGAAGAAAAGGTGAAGAGACAATTGATTTAAAATGTGGACATATACTCTATTATAAAGGCACACATATTGGAAATACAAGTGGAGTAGGATTCATTATAAATAAAAAATGGAAGAACAATATTGTGGAGATTGATGGTGTATCAGACAGAGTTGCAAAATTAGTTATACAACTTAATAGCAGATACCAAATGCAGATAATTCAGGTTTATGCCCCAACAAGTTCTCATAGTGATGAAGTAGTAGAAGATTTTTATATGGATGTACAAAAGGCTTTTGATCAGAGTAAACAACATTTTAAAATTGTTATGGGAGACTTTAATGCTAGAATTGGTAGACAAATGAAAGATGAAATTGCTGTTGGTAATTTTGGTTATTGTAATAGAAATGAGAGAGGACATAGACTTGTGGAGTTTTCAGAAAAAGAAAAACTTTATATTATGAATTCATTTTTTGAGCAAAATGTTAAAAGGAAATGGACATGGAAGCATCCAAATGAAGGTACAGCAGAATTGGATTATATTTTGAGTAACAGGAAATACATATTTCAAGATTGTAATGTTCTTAATAAATTTAACACAGGAAGTGATCATCGATTAGTAAGGTGTAAGTTAAGTGTTAATAGAGACAAAAATTATTAAGAAAAACAATATTTACAGTTGATATTCCTAATCTTCAGAAACATTCTAATGAATTTAAATTAGAACTTACAAATAGGTTTCAAGTGTTAGTAGATTTTGAACATGATTCAGATTTGAATGAAATTAATATGAAAATAACTGATACACTTTTAAAAACTGCAACAAAGATAGCTGGTAGAAAAAAGCAGCAAGTGACTAATAAAATTTCTACTGAGACTAGAGAATTTATGAAGAAAAGAAGGAATATGAAGATATACAAAAATGATGTATTAAAAAGAATTGAATATCTCGAATTTTGTAAAATGGTACGGAAAAGAGTTGAAAATGATATAAGAAAGTATAACTGTGAAATAGCAAGGAAAGCTGTAGAAGAAAATAAAAGTCTCAAGAATGTTAAACACCATTTTGGTATTGGTAGGAAATTTATATCTGCAATAAGAAAAAAAGATGGAATTATTACTAAAAAGAGAGATGACATCATGAAATTGGTAGAAGATTTTTATCAAGAATTATATAGTAATAAAGAACAAGTACCTCCTATTTCTATTACATCTTCCGAATTGCCCAGAATTTTAAATGAAGAAGTGAGACATGCAATTAAATGTATGAAGAAAGGAAAGGCTCCAGGAAATGATGGAATTATAATTGATATATTAAAAGAAGCAGGTGAAGAAATAGAAACAATTTTAGCAAAGTTATATACCAAATGTCTAAATGATAAAGATGTACCGGAAGATTGGAAGAATGCAGTAATAATATTAATATTTAAAAAAGGTGATAAAGAAGATATTAGAAATTACAGACCTATCAGCCTTTTATCAGTTTTATATAAAAATTTTACGAAGATAATTACAACTCGTCTACAGAGAACTTTGGATTTCCACCAACCAAGAGAACAAGCTGGATTTAAAAGTGATTTTAGTACAATAGATCATATCCAGGTATTGAGAGAAGTCATAGAAAGGACAAATGAATATGAGTTGTCATTATGTTTTGGATTTGTAGATTATGAAAAGGCATTTGATTCTATACACATTTCTTCAGTGATTAAAGCATTGGATCGTCAAAATATAGATCCAGAATATTGTCATATTTTAAAGAATATTTATAAAAATGCAACAGCAACAATTAGATTACATAATGATACTGGAAAAATCAACATTGAGAAAGGTGTAAGACAAGGTGACTCCATATCTCCAAAACTTTTTACAGCAGTGCTGCAAGAAGTATTTTGTGGATTAAAATGGGAAACTAGAGGAATGAAAGTAAATGGAGAGTATTTAAGTCATTTAGATTTTGCAGATGATGTAGTTGTTTTTGCAAATAATGCTTCAGAGCTGCAGGAAATGTTGCAGGAGTTAGCAGATGAAAGTAGAAAAGTAGGACTAAAGATAAATGTTAAAAAGACTAAAGTAATGTTTAATCGATTTGCTCAAAATATGAAAATAAAGATTGATTATGAAGAATTAGAAGAAGTTAACAGTTACAAATACCTTGGTCAGATTATTAATACAGATGGAAACATAATGGAGGAAATTAATCATACAACTAAACTTGGTTGGAGTGCTTTTGGTAGAAATAACTTGATACTAAAAGAAAATATGCCTATGTGTTTGAAAAGAATGGTTTTTAACAAATGTGTTTTACCAGTTCTTACTTATGGATCTGAGACTTGGACACTTAATAGAAGAGCAATACAGAGACTTCAGACCACTCAAAGGAGTATGGAGAGGTGTATGTTGGGAATAACAAGAAGAGATTGAAAAATGCAATGTATGGGTAAGACATCAAACAGGTGTTACTGACCTTATTGAAAAAATTAAAAGATTGAAATGGAGTTGGGCTGGACATATTGCTAGAAGAAATGATAATAGATGGACAATTGAAATTTTAAACTGGATTCCAAGAGATTGTAAAAGACCCAGAAAGAGACCACATGTGACATGGATGGATGAAATAAGAAAATGTGCAGGGGCGTTGTGGAAAAGAGAAGCTAAAGATCGGAGAAGATGGATTAAACTTGGAGAGATCTTCATCCTGCAGTGAATTGATAATGGTTGATGATGATGATATATTTCAAGAAAGATTTATATATGATATTAATCTATGTAAGTCTGCATATTTCGCTGATAGAGGAAAGTCTTTAAGAATTTTTTAATATTATTTTTATTTTGTGTATTTGTAAAGTTTACTAGTAGATATAGATACAGATTGGATTTTGTTAAAATACCGTTAAATATAATATACTTTGTATATTTTGTAAAATATAAAAGTAATTAAATTTTAAATACTCTAGTAATTAAAATAAAGATTGGAGTAGCTTATGTAAACAGACAAAATAATATGAACAAGAGATGAAGTTAATCTGAATATGCAAAGGAATTTGAAAAACAGTAATTAAAAGGTAAACTGACAAAACAAACTTTATTATTACTATAATCTCCCGCCCCCATTTTAATTAGTTACTCCAGATACTTCGAAAAGTATAAAGAAATCTAAAAGTAATTGTAAAAACCGTGAAGTTAGAGGTTTTCGCAAAAGAAGCCCAAATTCTAGGGTATCTGTTATTGTAGATAAATATATGAGTATACGCATCGCATCGGGATAAAAGACCGGTAGGTTATATATATTGTTTGAGTGCTATAAAGTTATTAATTTGACAGTAATAGTTCTCGAATGTGTAAATGCATGTATGTAGCTATCACTATAAAAAATGAAAAATAGTATATATGAAACTATATTATTTATTATCCCTGATGTTGTTATGAATATTGTTATTAAAAATATTTGTATTATAACTTGATGAGTCATTTATAGGACGCTAACATCACACAGGCTAAACTCTCCATACTGTAGCGCCACTCAGTGCAAACCAGAGTAATCAATGAATGCAAGAAGATTTGTGCATAAAATCTAGTGCCTACTTATTCCAATATCCCCAGACTAGTTTCTAGCTTGTGGCTTTCATCCAGTGAGGAGCATTAGATCTGAGAGCATTGCACCTAGATCTTAGGATCTAATGCAACCTCCAGCAGCCACATTTTTATCTTATTAACTAACTATGAAGCTTTGAGTCCAAATTGAAAACATAAAAATGTTTTCAATTCAAACTCATTAACTTGTATAGTTGTATAGATTTGAACCAGTTCAGCATTCATACTTTTCAGTGTTTTACATAATCCTATTGGGCAGGATTGGTGTTATATCACTAAACATCACATGATCACCATTCTTTATGCTTACACAAGCTGTTTACACAAGGCTAAACTATGAATATAGTAATTTAGCCTCTGTGTAAACAACTTGTTTAAGCATAAAGAATGGTGATCATGTAACATTAACATCCTTAACCTCTCTCATTTGTGTGTACGTACAATAAATAAACTCATGAATTAAACCTCAATAGCGTACACAAGTTTGTTTTGTTCTGAAATGATATTTCCATTGCATAGAAAAATATTTGTTTTTTTCCTAATAATTGATGTTAATTGTGTGTATACATTTACTTAATTTTGCTGAAATATAAAACATCAACATTTCTCCTTCACCAATTTTTACTTGGACTTAAGTTCCGGATCATTTTAACTTTCCCTCCTCTCATATTGAAGATTATGTTGATTTTTAATTATGCAACGCTACAGTTTGTTTATATATACGATAATAAAACGTCTTTTTAAAAATGCTAAATGAGTAACTTCCTTAATTATTAAATCTTATATAATAACCAAGAAAACTAGAGTTATTTATAGTATACGTCAGCATTTAAGATAAAATTGGGGAAGTAATTAATCGTGTTTTTTATGTTTTTTAATTAAGCCAGTCTACATTTCCAAATATTAATTTAGATGAAAATCTAATGAATTTAGTCATCACTGATAAAAAGTTATGGTCTTTTCAGGTATCAATGCTTGATTTATAGCTATATAATAAACCAAAAGTCACATTAAAGTAATTTTTGTCTAATAAAACTGTTTGATATTGATATAGTTATTTATAAGTTCATTCGAATTATTCTTTGGAGATCTAACTTGTATTATTTTAGTAACATACTTGGATTTGTTATTTAATGTATAGGTTTATATTCTTAATGTTAGATATTTGATAAGGTGTAAAATATATACACGCTCATTAAAATCATTAGAATATAATATAGTAAATACAGAGCTATTTTCTAACATTATATGTAATTTCCAGTTTTGACTAATGAACCATATACTGCTAATTAACCCTTTACTTTACTAAATTGAAATGTTTATTAACAGTATTTGTTTCATTAGTCAAGACTGGAAATTATATCTCTCAGGATCTTATGGTGTGGAATTAGTGCATATTCCAATCTTGCCTATGGTGGCGAACCTTTTTGTCTGTACGTGCCAAAAATTTCCAAAAAATATTTATTAAATAATTGGCCTGCCATACAGTTTTTAAATCAAAACATAAACATTTTAATTTTTACAGTTTTTTAAAAGTTTATAGACCAAAATAATAATAATAATTAAATAAAAATTCTAAATAAGCTAAATAAAAGTGAACAATATTTATTTTGAAGAGCACATGTTGAATAAAATGTAATAGTAAAAAATTAATAGTGATTAGAATAAAATTTTGGAAATAAACATAAAATCAACATAAATAGACATTATTTAATGAGATTTTTGCTGTTGTACATTGGATGCCAAATGCTTTATATCTAATTCACATTTTGTTAGTTTTAATAATGTACATGCTGAACTAGATTCATCTGTCATTCTATTTCTCGAACTGTCTTGAATTAAATGCATTTCTGAAAACAATGATTCATATATATATATGTAGAGGAGAAAATTGATAATATGTGGATCGCTAAAATTTTTAAGCAATTAAATGTTTCAGGAATAACATTCCAGGCAGTCAATAGTTCCTCTTCAGCATTCTTTTTACATATGACCAATAATCGATCATTTTCCATTGTTTCTAACTCATTACTCAAATCAAATTTCTGTTTCTATATAGAAATGAATTAAAAATTGACTGATTGCATTCCCATATCTTCCAAATTAAGCCACTCAAAAATTTCTAACATGAGACTTTTCATTGATATTATGTCTGGGTGTAAAATAAATTTTGATGTTTATGAAAATTGTCTGAACTGTATAAAGCTTAAAGAAAATTAATCAGTTATTGATTGAATAACAGCACAAAACTCTTGTGTCAATTTTACTTGATCTGGCTTCTCATAAATTCTAAATCAGACAAGAACTTTTTTATATTTGGAAAATATTTGTGTAAGAAATAATATCACGATTGAAATTTTGTAATTTGACATCACTTGCTTTGATCAAATCAAACATGACAATAATTGTCTTTTATAACCTTGCAGTTTCATTTTTAATTCATTTAGATGTGAACATATATCAATAAAAACCATTAATTTTGAAAGCCATTCAACATCCATTAATTTATTATATTTTGTATGATTTCCTCATTATGTAAAAACAGTCTAATTTCATCTAAATACTCAATGAATCTTTGAAGAACTTTTCCTCAACCATCAGACATTATAGTATATAAGTAAACCATTGTATGCTGAGTTCACTTCACTCTATAAATTTAAAAATAAATTGACTAACTTATTCACAATAGATCATAACATCATCCAGTGCCTTATAACTGACCTTGTGCATAAAACTTGCTGATGTATAATGCAATGAAAACCCAAAATTGAATGTCCAATACGGTTGGTAAATAAAGTGAGAAAACTATTTTCTTTTTCAGTCATGCTTCGAGCTAGTTACTGAAACAATGTTGGCAACATCTATTTCTTTTTCAGAGAGTACATTTGAAATTTCATTGCAAATATCTATTCCTTTTGTTGTTGTTACTAATGAGCTTAAACAGATCAATTCTTTGATATTATTTCCAACCCAATAGTGAATAAAAATAGCCATTTATGTCTGAACTTTCATCAAGGCAGAGAGAAATTAAACTAGATTTTATATCTCTTTTTTTTTGTTAGTAATTTATGTTGTTAGCTATTTGCAGGATTCTTTTTTTAACTGTATTTCTAGCCAATGGTAAATCTTTTATGCTCTGAATAATTTTTGCTTTGTTTTTAAAACCTTCAAAAAGAATTGGTGCACTTTTCATCCAAGCTTTTTTCATATATTCTCCATCATTAAAAGGCTTCCCATATTTGGAAATTGCATTTGAAATAAAAAAAACTAGCAGCCGTTATATTTGAATGATTTTAGATGAATTTCATTATAGATGTTGATTGAATATTTATATTTTTAAATGCTTGGGTAATATATTCTTTTTGTTCATCTTTACTTTTTTTACAGAGCGATTTACGATTGCTGTATTTTTATATTGGACTATTTCCATCATCTAATATATGTGTTGAATGTCTTTATAAAAGTTTAATTTTAGTTAAATATTCCAAATGCATTCAACTGTTAGTAATATTGCAGCAAACAGGTTAGTATATGCACCAACTGTTAGTAATATCACAGCAAACAGATTAGTAACCTGTTTGCTGTGATATTACTAACAGTGTATATACTAACCTGTTTGCTGTGATATTACTAAGATTTGTTTGCTGTGATATTACTAACAGTTGGTGCATATACTAAACCTGTTTGCTATGATATTACTAACATTTGTTTGCTGTGATATTACTAGCAGTTGGTGCATATACTAAGCTGTTTGCTGTGATATTACTAACAGTTGAATGCATTTGGAATATTTAACTAAAATTAAACTTTTCTAAAGACATTCAGCACACATATTAGATGATGGAAATAGTCCAATATAAAAATACAGCTAGAACACCATCATCACAAACCTTCAGAAAAACACGATTTATGATTAGTCTTCTTACCGATGATGTTCTCAGTACAACTTCTGAAACATAAAACACATATTGCCTTGCTGTCTTTGTTAATCATTCCATACTCATTAGTTCACCAATTTTGAAATTCTCCACTGCTTGACAATTTTTTTTTTTATTAGTCATATTAACATAATGATAACAAATTATTTAAAAGTAAATTTAAAAGAGCTTTAATAATTTTATAAATCAAAGATTTATTATATGTTAAAATATATTATTATCTTTACATTATACTTTTACAACAAAACTTCAAGCAAAAAAAAACGTTTGATAGCGTTGATTACGCATCTCGTTCACGATTTTGATTATGTTAAAAAAATGAATGGTATCAACACGTTTAGGTAAAAAAAAAAGATTAGGACTGAAAATAATTTTATTACTTTTCCTTTACGTTTGAAAAAAAAATACTTCAAAGAGTTATATTGGAATCATTTGATAGATTGACTTAAAATATAATTCCCACCTATATATATATAACTTTTTTTTTTCACATTTTGTAATTTATTGCTTCTGATCAGAATTCAATTGTAAATTGAATTCTAGTATAATATATTTATTTATTTTATCTTTGGTTAGCAGTAAATTTTTATTAGTACAGATTTTAACAATAAAAAAATATTGAATAATTTAAAGCATAGAAAATTATAATATGTAAATAGTTCGCATGCCTGTAAAAAATTCAAACGTGCCATCTCTGGCACGCTTGTCATCGGTTCGCTATCATTGAAAATTCTAGGGATTCAAAAGAATTTTTTTCCCAAGAAATTTAATAAGTTTTTTATTGATCCAACCCAGTTATCTTTAACTATGGTATACAACGAGGATGAAAAAAATCACTCAAATTCGTATCATCTAGGAATTGGAAGGTCTTGTGAGTCTTTCTTCTACTTATGGTTCTCTTATGAATGATCCTTTGCCCTACAGTGGATTATTTATTTAAAAGATCAAATTACAACATTACTCACAAAGTTATTTATTTCAGTTCTTCCATTTTAATTAAATCTGAAAGAATGGATTTTCATATATTAACTCGGCTAAAAATTTAAAGTAAACTGGGTAGCAGTATGCCAGTAGATTGATGGAACTTAAAACTAAAGATTCTCAGATCAATAATCAAATGTCATTTCCCATGTTCAAATATTTTATGACCTTCTAGGCAACTATCTGAGTTTTTTTTTAGCACTCTGTGGTTCATCACAGTGATAAAATAAATGACTTGAAAGTTAAACTTTCCTCCATTGAAACTCAGCCTGTCGTGTTTACTGTTTTAAAATCATATGACCTCCCAAGTAACTGATGATTTATTAAATTCCATAACAGACTGATTATCATTAGTATCTTAAAAAAAAAAAATTAAATGTAGATGGAAGTTAAAATTATTCGGTAATTTTATATTTAAAAAATTATTTATTTTTTTTATTTTCTACTTGCTTTATTTTTAAATTATTTTTATTTCCTTTTTTTTTTTAGCATTGTAGATTTTATAGAAAATGGCTGATTAATATAATTTCCAGCTGAAATTAAATTTTAATAATTTATTAATATTAATATGAAAGTTTTAGGAAATAATTAAATATTCAAATTAATTTAATTATCTAAAACGGATATTGTTGGTCTGTTATTTTCATATTATCATTTGATAATAATATTATTAAATATTTTAATTTTGTTTTAGTTTGTTTTTTAATAACAAAAAAATACTATTACAGATATTATAAATAAATGAAGAAACAATAATAATTTGATAACTAATACTTTATTCTAGGATAGTAAGTAGTTCATGATAGGAGCTAGCATTCTAATATTGATTGGTAAATGGATATCTAGCTATTTGTGATGGAATCTTCAATACTAGATAAACTCATATAAAATAGAATATATCATTTAGCACATTTTTCTTTTTTCACTTTTTACAATGTAGTCTATTTTATTTATTCCTTGATATTTTTGTACGACTGTTCGTCAGTTAAAACTGTAAAATGCGCTGGTGTGTGTGAGCCTGTACAGTGTATTAAGTTACATATTGAAACATAGTGCGTTAAAGGTCTGCCCATCCCTCACATTTGTATGTATAAATGGATTATTAATATTAATATTTTATCACAGATAAATGGATTATTCTCTTGTACACTAGGGGTCAGAATGATTAACGTCAATATGGGTAGGATGACAACCTTGGCACTAACGTGAGCTTTGAATGTTCCATCATCAGATTTTCAATGAAATGGACATTTGAAGAGTTGTTGGTTGGAGTAGCTTGAAGCCTGTCCATTAAAATATGAAGATTCGCTATCTTAATATAAAGCTGAGCACTGATTGTATATATGTAGATATGGTAATCTGAACCAACTGATGAGTGCTGATTTAGCATGAAATATCTGTATTGGTGATTGTTTATCTTTTCATCGTGGGTGTGATCAAGTGGGTCAGCAATATGAGATGGCATGGAGAGTTGAGGGTCATGTGAAAGTCTCTGAGTTCGAATCCCTTATATATTACATTGTAAGAAGTGAATAAAGAAAAGTGTACTAAATGATATATACAATCAATGCATAAAGGAGTAAAAAGCAGAGAAAAATTAGAATATAAATAAGTAATTGTTGATGATGATGTTTTGATAACTTATTTTATATATTAAATCATTCCCATGTGTAGTTTAGTGCTGTAGTAGAGCTTCAATACTCGGATTAACTCTAATGCAGAAATTCCAGAGCTTTTGAACATCGTATGAATTTCTAAACAATAATCCCAGTAGATTTTTATTTATCATTAAAATAATCATAATAAACATTATTCTAGTTTTCTTACGACTCTCTACAACAGCAAGTGTTTTTATTTGTCCCATTTTTTGCGACTCTTACTGGTATATAAGATGGAAGGAAAATTAAAATAAATCAAGATTGTTTGATTTGCTTGATAGTTTTTAAGAAGTTTTTAAGAAGTTCATGGGCTGCTATACATGGACTTTGAGCTCCAGAGTCTATGATTCTACCACTATATCAAAGCATGCTGAGAGCTCATTAAAGAATATAATAATTAAATGGTAAAGTTCAAGCAGTCAAGTATTGGTCACCTAGCATTTAGCATAGCTGCCTTCCAAGCAGCTGACCCTGTGTTCACTTCCCAGTCAATGCATTTGACATATGAAAAAAAAAGTTCAAACATCAGAAGTGATAAATATGGGCTGCTATATATGGACTTTGAGCTTTAGAGTCTGTCACTCTACCATTGCACCAAAGTATGCTGGGAACTCAGAAAGAATATAGTAATTAAGCGGCTTATTATTCAGGAGTTCATAAGAAGTTCAAGCATCAGAAAAGGCGTGGCTGGATTGTTGTTCATGTATTTTGAGGTTCAGAATCTGTCACTTCAGAAAAGCATGCTGGGAACTCAAGAAAGGATATAATTTATTATTCAGGAGATCATAAGAAGTGCAATCATCAAGCTGGACTGCCAAGTATGGACCTTGAACTCCAGAGACTGCCAGCCTACCACTACAGCAAAGCATTATGGTAATTCAGAAAGAATACAGTAATTGAACAATGTATTATTCATGACTTCATAAGAAATTCAAGCTTCAGAAGTGACTGAACTGGGTCATAATTTGTGGATTTCATACTCCAAAGACTGTCATTCTACTACTGTACAAAACCATATATTTTATAGAAGTAAATTGAATGAAGAAACTAGAACATAAAATTGAAAGAATAGGACGACAAAGAAAGAGATCAAATCTGGTGATTAAAAACGTTTATCTTAGAACTATGAAGCATTATTTTTAGAATGAAACTGAATTGAGAAATATGAAGATTGTAAGAATGAAATAGCTGTAGTTATTCAAGCTACTTTTCTTGTAAAAGGTAATGTGCTGTTTCTAACTTAAAGATAATCTTTATCCCCCATCACCACCTTCACGCCCATTTTTTAAAAAGATTTAATAATACGTAGGTTGTTTCAGTATATTCTTCCAAAATTAAAAATCGGAAACATCTGAATTCAAAATCATTTTTGTTTTCTTTAATTGGAGAAAGGCAAATGGCTGTGGAAGAAGAGGAATTGGTTCAGGTGTTTGATACTTTTGACTCACCTGAAGGGGAGAGGTTTTTCGGAAAATGCATGCATAGTGATAGGGAGTGGTCTGATTTTCTGTGCTGCTGGATGTTGCAACATTGTGCGGTTGAGATGAGAAGGTCAGATAAACAAAAACCGAAAAAAATGGAAAGTTTATATCTTTAGTTAAAGGGTATTAAACTGCATAATTAGCTAGTTTTGAAAATATTAAATAACCATTATTCAAACGATATTCATAGTATTTTAAACAGATAAGACATTGGACATACTAGCAACTTTTTTTGGCATCTCTAAGTGGAAATATAGAATATTAAAGTCAATTTTTCTATAGCTTTAGATATTCAATGTATGTCAATGTTTCAATTAAATATTAAGGTGTTGAAAAATGGATATTTATGCAGTTGTAATAAAAAGAATTAGAGTTTGAAATAATTTTTTAACTATTCTATATAATGGGGATTATAAATTACCTATTTTTAGAAAAAAACATTTCCTGTTAAGGTGATCTGTGATTTGATGTGCTCATTGCATCTAATATGACTTTCATTTTTTCAATTGAGATTAAATATTGCATTTATATCCTTGCATGCTTTGGTGCAGTGGGAGAATGGTAGACTCTGGAGTTCAAGGTCCATGGACCACAGCCCAGCTCTGTCACTTGTGATGCTTGAACTTCTTACGAACTCCTGAATAATAAGCCATTCAATTACTATACTCTGAATTCCAGCATACTTTGGTGCAGTCGGAGATTGGCACATTTCTGAAGATAAAAATCCATGGATCACAGCCCATTTCTTACTTCTGATGCCTGAACTTTTTATGAACTCCTGTATAATAAACCATTCAATTACTATAATCTTTGAGTTCCCAGCATGCTTTGCTGCAGTGGTTCAGTGGCAGACTCTGGAGCTCAAGGTCTATGGATGACATCCCAGCTCTCTTCTGATGTTTGAACTTTTTCTGAATTCCTAAATAATAAACCATCCGATTACTATATTCCTTCTGTTTCCAACATGCTTTGCTGCAGTAATAGATTGGCAGAAAACTCAATGTCCATGGATAGCAGACCCAGATTTGTCATGATGGTCGAACTTCTTATAAATTTCCAAATAAATTATTCAATTTTTTATTGCATTTAAACATCTGAAATAGTAATTATACATACATATTACCAGATGGACTATTGAACTATTTTATGAAATATATTTCTACCTATTATAGAAACTATTTTAATAGCAAGTACAATTATATATATATGTGTGTGTGTGATAATATGTTGGACTATTTCCATTATTTGTCATTAAATGTTGAAAGTATATAAAAATTTTAAACTTTATTTAAACTTTTCAAATACAAACAACTTGTTAGTAATAACACACAAATATACAACACAAGTTAGTGGTGTTGTCTATTTGCATGCTATTACTAACAGTTGTTTATATTTACAAAGTTTAAAATTGTCTAGACATTCAACATTTAATGATGATTGATAATGGAAATAATCCAATGTTTTAACATATCTAAAATACCATCATCAGAAACCTTCAGATATATATATATCACACTTGTCATAAATTTAATTCATAAATTTCACATGTGCACCCATCTGTTTGAGCATTGTCTTGAATCATCTCTCAATTGCATCATATCTTCATCTTATATACCAATGTCACATGTCTTGGGTAGGATAAGGAGAACTGTTTTTAGTCTTCTTATGTATTCAGTCATGTGATTCCTTTTTTCTCTTATATTCGTGACTGTACTATCTTTTTTATAGCTGGATTTTATTTTTTTATTGAAAATGTTTTTGGCTGTCTAAATGTGAGCAACTTATCTTAAACATATGTTAAAATCCTATTTACCACTTTAAGTTTAGTCTTCCTTTTTTACATTTATGATTGCCATTTTTATTTTCTTTTGTTTTGGTCAGATAAAATTAGTATAATCTTTCATTGGTTCTAGTTTTTAATCTGTAATATTTTGACTCTTTTTGAAGATTTTGATTAATTTTTTTATAACTTTATATGGCTTTGTAACTATCACATATTACACCTTTTCCAGTTGAAGGCAAATGTTATTTTTCCAAAACCTAATGGTCCACATGATTGTTTGTAGAACCTACTACGAATTATAAACACTCCTTTCATCCATGAAAGTTCTTCTTTTAACTCTGCAGAGGTCACAACTGATTTGAGAGATACAAACAAACACTTCCTTTAAAATATTGTTAAGTATACCGTTTGTATAGGTTCAAAGTTATGTTTAGCTGCACATGTGTATACAACTAATATTACATTATAACATTTAATCTATGTTCTGTAAGGATATGTGGTGTTGCTCTATATTCAAAATGAGTTGCTTATCAAAATATTTTTGAAGTTTTGTCAAAAATATTTATGCCTGAGTATAGCAATATGTTTGAGTTGACTGTTGCAAATATTTTCAAAGCCAATTATTGAAGATTCAGATTAATTAATGCAAAAATCAAAATTTAAATATGACAATTTATCATTTCAATATTATATTCAAACCCAAACCTCTTCTATCTTCTTATAATATATATATAATTACTTTTAGATGTAAATTTTCCTAGCTTATGGTTTATCTTCATTTATTATAATTATTTAACAATATTTACTAAAATAAAAACGTTAAACAGTTAATTACATAGATAAATAAATCAAATTATTAATTTCTTTATCTATTTACTTCTCCCCCTCTATTTATAACGATTATTTTAAAGTATAAAATTAAATAATATACAAATATTGTTTTACAATTTTTTTTTTTTTTTTTTTAAACATAAGTTTATCTTTAAAAAGTTTTAATTTTTTTTTTTTTTTGGTCCTCCAATCGTTCCGAAGCTTCAGACTAGTTAAGCATCAGCACCCCTCCCCCCTTCTATTTCTCTGGTTCTCATAATAATATCACAAAACTATGAAATTCCAATGCAAACAGATTATTTACACTTTCTGGGTTTTTTTTCTTCTTAACAATCAAAGATTATTTTCAACTTGCATCTTATTATTTTATTTAGATACTTCTAGAATTTATTATAATATCAACATTTTACTGGTCTATCACTGTATTTCAGAATTCACATTATTCCTTACGTACTCTTAGTCAATGTTATCCTTTAGACTATAGCGTTTTACATCCTCTCTTTAAATGTAGATTGACCTTATCTTCAGCATACATTTTACATTTTCAAATAAGCTAATGTTTATCCCATTAATTTATTCAAATCTTTCTCCTTCAATACATATTTATTCTTTATTAATTGTCTTCAGTAATTATTTAATTTTTTACACTTATCTTATTTTTCCATCTTACAATTTTGATAAAAATTCTTTCATTTTCCGAGTAGACCGATGTGATCTTATTACAAGTGTAAATATAATCTTCATTTTAATTTTTCATTTCACATTTTGCTTTGTACTATATCCATACATTCTTTTAACTTTCCATCTTACAATTTTGATAAAAATTCTTTCATTTTCCGAGTAGACCGATGTGATCTTATTACAAGTGTAAATATAATCTTCATTTTAATTTTTCATTTCACATTTTGCTTTGTACTATATCCATACATTCTTTTAACTTTTATCATTCATCTAGTACATATAATTTACCCTTAAAGTTCATTATTCATGATAGTGGTATTAATAATAATAATTATCTGTTCAGATATTTTATACCATTGAAATTATCATTCAGATACATTTTTATATGTTCTCTTCTAATATTAAGACCATTTTTCCATGGGAAAATATTTCCACTATCATTCTTTACTGATTTAGTTTTAACTATATTTAAAAATGTATGCTTAACTCTGTCGGGAATAATTTTGGTTTATTCATCCACCAACTCCAACTTAATCTTTTACAAATCTTATGATAGTCACATAAGAACTAAATCATGTATTAACATAATATTCACTGTTGTTTCCTTGAGTTTATGTATTACTTTATGACACTTTGGCATAAATTTACAACTGTTTCCTTTCATTCTTCTATTTTTTTCAATATAATGACTCCAAGATATCTCCCGAAATTGTTAAATTGTTGACTTCACCAATAAAGATTTAACTTTTTTCACTTCATTTTAACAAAACTTTATAATATATACTTTTAAATTCTCAAGTAGATCATAAATTACTTTTTTAAAATCATAATAAGATTTAAAAGAATTTAAATAAACTTTTAGAGAAGAACGAAATTTTTTTTTTTTTTCAATCTGTAATCTTTTTTTCATTTTTCCCTCGATTTTTTTTTTTTTTTTAAATATCGTCTGCTTGTACTTCTCTGGTTTTGAATATTTAATTAGTTGCTTGTAGCTTAACCATTTGTAAAACAGTTATCTGTCTACAAGATTTACTACTAATAATGAAAAAGCAATTATTTTCATGGACTGAATAAAAATACAATTAACTTTAAATCAATTTATATCATTTTAATTTTATTTATATATAGACTAGATCTGAGATTAATTTTATAAACTTTTAATCAAAAAATTCATAACATAAATATTATTTATTTTGGAAAATAAATTAAGATTTCTCAGGAAATAGCCATTACTTTATAATATTAGATGCGCACAGACATGATTATCTATCTATATAACACTTATTTTTATTTATAAGATTAGATTTGAACTTTCCTATAATTTTCAATATTATAAGCAATTAATTAATTTATAGTTTATTATTTTATCTCTTATATACCTTTGAAAATAAATACTTTATCCAGGATTTATAGGATTTAGACTACTTTAAATTAACTAATCTCAGGTTCAAGCCCTAAGACAACTAAAATGACTTTTATTTTTCTTAGTTTTAATAAATATATATATTTGCTTTATAAAATTTAGAATTATACACCCTAACTTATTTCCAGTTTAATTTATGATGGAGTGTACTAAATATGCATAGCTTAATTGATATATGTAATTGAAACAGAAGTAAACTATCATTTTATATGCTATGAATAAACAACACTCTACATTAATAAACGTTGATAAAGAATAGTCAGATGATCTATCCTTTATGCTTAGATCATATTTAAGCTAATTTTTATTAATATTGCTAGAAATTGAGTATTATATTTATGTATTAGTCACATTTTAAATGTAGCTTAGGCTAGGTGGTTTGCTAATTTTGTATCATTATTTATTGACATAGAGTGTTGTTTATTTATAGTATATGGAAGCGTAGTATACTTCTATTTAATTTAAACAAATGTATAGGGTTTGCTATTATCTGTTTTCATGGGAAAATTTGGAACTAAATGGCAGCTGATATGAGGGGATCACTATATTTGAACATTTTTAAAAATATTAGTACATATAAGACATTGAGGTTTTTAAAAAAGAAAGTTACATTTTTGTGCCCAGTGCCATTTAAAGCAATGGCAAAATAATGGATTCTAAAGTTCAATACTTGTGGATCACAACTCAATTCCATTACATCCACTGCTCAAACTTTATGTGATTCTTAATGTGAGCTCCTAAACAATAAATTATTTGATTATTTTTATTACATTATTATTATTTTTTTTAAAAATCCAGTCCTTTTTATATTTCAAGCATAAGAATCTATAAAGCTTTTCTTTTTATCATTATTATAGTGTAATTTTGTTTACAATTATTTTACATTTTATTTCATGTTGTCTATTATAAAATAATGTCGAGAAGGATTGACGACTTTCTATATGTGAGTTTTCAGAGAATTTGTTTTAGCAGTCACCATATTATACTGAGCTTGAGTCATTAAGTTGCTTACACCATGTGTACCAGTGAAAGGGTAACAGGGTTTTTCTCCAAGCTGCTTGTGCCATCTTTGAATTAATGCATGTGTTACATAGCAACATAGTTTAGCCATTCCCCATAAAAAAATTTTGAGTACCATTTATGTCTGAATCATAAATTACAACACAAAATGTGACAGTATGGCAAATTCATGTCTGAGATAACTCCAGCCATGCATTGCAAGAATATTTTAAATGGTTTGTAAGATTTTGTGATGGCAGGGAAAACATTGAAGATGATCTATGATGTTAGGAAACACATTATCACATTTCTTATCAAAACTCCTGATTTAGGCACACTAACATTTTAAAATGTGTATGGCGAATAACTAAACTGTCTCTATGTAACTTAAATTTAAAACTTGGATATATTATAGAAGAGGAGCAACCCTTTATCATTGTCTTGCATAAATGATACCTTTTGACAAGTTATTTATATATCAACATGTCCATCAAAACATGGAATTTATATATATGGAGATTCTTTTATCTTATTCTAGGTATTGCCATTCTTGAATAATCATTGCACATCATAGTTGTTAGTCTGTTTTTTACTTCCAACAATAAGAAGTAGCACTCAGAGCTGGAATAAGTGCACTTTGAATTTAGCAGCTATTTTTTATTCTTTTATACTATTCAAGCTTATAGTCTGAAATTTAAAACTGTAAAGTTTTGAACCTAAGCTAACTTGCTTGTATGATTACAGAGATGTAACACCAGTTCACTATCTATCTGTTTTAGAGACTTCATTTTTATGTTAACTGTAAATCTCTTTAATATTTCAGCTAAAAAAGTTATGACCAATAGTAATGTCACATGATTGCTGATATGCTTTCAAGAGTATATTTTATTTTACAAGTTTGAATAATCATTGGACATCATGTGCTATTGTTATGGAAGGAGATGATTATCAAAATTATTATTTAACTATTATATTTAGTAATATTTCAGCAAGTATAATAATAAATCATTAAAATTGTTAGGGAGAGTCTTTTTATTAATTTATCTTTTAGATTCCATTTTTAATTTTATATTTTATATATTTTTATTTACGTATATAATATACTTTTATAACAAATAGTTTTAATTTTTATGTGAAATATTTTATAGTCTTTCAAAAATTAATATTAAATGAACATGATTGTAACAGACCAAATCGTAGAGTAGCAAACCGTAATTAAGTTATACAATGCTTAATTCATTAAATCCCTTTTTGATTTGTGCGTGTGCTGTCTCACTACGCTTATTTTTTATAGCTGGCTGTTGTCGATCTCAGTGACGGAAGTGATGATATACCTATTGTAGTGTCTAAAACTAAGGAGTTTTCTTTCAAGAAGCAGGTAACCCTGTTCGTTTAAACCTTTGTCATTCCCTCCAGCCTCGTAATCACTTTTGCAACTCGCTGCTGCCTGTATTTTTTCCGTGAGCACTGTAGCCTGTGTCAGCCTCTTGCTTCTACTAATCAATTTTTTATTTAATTCGTAGATTCAAAAATAGCCTTTGTAATGCTAACTTCAAAAATTTAATTCTAACGTACTATGGTTAATTATATTTTAAATTGTTTCTAACTCAGATAATTCATGCATATTTAATGCATAATTTATTTATCATTTCACTAAAAGTAGTTATTTAACGTACAATTTGTAGTTGAAATAGTAGACATTGAAAACTTTAAATTAATATTTTTTATAACTTTTTATTATTAATATTAACATTTCAGTAGCCCTGTATGGGTTTGCGCAATGTAGACTGTAGAGCTAAAATTACCTGAATTAATTATCAACTAAGTAAAATAGAATTTCAATTAATTAAATAAAATTGTTGTACGCAGTTCATTAAATAAAATGCTTGAGCAACTAATAATACGATTATTTGTAATAATATATAAGACTATTTCTATCATCTAGATGAACTGATGTTTTAAAAGAAATTCAATATTATTTATTGTTTTCAAATACACTCAACTGTTAATAATAACTCCAGGATTAGTATACAAGTGAACATTTCAAGTAATAGTATTCTTCTCTCTTCTCCACGAATTACTGGCCTGACAAGTAGATGTAATAGCATAGTGATTAAACTTATAACCTTTAGATACATAAATACTAAACTTAAAATGGACATCTTATCAACTAGTCCAGAAATTGGTAAATTTTTAACATGAAGAGCCATATTCTCCACCCATTAAAAAGCTGTAAAGAATGAGGTAAAAAAATATGTTGAAAAAATATAAATTTCTGAATGGCAGTGAATATATTTGAACATTTATTTTAGTAATACGCCACAATAGAATCTGTATGTCCTCCTGATGAAAATAAAAATTATATTAAAAAAATAAATAAATAAAAACAAAAAATTACTTTGACAGTTTGATTTGTTCACTAATTTCCAGCATTTAAATATTCATCACATACAGTAATTACTATTCTATAATAAGGATGAATTCAAAAGACAACATTGTAATGTTCATCCTCTCTTAGAGTCATCAAAATATTTATTTACAAGTTACAAGAAGAAAAAAAGTGTTTATGTTTATCATGATAAAAGAGCCACGAGATTTGGATCAAAAAGTCGCATTTGGCTTACGAGCTGCAGTTTGTGGACATCTAAACTAGGCTATTCTGCCAAAAGACAATAGTCAGTAGAAATTTAAATATACTTATGTTATGAGTTCTGATTTCTTCACTTTTTTCTTTCAAGGACTAAGTTAATAAGTAGTTTTTCAACATTATGGATTATCATTCAATAACCTTATCTTTAAACGAAAATAAAACTGATCAGGAGGATCTTTGTAGATAAGTATATTAAATGTTTACTATTTCTTATCTTTGACAGAATGTCATATTTGGTTAAAGCATCACCTTAAATTTAATATGCATGAATTTAAAGATTGCTTATTCAATTCTTATGCATGGCTAGCAACAGCTGAAGAGGAGAAGAATACCATTTGAAATCCTGTGTTTTGTACTAATCTGCATGATATTACTAACAGTTGACTGTAGATAGGAAAGTGCAAATAAATAATTCATCTATATGATGGAAATAGTTCAACATACTCATGTAAAGTCTATCATTGTAAAGCTTCAAACAAATAGTGTACATTTATTGATTTGTTATTACATTTCATCTCTTTTGTTAAATAATCTTTTCTCTTCTTCATGAATTCACCAGAAAGAGTTATTTATTTTATATATCACCAAGTATAAACTCTTTATTAATCTTATTTTATTTTTTATTAATTTCTACAATTATTTCATCATTATCATCATCACTATTATTATTCAATTATTTAAGTTCTGTTGTTTTTGTTATTTATAACAAATATTAAGTCTGCACATGTAATATTAGTTTATTTGTTTTTAAAGTTAAATATTAGATTGCACAATCATTTATACAAATGTTAATTAGAAAACATCATGTAATACCTTCGATACTAGTAATAACATTAAAATATGTATCCTCCCCCTCCTCATTGTAATGCTTCTTTTTACGTGAAGACATTTATAATTTTTTTTCCCCATCCAATATATATGTATGTGTAAACTGTAAATTATTCACCATAATACTAAAAGTACCGTTTTATTTTATTTTTCTATCCGATCCTAATTCTGATGAACAGCCAATAAAAATACTTCTTATTTTCTGTAATCTTAGGAATATTTTAAGAGTGAATTAAGGGGAAGATTAATTAAGCACTTTGTGTGGAGTGTATTTTTGTATGGTTGTGAAATCTGGGCAATGAGAACAAAGAATAATTTGGGAACTTTTGGTATGTGGATATGGAGGAAAATGTATAAAGTTAGTCAGAAGAATAAAATGATAGATGAGAAAATTTTGGACAGAATGAATGAAAAAAAAAAAAAAAACAGTTGTCTGAAGAAATTAGAGAGAAGAATAAAATGACAGATGAAAAATTTTTGGACAGAGAATGAAAAAAAAGATTGTCTGAAGAAATTAGAGATAGAAGGAGAAACTGGATTGATCATATACTAAGAAGAAAGAATAATTTAATAAAGGATGTTGTGGAAGAGATGGTGAATGGAAACAAGGAGAAAAAATGGAGAAGATTGACTTCGCTAAATGATATAAGAGATAGGAAATAATATATGGAATTGAAGATCCGGATAATGAACATAACAGAATGGAGAAATATATGCTGAGTGCCCTCTGGATTTGTCCATAGGTCAGAGCACTATTGATTGGTTGATTGAATTCTTGTGCTTTTTATTCAAGCATCTGTGTATTTTATGTGAAGCAAAAAAAAAAAGAAAAAAACTTGATAAAGTGAAAAAATGATAAAATATTTATTATTGTAGCAGATATTAGTAAGAGTTTATGTTAAAGTGTGGAGCTATGTTGTATTGTATAAATAGATTGTTGAAAACATGAAAAGCTATTGAATTTTTTACAATCAACTATAAAAGATTTCTTGGTGCTAGTGAAAACAAAATGGATTGTGTTTAATTTCTTGAATTAAATCAGTTTGACTGTACATAAACAAATGAAGTTTTATATATTAATTTATTTAAGCGCAAGCAGATGATATAATAATAACATAAAAGTCTGAAACCTTTGACAGAAGTGCCTTAAAAATGCTTATATGACAGTTTTGTACAATTGAGTTTTAGGAATAGAAGAGAATATACTGTTAGTTAAAACTATTATGCAGAGGACAGGGATATTGATATATTCTCTGTAGATTTAAAAGATATTTTGTGTAACAAATTGATCAGGCTGATGGTTTTCTTATTATAGCATAGGACTGAGTGAGTATATCTATATGTGATTGAACCTCAGAAGTTTGAATGAGACAAGATGGCAATATGACTTGCTCTGCAGAAATTTGTGCTAATAAGAAAATAGAGAAATTGAATTGAGTATTTCTGATCAAAACGTTTAAAAGATATTGCCACTGTTATTTCATCGTTTCTATTAAATATTTAAAAAAATCACTTCTCTTACTGCATTATCCACAATATTTTATTTATTAGCAGTTTTGACTGCCTAGAAGCCTTCCTCAGATATGATTAAATATTTTTCAATAGTTCAGAGAATATTTGAAGGAGACTGCTAATCAGTCAAACTGTCGGAAGTAAATAAAGTATTATAAAAAGTACATTAAAAGGTATAAGCTTTTATAAATATATTCTGGTATTATTACCACATAACAATTGAATTAGATCTGCCCCCTCCCCTTCCTTCCAAAAAAAATGTTTGAATTTATTTTTACAGGTCATTTTATTGGCTAATTTTATTACATCATTGTATTAAATAAAAAATAAATAATTAGTAGTTTTATTGCTTGAGAGTTCGTAAGAAGTTTGAACATCAGAAGTATCAGAACAAGAGTCAATCTGAGGACCTTCTGCTTAAAGTCTGATATTCTACCACTGGACTAAAACAAGTTTATTATTATATATGGATGTAAGTTTTACATATTTTTTATCTGTTTCGGAAAACATATATACTTCTATATTCACTTATGTCCAGGACTATTGGAACATAATCATATTCTCTTTTTTTCCTCTCCATAAATTAATTGCAAAATGTTATTGTAGTTAATCAGTTATGCCTAATTTCTCTCTGTATTTTGACTTACTGTCAATGGGATATTTGATTATTATGTATTTATCTGTTAATATTCAAACAAAATATGAATTCCTATGGCATTACTTTTCAAAATTAAACTTTCAGTAAATTCTCATGTTTTATCCTAATATTTAAATGCCTTGCATTCATTTTATCAGTACTGTATTATTAAGTACAGAATTCATATCTAATATTTAAATATGAACATATTATCTATACTGAACTCGTCTTATACAACCGATACACATTACCACACACGTGAAAAAGATAAATTATCTCCAATGTATGTATTTTGTGTTGGACCAGCACTCATCAGTTGGTCTAGTTGGTACTATCTTAATATAAACCGAGCACTGACTATATGTATGTGTGGGAGATGATGATCTGGACCAACTGATGAGTGCTAGCTCATCGTGAAATATGTATATTGGAGATCATTTATCTTTTTCATGTGTGGTCATGTGTATCAGTTATATAAGATAGATTGGAGAGATATAGGTAACTTGAAAGTCTGAGTTCAAATTGCTTAGAGTTCATATCTATAAAGTGAGGACTTCGTATGTTTGAACAAAACAGTTAACGTTAATGTATTATTATAAATTATTTCCATCAATATTGAAAATTGTGTCAAGATGCACAAAAACGTTTGTATTAATTCTACATATTGTTATTTACTTGACTACGCCTAAAAATAAAAAAATAAAAATTGTAGATGTTTTTTTATACAACTGAAATTAATTGTCTGAAGATAGAAATAGATATTTAGCTAATTAAAATACTATAACCATATATTTTATTAGTATTGGTTATAGTTTGTCAGAGATGAACCTTGCATAATATCTTTTATTTTCAATTTAATAAACTTTAATAATAAGTTTATATTAAGTTCTAAAAATGAAGTACAAAATTATATCTTTATATTTTGCTCTTTTAAGGGCATGGGGGGGGGGAGGTTCTAAGAAAAATCATAATGAATTTTGTTTTACATTAATTATTAAAGATTTATTTTTAATTATGATTATTGAAATATTATATGCTTATACAGTAATAGTGCATTCATCTGCTGTGTTTATGACCTAGATTTAAATCCTGGTCAATTAAAACTTGATTTTTTTTTTCTGATTCTAATAAGGCTATTTTTTGTTAGCGGGACCACACTTTAGATCTTTTTTTTTTTTATGTACTATTGATGTACTGAAAACCATATTTGAATCTAGTTTCATAATTCTATTTAATCCAGCAATGGTATTTTTATATGATAACAATATTTTGAACAGATGGAAGGAATATTTTGAGCATTCAAGAATTAAAATAAAGACTTTTAATGATATATATACTTTACCTCCTCATTTAGATTTGGACAATTATAACCAACTTAATGAAGTCAAAACAGATTTTTGTAATGTTAAAAATATAAAGCATGCAAATCCTAACAGAATACCAGGAGAAAGTTTAAAATATGGTGGTTATATTTTTTAAAAGTATGCTACCAAATTTCATGACTATTTCAGTAGTAAAAGACATTGACAATTAATTAAAATAGAAAAAAAAGAAAGAAATGAAGGATAAAATCTTAATTCTTAATTTTTCTTGATTTTTTAACCAAAAGTTGTTTTTTAAAAAATGCTGTCTTCATAAACACCGTTGTTCGATTTGAATATGAACAGTTATAAAAAGTCAGTGGTGAAATAAAGTAAAAAATAATATATATAAAAATATTTGATAAAAAAGACTTTTATTTAATTTGATAAGTGATGCACCAAAACCAAAAAAAAATTATTTTTTTTAAGCACAGTTTTTATAGTTACATGTAAATTGAAATAAAAGCGCGAGCCATCTATAAATTAATTAATCCAATCATCATTTTTAAAACCAGTGATTGAATTTATTAATTTATGGATACTTTAAGTTTTTATCTCAAATTGCATGTAAATATGACAATTATGCTTAAAGAAAAATATATTTTTTTGATTTTTAGTGCATTATTCGACAAATTGGATAAAAGTATTTTTGTAAAATATTTTTTATAAATATTATTTAAAATTTACTTTGTTTTAAATGGAAATACTTCATATGAAGTTTATTAGAAATATTTTTCACTGAACAAACTCTCATTTGCAAGACAACCACATTATTTTGTTTTAAAACTCCTAAGCCATTAATGGTTTAGAGCAAAGTGGTTGAGTTTAGAATCGAGTTCACAAATTGTACCTCAATTGGATCACTTCTTGTGCTCAACCTTCATGTGAATTTTCATATGAACTCTTGAGTAACAGACCATTTGATTATTTTAAGCTGCTCTGAAAATGTTCATCATGCCATTAGCAAGTTATTATGCAAGTTTACAAATGTGAACTTATTATTAATCATTATTATTGGCTTGCTAACAAATCAGTGATATTTTTTATAAGGAATTGTCCTTTCATAAATTATAGAGTAAAAAAAATCTATTAAACATGTCAAGCATTGGTGGTCGAGATGTCAGCGATAGCCGCTTTACAAGCAGTTGTCCCGGGTTAGCGGGTTCGCTTCCCGGCTGATGCTGTGACACATGGAAAAAAAACTATTAAACATTGTAATTATAAAATAACTTGCATGACTTAAAGCAGGAGCATATCATCATCATCACATAAGATCAGTGAATATCTTGCAAGCTTTTGTGCAGCTTCTGGAGTTCAAGGTCTATGAATTGCAACCCAATTCTCATTTTCAGTGCTCCAACTACTTACAAAGTACTGAGTAATGAGTCATGAAATTGTTTACTTATTTTTAGTGAAAGTTTTGAGAAAACAAAAGTATTTCAGGTCAAGTGTATTAGATTGGAGGTAGAAACATGAATAAATTAGTTTGTCATTCTAAAACCAAAATATACATTACTTTATGTATCATCATCATCATCATCATTATCAACCATTATCAATCCACTGCAGGATGAAGGTCTCTCCAAGTTTAATCCATCTTCTCCGATCTTTAGCTTCTCTTCTCCACATCACCCCTACACATTTTCTTATTTCATCCATCCATCTTACATGTGGTCTCCTTCTGGGTCTTTTACAATCTCTTGGAATCCAGTTTAAAATTTCAATTGTCCATCTATTATCATCTCTTTTAGCAATATGTCCAGCCCAACTCCACTTCAATCTTTTAATTTTTTCAATGAGGTCAGTAACACCTGTTTGTTCTCTTACCCATACATTGCATTTTCGATCTCTTCTTGTTACTCCCAACATACATCTCTCCATACTTCTTTGAGTGGTCTGAAGTCTCTGTATTGATCTTCTATTAAGTGTCCAAGTCTCAGATCCATAAGTAAGAACTGGTAAAACACATTTGTTAAAAACCTTTCTTTTCAAACACATAGGCATATTTCCTTTTAATATCAAGTTATTTCTACCAAAAGCACTCCAACCAAGTTTAATTCTATGATTAATTTCCTCTATTATGTTTCCATCTGTATTAATAATCTGACCAAGGTATTTGTAACTCTTAACTTCTTCTAATTCATCATAATCAATCTTTATTTTCATATTTTGAGCAAATCGATTAAACATTACTTTAGTCTTTTTAACATTTATCTTTAGTCCTACTTTCCTACTTTCATCTGATAACTCCTGCAACATTTCCTGCAGCTCGGAAGCATTATTTGCAAAAACAACTACATCATCTGCGAAATCTAAATGACTTAAATAATCTCCATTTACTTTCACTCCTTTAGTTTCCCATTTTAATCCACAAAATACTTCTTGCAGCACTGCTGTAAAAAGTTTTGGAGATATGGAGTCACCTTGTCTTACACCTTTCTCAATGTTGACTTTCCCAGTATCATTATGTAATCTAATTGTTGCTGTTGCATTTTTATAAATATTCTTTAAAATATGACAATTTCCTGGATCTATACCTTGATGATCCAATGCTTTAATCACTGAAGAAATGTTTATAGAATCAAATGCCTTTTCATAATCTACAAATCCAAAACATAATGACAACTCATATTCATTTGTCCTTTCTATAACTTCTCTCAATACTTGAATATGATCTACTGTACTAAAACCACTTTTAAATCCAGCTTGTTCTCTTGGTTGGTGAAAATCCAAGGTTCTCTGTAGACGAGTTGTAATTATCTTGGTAAAAATTTTATATAAAACTGATAAAAGGCTGATAGGTCTGTAATTTCTAATATCTTCTTTATCACCTTTTTTAAATATTAATATTATTACTGCATTCTTCCAATCATCTGGTACATCTTTATCATTTAGACATTTGGTATATAACTTTGCTAATATTTTTTCTGTTTCTTCACCTGCTTCTTTTAATATATCAATTATAATTCCATCATTACCTGGAGCCTTTCCTTTTTTCATACATTTAATTGCATTTCTCACTTCTTCATTTAAAATTCTGGGCAATTCGGAAGATGTAATAGATATAGGAGGTACTTGTTCTTTATTACTATATAATTCTTGATAAAAATCTTCTACCAATTTCATAATGTCATCCCTCTTTTTAGTAATAATTCCATCTTTTTTCCTTATTGCAGATATAAATTTCCTACCAATACCAAAATGTTGTTTTACATTCTTAAGACTTTTATTTTCTTCTATAGCTTTTCTTGCTAGTTCACAGTTATACTTTCTTATATCATTTTCAACTCTTTTCCGCACCATTTTACAAAATTCGAGATATTCAATTCTTTTTAATGCATCATTCTTGCATATCTTCATATTCCTTCTTTTCTTCATAAGTTCTCTAGTCTCAGTAGAAATTTTATTAGTCAATTGCTGCTTTTTTCTACCAGCTATCTTTGTTGCAGTTTTTAAAAGTGTATCAGTTATTTTCATATTAATTTCATTCAAATCTGAATCATGTTCAAAATCTACTAATACTTGAAACCGATTTGTAAGTTCTAATTTAAATTCATTAGAATGTTTCTGAAGATTAGGAATATCAACTGTAAATATAGTTATTCTTAATAATTTTTGTCTCTCTAGTTTTACATTAACATGTATCTTACCCCTTACTAATCGATGATCACTTCCTGTGTTAAATTTATTAAGAACATTACAATCTTGAAATATGTATTTCCTGTTAGTCAAAATATAATCCAATTCTGCTGTACCTTCATTTGGATGCTTCCATGTCCATTTCCTTCTAACATTTTTCTCAAAAAAAGAATTCATAATATAAAGTTTTTCCTTCTCTGCAAACTCCACAAGTCTATGTCCTCTCTCATTTCTATTACCATAACCAAAATTACCTACAACACTTTCATCTTTCATTTGTTTACCAATTCTAGCATTAAAATCTCCCATAACAATTTTAAAATGTTGTTTACTCTGATCAAAAGCCTTTTGTACATCCATATAAAAATCTTCTACTACTTCATCACTGTGAGAACTTGTTGGGGCATAAACCTGAATTATCTGCATTTGATATCTGCTATTAAGTTGTATAACTAATCTTGCCACTCTGTCTGATACACCATCAATCTCCACAATATTGTTCTTCCACTTTTTATTTATAATGAATCCTACTCCACTTGTATTTCCAATATTTGTGCCTTTATAATAGAGCATATGTCCACTTTTTAAATCAATTGTCTCTTCACCTTTTCTTCTAACTTCACAAAGTTCAATAATATCCCATTTAATATAAGAGAGTTCTTCTTCTAATTCTTGCAATCTTCCTTCACTTGAAAGTGATCTGCAGTTGTAAGTACCTAAATAAAAAGTTGTCATCAAATGGCAGCCTGGGTCCGCCTCCAGGATATTCTTAGCACCCTCCGCCTTCGGCCACCAACCGCTGCCTTGGTTGGTGACTTTACAGCCTCCTGGGATTAAGGGCCATGCTTTATTTTTGTCTGTCATAATTGTATAATTGGGAAAAATCTTTATCATTTACACAAACATTCATTCTGCCTTATCAGGCACCGAGAAGAAAGACCATGGTGTTTCTTGATCTTAAACTCAGAGGTAAAAAGCCAATAAACTCACCACGCTGGCTAATGCGTGTTGGTGAGCAGCCCATCCATGTTCATATACTATATGAATAAACATATAGTAATAACAGCGGCAATGACAAGAACGTATGGAGTGGACATTAGGAATTTGCCCTGCTCGGTTCCTTTAAGGCTTCCAAGAGGAATCAAAGGGTCTCCTTTCAGTTAATAGCAAACTCCTTTCTGCAGCCACTTTATGTATATATATATATATATTAGTTAAAGTCAGACACACATAGACACACATAGCAACTATTCATTTTAGTTGCTATGTGTGTCTATGCATATATATAATCAAAATTACCCCCTCAACCGGACTAGCCAAAAAAAAAAACCCCTCTAAAACACAACCAATGGTTTCACTGTTACAAGCAAATTTCTTTAAACTATAACAACCATTAAAAATATTTTATTATATATATATATATATATACTAATGCTTTTAATGAGCATGTAAATATTTTTATGGATTATCAGATATGTAATATTAAGAATATAAATTTATTTCATGGAACAAACAAGTCTGATGATGTTATTATTATAATTTACAAGCAAGATCTGTAAAGAAATATTTTTAAATAAACCTTTAAATTGTGGGTGGGCACACTTTTCTCCCAAATGCTGTAGTCCATCACTTACGTATTACGTGTATGGTTTTAAAATATGTTTCAGTATTTCTTTTTTTACAAGTGAAGCACTTACATTATATATATGTATATATATAAGTATAGAGGATTTGAACTCAGATTTTCAAGCACCCCTCAACTATCCATACTATCTCATACAACTGATACACATGACCACACATATGTAGAAAAGATTAATAATCATCAATATACGTATTTCGTACTAAACCAGCACTCATCAGTTGGTCCAGACTATCATCTCACACATATATATAATCAATGCTCAGTTTATATTAAGATAGCAAGTCTTCATACTTTAATGGACAGGCTTCAATCCACTACAACCTCCAACTTTTCAGCCATCCATATCATTGAAAATCTGATGATAAAAACTCAAATCCCATGCTGATGCTAATATTATTGCCATGCCCATGTTGACCTGAAGTCACTCTGACCCCTCATGTATAGGACAGTATCCATTAAATACATATAAGAGGGATGGACAGGATACAAGCTTAATATATAAATATTTGAAACTAGCACTCTTCACAAACCTGGGAGCTTAATTGTAAGTATAGAGGATTCGAACTCAGATTTTCAAGCACCCCTCAACTATCCTTACTATCTCATACAACTGATACACATGACCAGCATGGGATTTGAGTTTTCATCATCAGATTTTCAATGATATGGATGGCAGAAAAGTTGGAGGTTGTAGTGGATTGAAGCCTGTCCATTAAAGTATGAAGATTTTCTATCTTAATATAAACTGAGCATTGATTATATATGTGTGTGTGTGAGATGATAGTCTGGACCAACTGATGAGTGCTGGTTTAGCACGAAATACATATATTGATGATTATTAATCTTTTCTACATGTGTGTGGTCATGTGTATCAGTTGCATGAGATAGTATGGATAGTTGAGGGGTGCTTAAAAATCTTGAGTTCAAATCCTCTATACTTACAATTAAGCTCCTAGGTTTGTGAAGAGTGCCTGGTTTCAAATATATATATATATATATATCACATTTGGTTTTCATACTGTGAAGAAAAACTGCTTTTCCCATCCTGTATTAAAGATTGCCTTGACAACAGTTTAAAATCGTTGATTGTTATTGATATTGGGATTGTCTAAGTGTTGAATGATTTTTAATGGTTACTTACAAACCCATTTAGTCTTGAGAATTATTACGCTTTTTTTTACTACTTTGGGTGCAATTTGAAATTTATAATTGCAGTTTGTAATGTTATAATTGACTATATTAGTCTGCATTCAGAATAAGTTATATTTACTTGTTTAAAGAGGTATATTTAAACTTCTTTGTATCAATAATTTCAATCTCTGGGATCAAGCTGCAATTTTTAGGGTCTATATAAGTATATTAGACCATTAATAAAGGTGGGATTCCATATTTATTGTTAAAAGGAGGTTGCCTTGACAACAATTTGAAATTGTTGATTGTTATTGCCATTGGAATTATCTAAGTGTTGAGTGGTTTTTAATGATGTATTGTAGTCTTTCTTTTCTTTGCAATTCTTTCAGATATTGCATTCGTCTTTTAAAATATGATAAAATACTAATTTTTTTCTATAAACTTTTTAAATCAGTACACTTAAAATAATGAAAAACACTACTATCAGTTCTGCAATTGAACATATTCAAGACAATAAATTTATCATCATCATGCATTTTCCTTTCTTTGCAATTGTTTCAGATACTGCACCCCTCTCCTTTAAAATATAAATTACTTAAATCTATGCATCTGTCCCCCCAAAAAAAACAGTTATCAACTTCCAGCTTACTGATTTTAGTATCTTATGCTTCCTGCTGCACCTTTATATCACACAATGAAAAAATTCTAGCCATAAACTTATTGGTCTGTGAATTATTCTGCATTTTGAATGAAGGTTTATGTAACATCAAATCTTTCATTGGCATTTGCATGACTGCACAATCTGCTCATTTGTAAGGAGCTGATTCTCACTTCTAGTAATCATATACATGTGAAAATTCTATCTACTCTAATGTAGCATTAATTGCAATTACTTTTTTTTCCAAATTCAGGCTAGTCACTTTAAAATGGCCTGGCATCCCACCAGAAAACCACAATCAATGTCTCACCCACCCTACTATAAATAATACCCATCTTTTATTATATCAATGCCTATCTATTTTTGCTATTGATATAACAAAAAGTAGACATTCTTTATGGATTTATTTTAAAATGATGGTTTTAAAGATCTTAGTAATATATTCGGACTTGTTTGTTTTATGGAATATATATAGTACTGCCACATCAACAAGTAACATTGATATTAGATAGGGGAAAAACTCTCCATACAGTAGTGCCACTCAGTGCAAGCCAGAGTAATAAATGGATGCAGGAAGATTCATGCATAAAATCCTTACCTTGTGCCTATGCATCCAATATCCTTAGACTAGTAGTTGTGGCTTTGATGAGTAGGCACTAGATAAGGATTTTATGCACAAACCTTCCTGAATCCATTGATTACTCTGGCTTCCACTGAATAGTGATATTGTATGGAGAGTTTTGCCTCTGTGTAAACAGTTTGCGTAAGCACAAAGAATGGTGATCATGTGATGTTTATTGGTTAGCATTGATATTATTAGAAGATTTAAGAAATGGAAATGATGCTGGTCTGGATATATTGCTAGAAGAGATGATAGTAGATAGAAATTTGAAATCTTAACACAGGATCTCAAGAGGTTATAAAAGACCTAGAGAGAGAGAGACTATATGTAAGATGAATGAATTAAGAAAATTGGTTGGAGTGATATAGAGAAAAGAAGCTATTTATCATAGGAATTGTACTAAACTTGGAGATTATCTTCATTATATAGTATCTATGACTGACGTAGAGCTGTGTAGGCATTTATACTTAGTATCCTCACCAAATCATCATACTTTAGACTATAGGTCTAGTGGCACCCTTTGGTGTTGGATATTATGGTGCCTACTGTCCATTACAATATATGATAGTCAAAATGATGAAGAGAATATTAGAATGTGATTTCATGGTATGTCATGCATTGTATACTAAAATCTTGAGCTGAGCACAGTAATTTCATTATTATTGACTATTTTTTTTCCTTTGGCTCTTCACATATTCTAGATGTAATAATTAACTCATAGAATTATTATTTCAGTTATATTAGAAAAATAATAATACAATCTTTAGCATTTTAATCTAATGTTATTTCTTATAACCTAAATTTTTGTTAAGTATACAAGCTTACATTTTCAAGTAATTTGTACAATTAGAATACATGTTGTAAGAACATTGCTTTTAGCTCGATTTGTTTTCATATTAGAGAAAAACTTACTTGTTTCGATGCATGTAAGCCCTGTAAAGAATTTATGGGTAGTTTGTTCATTTCAAATGTTAGAATGTAAATTTAAAACATAAATTGGGGATTTTATGCTGGGATAACTCTATATTTTCAAATACCGTGGTCATTTCGTCGCTATTATTAATTGGTTAAAAGCTAGACTTAAGATCATTTGGCTGAGTAATAGTCTTGAGGAAATAGCATATATAGGTTTCTGCTTACCATTAGAGACATTACCTAGATAGCTAGGTGTTTGATACTTGTTTACTAGTTGATATCAATACTTGAAAAATCAGTGCTACTATGTCAAATTAGATTGTGGATAATTTTTTTTTTGTATAAAATTAGGTCTTATTAAATTTGAGACATTGTAAATGATTTCTAGCATTGTAGTCCAAGATATACACATCAGAAGCACAATGAGTTCACAACCACACTGAACAATAGTTTAAGCATTGGACAAAATGAAAGTTCAGAGGTATGTCTTCAAATATGTATAATGTTGTTACTTCTAATTTAATTCTATACACCTTTATTGTTATAGAATGTGAAATGTTGATTTTACTTTATACAAGCTAAGTGTCAGTTGAACAATTGTTCCATCAATGTCTGGGAGTCATTCATGGTAAATTCTTTAAAAAAAGAATTTGGCTATTATTCAATAATGAAAATTCACTTCATTCATTCAAATTTCTTTAAAACTTCCATCATTCTGAATAAGTTGAAATTGATTGTATAACCTTTATAATATTCCTCAAATTAAATGGAACCCCTAAGTCAGGGATGCCCAACCTTTAACTTGACGCGAGCCAGTTGAGAATTTAAAAAAATTTGGGGAGCCACAATTATATATTCCATTTTTCATATTACATTTATAAACATAATTCACAAACTAAAAAAAAAACTGGTGTAATATGTTAAAAAGAAAAAAAATGTAAATACATTTTATTTATTAAAAATTTGGTAACATGCATATAAATTACAATTACAGGAAAAGTATATTTTAATTATTTTATTTAATGTGAAACCTGACACTGCATATCGTTATCGTTTGTATTGTAAAAATGTTTATTTTTTCAGTGTGTGAATGTGGCGTCAAAGAACATAAAATATTTTATCATTTTTTTCTTGAAGAGTGCAATGCGAGCCACATCAAACGGTTGTGCAAGCCACATGTGGCTCGCGAGCTACGGGTTGGGCATCCCTGCCCTAAGTCAATGAAATTCAAACAATTATGAATAAATAGAAGTTGATCATATAAATCGAACACTTTAGAGAATAGTCTTCAAATTTTATTCAGTTAAATAAATGCTGAAGACAAAATTTTGGATTTCCTTGGAATTTGTTTTTATAGCATCGAAGTTAAGGGGGTAAGCTGAGGACCAATTGGAGATTAATGGATATTATAGTATTATCTGTTTAATTCTCAATGTGAGCTTTTTGTTATATTCATGCAGCATGAATTATACATTTGTTTTTCTGTATTTTTCCATATAGAGAGATTTCTTCAGCATATGTGCTATTTACAAGAAATAGTGTTTTCCTGAATTTTTAAAGAGACATTAATAACTTTCTCAAACTATTTTTTTTTTTTTTTTTAACATTTGAAAAAAAATAAAAGCCAGTTGCAGTCTTCCTTCCACAAATTAAAAAAAAAAAAAAAAAAAAGAAATGATTTAGACAAAAAAAATAAAAAAACACTGGAAGTGCCAGAACTGGAATCCATCTGAGGATGTTATCCTTTGTGTGCTCCAGAATCCCGAACTCCATCACTGCACCACACCATGAATGGCAAAAAATATTCAAATAACTTTATTAATGATATCAAACTATTCTATTGATAATTTTTTCTTACTCTTGACTTTATCAATTATTTTCCCTTTTCTCTGTTGCTTTCATCTGATCTTACAAAACACTACTATCATTTTTTTTTTTTTTACGAATGATGTCCTTTTATCTTGCAATCTTATTCATTCTCATTTTACCACTATGGAATTTTTTCCCCTTACAGTCAGAAAATTTATAGAAATCCTATCTTCAACTTTGCTGATAATTTCTAGAATCATTTCTCTAAATGTAATCTATAATATGTTTATAACAATCAAATATTATATTTCATGTGCGTCTACAAATAAAAGAAAATATGTAACGAACTAAATTCATTTCCATTTGCTTACACAGGACTCTAATTTAATTGATCAACTAACAAACAGCTCATTAGTATATTTTCATATCATGTTTCAACTTATTTTATGTTAGTATATTCTTAACTCATTAATCATTTTGTAAATATATTCTATGAAAATAAATTATAGAAAGTAAATAAATTATTTAACAACATATAGTACAGATATTTAGAATACCATATATTATTTTTAGATAATATTATTTTATTAATACATATGGAAATATAATGGATGAAATTAATCATAGAATTAAACTTGGTTGGAGTGCTTTTGGTAAAAATAACTTGATACTAAAAGGAAATATGCCTATGTGTTTGAAAAGGAGGGTTTTTAATAAATGTGTTTTACCAGTTCTTACTTATGGATCTGAAACCTGGACATTTAATAGAAGAGCAATACAGACACTTCAGACCACTCAAAGAAGTATGGAGAGATGCATGTTAGGAGTAACAAGAAGAGATCAAAAACACAATACATGGGTAAGAAAACAAACGGGTATTATTGACCTCATTGAAAAAATTAAAAGACTGAAGTTCAGCTGGACATATTGCTAGAAGAGATGATAATAGATAATTGAAATCTTAAACTGGATTTCAAGAGATTGTAAAAGACCCAGAAAGAGACCACATGTGAGATGGATGGATGAAATAAGAAAGTGCATAGGGATGATGTGGAGAAGAGAAGCTAAAGATCAGAGAAGATGGATTTAACTTGGAGAGACCTTTATCCTGCAGTGGATTGATAATAATTGATGATGTTCATGATGATTTTATTTTAGAAGAATAAAAATGAAGCACATACTATCTAAATGTGTCTCAAGGCATTTTAATTTTTTTTTTTTGTTTCTTTGTTGTTTTTGTAATTATTTTTATATATAAAGTAACTATTAATATTTTTTTTTTGTATTTTCAGTTTTATCGAAAGAGTATGCGATTAGCTGAAGCTAATAAAAAACTTAAGTGTCAAATATGGAGTAGCGTAGTGACAATAGTATTGGTAGAAGGTAAAAATTTATTAGCAATGGATGATAGTGGTTTAAGTGATCCTTATGTAAAGTTTCGTTTGAGCAATGAAAAATATAAAAGTAAGGTAAGAAATTAATTTTTATTTGGTTTAATTTGTTTAATTTCTTTATTTATTATAGGGAATATTTTTATTAATTACACAATTTATTGCAATAAAGATTGAAATTTTCATGAATTAGAGTATTAAACATTTTTTTACATAGCTTTGATCCATGTGTTGCTTCATTCATAATAAATTGTTGCTGTGTCCAGCAGCACTCTATTGCCTGCTGGATTGCAAACACAATTAAATAAAGAAATATTAAAAATAATGTGAAACGGTATTGCAAGCAATTTAAAGGTAATAATTTTATTTACAGAGGGTTAAATATGAAGATTAGCAATTATATACGTTATATATTATACACTATATATATAAATATCTCACTAAACATAATAAATGGGCCCGAAGACTTAAAAAATTAATAATATAAATCAATACGATTTGTTGCGAGTCCCTAAGTTTGCTTTTGTATGTCTGAAGGTAAACTTTTTTGCAAGGCTAAGGTGAAGTAGAGGTGACTGAAGCTCCCATCGGATGGACATCTGCATTCCTACAGCTTCACCTAGTAAGTCACTGTTCTTGTTTTTCTACATGCACTCATGGGTGTTGTAGAATGTCTTTTGATTGGCCATCAGCTTCCCACATGGTGGACCATATCTAAAGTTCTCATATTCGATTCTTGTGATCTGATAGTGCCATTCACGTTCCAATTATCTATTTTTAGCAATGCATTTTCATTATCATCAAATCTGATCGGAAACTAAACATTCCAATGTTGCAGTGGTTTTCTTTACTTTACCTAAAATTAATATCTCTGCTAATACTGATTATTTATCAGTATAGCTAATCAGATCTTTATAATACTTACTCTTTTATTTAACACTATTTAATTAATCTAAGTACTTTTTAAAATAATATTTACTCCGAAGGCACACATGCACATACATTTATTTTTGCAGATATAATATTTTACTAAACACTACTTATTTATTGAGCTGCAGAAAGAAATTTGCTATTAACTGAAAGGAGACCCTTTGATTCTTCTTGGAGGCCTTAAAAGAACTGAGCAAGGCAAATTCATAAATGTCCACTCCATACATTCTTGTTGTTGCAGCTGTTATTACTGTGTGATTATTCATATAGTATACGAACATGGATGGGCTACTCACCAACATGCATTAGCCAGTATGGTGAGTTTATTGGCTTTTTACTTCTGAATTTAAGATCAAGAAACACCATGGTCTTTCTTTT
Source organism: Epiperipatus broadwayi (assembly GCA_028023455.1). NCBI lineage: Eukaryota > Metazoa > Onychophora > Udeonychophora > Euonychophora > Peripatidae > Epiperipatus > Epiperipatus broadwayi. The sequence continues at coordinate 25,974,242 of JAQFVV010012394.1, read as the reverse complement.
CACCTGATGTGGCAATATGAATGTATGTTTAAATGATAACAATTTTTTTCAATAGATATATACAATCATGACAAACAAAAATAAATCATGGTCCTTATTCCCAGGAGGCTGTAAAGTCACCAACAAAGGCAGCAGTTGGTGGCTGAAGGCAGAGGGTGCTAAGAATCCCCTGATTGTGGACCTAGGCTGCCATTTGATGATGACTTTTTATTTAGGCACATACAACTGCAGATCACTTTCAAGTGAAGGAAGATTGCAAGGATTAAAAGAAGAACTGTCTTATATTAAATGGGACATTATTAGACTTTGTGAAGTTAGGAGAAAATGTGAAGAGATAATTGATTTAAAAAATGGACATGTATTCTACTATAAAGGCACAAATATTGGAAATACAAGTGGAGTAGGATTTATTATAAATAAAAAGTGGAAGAACAACATTGTGGAGATTGGTAGTGTATCAGACAGAGTGGTAAGGTTTATGCCCCAACAAGTTCTTGTAGTGATGAAATAGTAGAAGATTTTTATATGGATGTACAAAAGGCTTTTGATCAGAGTAAACAACATTTTAAAATAGTTATGGGAGACTTTAATGCTAGAATTAGCAAACAAATGAAAGATGAAAGTGTTGTAGGTAATTTTGGTTATGGTAATAGAAATGAGAGAGGTCATAGACTTGTGGAGTTTGCAGAAAAAGAAAAACTATATTATGAATTCTTTTTTTGAGAAAAATGTTAAAAGGAAATGGACATGGAAGCATGCAAATGAAGATACAACAAAATTGGATTATATTTTGACTAACAGAAAATACATATTTCAAGATTGTAATGTTCTTAATAAATTTAACACAGGAAGTGATCATCGATTAGTAAGATGTAAAGATACATGTTAATGCAAAACTAGAGAGTCAAAAATTATTAAGAAAAACAATATTTACAGTTGACATTCCTAATAGAAACACTCTAATGAATTTAAGTTAGAACTTACAAAGTCATCCATCAGGCACATAGCTGATTAATTCATAATATCCACTTAAGCCTACATAAGTTTATTGATAGTATATTTCAATAAAGAAAATCAAATGTGAATGAGGAGAATAATAAAATAAAAAAAATTCACATTCAGTTTCATGCTCTTCTACTCATTCAGTTATAAGCACATTTAGAGATAAGTTAATGGTTCATTAATTATATAGGTCATGCATTCCGTTCTTTAATTCTAGAGATATGAATGGTTAGGTATATTTCTCATCAATAATGATAATAAAGCATGTTATAATAAGTTATCTACACATATCCTTTCATTTAAACTTTACTCCTTTATAGCTAGTAGAAATTATTAATACAGAGTTTTTGAAATGTTTTATTAAAAAGTTCAACATAAATTGTCCAGAACAATAGCAAAATTCACACATTCCAATTATTTCCTTAATATTAGAGATTAAAATTAGGCAAAGCAAATTTGAAATATAGACACACAATTCAATTCTTTCTTTAATATTAGAGATTAAATTTAGGCAAAGCAAATTTATAATATAGACACACATATGCATTCCAAATGATGATTTTAAATCTTAATTAGTCAGAAGTAGAGAAGATATACCTTGTTTCTAAAGTTGTTTATGTCTGCATATTAGTCTTCACTTTCCAAGAAGATTTTCTTAACTATTTTCATCCAGAAAATTAATAGAAGTTTTTACTTTTGAGTTTGACTTATGGAAGAACCAATTTGTAGAGAGAAAATTGTAGTAATAAAAACCCTTGGTAAAGAGAGAGATGTTGTAATAAAAGAAAAGCCAACTTTCTTGTAGGGAGAAAATTGTTGTAATAAGAGAAAAGCCAACTTTTTGTAAAATTATTCCCCTTTTATATCATATTATTTCTTCCACCAATCCAAGGTCACTTAAAAGTTCAACTCTAGAAACAAAGGTTACTCCTCCTACTGTACTGAGATAATTAGTTACAAATATGCAAGAACTTTTCTCTCTTGAAAAAGAAAGAAAAAAAATCATTTTGTCTTTAAAAAAAAAAAAAATTAAAGTGAAACAATAATAAAATATTCTGCATTTCTAAAGTAATAAAGAAAATAATTATTTTAGTAAATAAAATAATTGATAGGGTATTTGTCTATTTGATAATCCATTGATCTATTAATTCATTTAAAATGTGCTTAAACTGGTTATCAGAGCTATTGATTATGAAATTAAATATTTTACTGTAAACATGATGTTTGGTAGTTTAATGAAATACATGAATGAAAAATGAAATTGAAAGATAGCAGAAACATACATGCACACACTTGAATGCTGTACTACAAGTGCTAAACCAATCTGACCAAAATATAATTTTCTATGACTATGAACCAAATATACTGCACTATTTACACTATGGATTGAAATATTAAAGAGCAAATAAACCAAAAAATCACCAAAACAAATGCCAATATTGTCTTGCAGACAAATAAGACAAACTTGGATCAATTTAAAATATACATTAACAATTGTTGTGACAAGCCACCTCCCTAAATATCTCAAAATTTTCAAATGATATCTGCAAGTGCTTTGACACATAGTTTTAGGTCATTAATGAAAAAAAAAATTAAAATTTCAGGTTATTTCATTTTTTTTAGTTAGATGCAACCAGTTGTTACTGATACAGTGCTATTTAATTACAATTGGTTTCTGGTGCCTATCCAGAAGTTCACTATATATATATATAATGTACCTAACTGAAGTTTCACTTAGTTCCAAAAGGAGCCAAAGGTTATCTTATCTTAACCTTTTGGTTTGAAATTGTCTGATTTTTAAAAAATAATAATGATAAAAATGAAAATTAAATTAGTTAATGACTAAAATAGGATAATCTTGTATTGATTGTAATCATTATTGTATTATGGAATTATGTCTAAGTATTTGAAAAAAGATATATGAGTTAGGTTGGTAAGAAATGCTAAATAATAATTTGAATTCTAAAAAAAAAGAAAGATATCAGAAATAGTTGTCAGTTTGTAAGTAATATTAAATGTATTCTAAAATAACTATCATATAATCTATTCTAATGTTTAAAGAATAATAATAAGATATTATTATTAAGTTGGAATAAGTAAGTAATAAATTTAAAAAAAAATGATATGTAAGTTTTTATTAAAAAAAATAAGAATATTTGTTATTAGTTTTTGTAGTTTAACATTCCAGTTATAAAAATTATTTAGATTAAATATTCATTAACATTCTATTGTTGTAATTTTAAAAATAGTTTTAAACAATTAATCCAAGGCCAGACATATGTGAGTATGTGCATGCACTGACATGGAAACATAAGAATAAAAAAAAAATAATTTAATTCCAATATTATTTAAAATAAGTAAATAAAACAAATGTGTGGATAAAATTATTTCAATGAAATATTTATGGGTTTAATAAAGGGTATAACTTTAAATTTTATATTTATTACTATTGGGTTGTAAAATATCATTAAAAAACATTTGTTGTATAATATTTGTTAATAATAAAATTTTGACTTTGCAGCTGAAGGTCACGTGGTATGGGAAGATTATATTGATTACGTCAGTAGATTGATTCTACAGCTGGTTTGTCAGAATATTAAAATTTAATAAAAAATAGTTTTTATTGGTTTTTAAATGAATTGTAGGTGGATGAAAAATTGTGAGATAAAACGGAGATCTAGGGGTCATTCAGTTGCTGATCTGTTTTAAATATATGTGTGGCTGAATCTTAAAAGTTCCTTAATAAAAAGTAATTTTTAAAAAACTTTATATTTTCTAAAAAAAATAAAAGTATGTTTAAAATAATTATTTAAAAATTGTCTTGTAATGACAGAGGGCTAAAAGAAAGGTAATCCGTTTTTCTGACAGTTTTTCATTACAATTGAGGCATTAAAATTTACGGTAAAATGTTTGAAGAAAATACAGCGTCTCATATTTCATTTACTTTTGATCTATTCATTTTTCTTTATTTAGAAGTAAAACTTAAATTATTAAGTATTGTTATGGCTAAAGACTTTATTGCACTAAACTATAGTATATCTCCTATCAAATTAAAAATACATGTGAAGAAGAAATTAAAAAAAAAAGACATTCAAACATTTTAAAATATTAAAATGGAAATGCATTAGCGTCTTTATAAATTAGAAGTGATATTAAATTTAATACTTTATTACTTAATAGATGATATATACATTTAAATATGCTCTTAACAGAATAATGTTTCTGGAGACAATATGTAGTTTAAAATACTAATTCTCATTTATGCCAATAGTATAAAAGGAATTTGTTTGAAAGCAAAACTTTAAAAGAATTTAAAAAAAATATTACTAATGAACTTGTCTCTATCAAATGCATAATGTTGGTTATAGTTGCCAGTACTTATAAGTAACTTTATGACCGTTGATCTTTGCTCATAAACGGAGGAATGTCTTAATTATAAAAAAAATCTACTCTTATGTTTAATAAATAAAAGGAAATTTGTTTAAAAAAGAAATACATTTTTAAATATTAAGAAACGTTTAAAAAAAAAAAGAGCTCTATTTAAAAAAAATGCATTTATCTAAGGAAGAACAGTGAAAGTTAACTAAAAATATATATTATAATTATTCACGTTTGAACCTAGGATTATAAATATAAAGTGTGTTCAGCTGAAGAATTTATTTTGTTTCATGCCGGCTTAATCTTTATTTTAAGTTTTTTTTTTTTTAAATTGTTTTTTAAAAAAAAATATTATTAATGAACTATTGAACATTTTCATTTGGAAATTATTGCCATGTATATAAATGTATTAATTGAAGCTTCGAATTCAGATAGATATCTTAACCTGGATAAATTGTCTACACGTTATGAAATGGAAAAATCATCACGGAGCCGAAATATGCACTTGAATTAATGTATTTTTTTTTATGGTCTGTTTTATTGGTTTACAAAAAGAATGAAACCATAAAAATATTTATGCTATTAAATTTTTATGTAACACTTTTTGCATAAATATACAGGTAAACTAGAGTTATAATTTTAAAACGAAGTAGGTTTATTTGAATGAGCAAATGTTTCTTGCCATTCTTAAGTAGATTTAATTTATTTATCAAGCATTACATTAGCTAGTTTCTATTTAATAATTTTATTATAGAGATTTAAATATCACAGTCTTATTTTCATATAAATGGGATGTTTTACTCAATTTTTATTTTAAATTTACTAAAGAAGTTTATCAGAGAATATCCATTCATTTGTTTTATGAATGTTATATTAAGAATAATTACAAATATTTTATATTCATCGAGAAGTAAATATTCTTGCATTTAATTTACAATTTTAAAACTCCACTAGTTACTATATTTTAGCATTTAATATTTTGTTATGTGTGCATTGTGCTTGCCTAGAATTTTATATGCATTTGAGTTTAAAGTATTTTCTACAGTAGTCAGTTGACACATAGTTTGCTTTGTTGGTTTGAACATTGGATATACGTTTTGTATTTTATAAATTTCTTGGAAATAACTTAGTTAGTTTAAGTGAAGTATATATCTTGCTATTAGTTAGAATTTGTTAGCCTCAAGAGTTAGGCTTAGTTTATAATTTTTGAATATGCCTTATGGAGTAGAGAAAATCCTCCATCCTTATTGTATTGTATTTCCATGATTTGATAGTGCTTGTCCCCAAAAGAGGGTATTGTATTGTATTTTTCAGTGATGACGATCACATTTATAAGCATTGGAAATCCCATGAGAGGATTGTGCTTTTCTGGTGGGTGTTCCTGTTCCCAGATGTACTGTAGATGAATTCCAGACATCTTCTTTTCTGCCTCGAAGTTAGGTATTTTTGGAAGCCACCATATTCTTTTCCAGCTCTGAGGAGCCTAGTATCTTTATATTTTTTGCCTATCATTCATGATGACTTAATGCTAATTCCACCACAGTAGGTGATGTTGCATTTGTTTTAGATTTGTGATGACAAGATATGCTTGTTTGAGGAAATGTATTTCTTCAGGTAGTTGTAGCTAATTTAAGGCTCATAGGTATATCAATGTTTGAATTGTGTTGCTATGATAGTTTTATCAAGCACAAGCTAACCAACAATAAGTTATATTTATTTTAAAGTATATTAAATATGCATATGGTATAAGTGGCAATTCACACATAATAATTTAATATTTTCATCCAGAATTTTGCCGCTGGATTTGTAAGTCTGTTATATCATTATCTTTAAAACATTGAGGGAATAATTTTATGTGGACTAAAGTTATTTTAAAAAAGTATAACTGATCTCTGATGAATGATTGTCCCATACACTTAAGTTAGTTTAATTTTAGTATTAGCTTAATCTGATTTAAAGATATATCTAGCTGTGATATTAGTTATATCCGTGAAACTAGTGATGATATTTTCAAAAGTATTGTTGAATATGCTTACTCCAACTTAGCGTTTGTTAAGTTGAGGAGTATAAAATTAAGCTTAGGGTTTTCAATATAAACATAGTTCTGTGTGTTATTCTGATTAGTAGATGACACAATAATGTTATTAATTAGTCCAAATAATTATATAAAATCTTAGTGCGGTATTGGTACTGTTTGTATTCTACCACATTTATAAACATTTCTTTTCATTATTAATAAATCAAATTATTATTATTTCAAAAGCTTTGTTGGTTTGTTTTACTTTTATATGAAAATATATTCTTGTCTTGGGTTCCAAGTTCACAAAGTCTTAAATTTTAAAGTTAATGAATCTTCAATTCAGAAATTTACAAGTATATTCTAAGTTAATTAAATATAGTTGATATTATCTTGAAAATTAAAAAAACTATGTTAAAGTAAATGATTCTCACATTGAATCATAAATACAGATAATTGCATTATAGCAGATACATAATTAAATACTTAGTTAAAAGTTGTTATTTTTTTTAATTATCAGTGCATCTTTCAGACTAAAGATTATGCAATATCAGATTAATAATATTAGTACTTCAGAAGAATATTTTAATTAATATTATTTTAAAAGCTGCACATTATCTTATATTTACTGCACATCATCTATCATCATCTTAAATCTTATATATTTAAAGAATTCTAATCCATTTGCATTTGAGGTCTTTAGTGGTTGTCTATGAGTATGGAAAGGCATTAAAAGTACCCTTGCTCTTTTCTCTGCTCAAGTAATATCTTAGATAATAGGCCATTATTAGTTAAATTTAAATTGATTCATTAAATTTTGTGAATTAGTATTTGTTTGTTTATTATTTTAAGATTGAACATATTATAATTATTTTATGGTCAGCTAAGATGTCATTTATTTATTAATCACAGTAATTCTTTGTTAGGCAACTTAACTTAAACTTTAATTTTACACAAGAGTTTTAGTTTTAAAATCCCTGAGGTTATTTACTCTTGTTGTTTAGTAAATGTAATTCTGTAAGATAATATTTTAAAGCAAGGCATCATAGGTCTTATTCAGAGAGTGTATAATCTATTGGTATGAGCATTGATTAGTGATTTTAGATAATCTTTTGTATGGTTTATTAAAATATCAATATGCTGCAGTAGTTATAGTTCATCAATATTGGATTTGACCTTTATTTGTTTATACATCTCTGGATCATTATCTCTTTTCTTTAAATTTATTGTAACCCCACTGAGCCGAGTCATTTAGAGTCTCACCTTTATATTTTATTTCATTTCATTTCAATTTTATTCCATTTCTTTTCATGTCATTTCTCATATCTTTCTATCATCTCAGCCATTTAAAACATTCGTTAAGAGTTTCTTCTATCATCTCATTTCATTTCTCTCTCCTTTATTCCATCTTTTTCTTATATCTCTCTTTCATATCTTTCAATCATCTCATTTCTTTTCTCTCTCCATTTCATTACTATTATTTCTATTACTTTGCCCCATTTCTTTTCCCTCTCAATTCTTTTCTTTTCCATCATTTATTCTTACCATTATTATTACCTCCAGTTCATGATTAATTCTTATCTCTTTCTCTTCCCCCTTCCCTATTTCATTTTTATTAGCATTTTCTTCTTTTCTCTCTCTCTTTTCATTTTCTCATATTCCCATCTCATTCTAGTAGTGAAACAGTAAGGTCTGCTTTGCAGATCTTCGTTTCACCTTTTCTCACCTACTTCCTACTCTCATACCTTAGTTTGAACCCCAATCTATCATAGTGTGTCTGCAATACACTTATATACCGAAAATCCCGCCTAATTTTAAACCACGAGCACTATGCTCATATTATATATATAACTTATTCCCAAATAAAATAAAATATTATGAATTATGTATTTGTTCACATAATTTACATTTATTAAAAAGTAAGTTATATAAGTCGTAATTGCGCACACACTATGATATCCATTTTAAAACATATCAAAATTATAAATTGTTAAAGTTATTTTGTTTGAATCTATTTACAAATATATTACAGTCGTAATATCTTTTGATTGAAAATAAAATTCATTTAGTAAATATTCGTTTAGTAAATAGATTCAAATATTGCAATTTAAAAAGTAAAATCATTTTCTTTAATTTAATAAAAGTTATTCCAAATATTTCTGTTAAAATCAATGAGGGACAATAGTTTAATTAGTAAACGTTGTATAAGTTTATCTAAAAACAGCAGATGTCCACTTAAGGTTTTCTTTAATTAATAAAAGTAATTTTTAACTAAATCTAGTTTGTAATTCGAATGTCGACAGGGAAATTAACAAAAGAAATTAATTAATGTTGAATTCCTTTAGACATTCCAATGATTTAATTACAGCTGATAAGTCCGATATTTTTGTAATGCTCCAGGGCTGTTCTATTGTTAAATTCTAATATAAAAAGGAGGGTTTTCTTTTGTTCTCCAGTGAGTTGGTATTCTAATGTTTCTAAGAGAAATCATTCTGAGTTCTATTCTATTAATTTGTAAATCTTGACATGACAGAGTAGAGTGCAAGAAGGCTATCTCTCTCCGAAATGGTCATATGCTGCCGTAGACCATCGGAAGTTATCACGGGCCCCGGAACTGCTGCTGCCGCTGCCAAAAATATGAACATTCCAGATTTTGCTGCTGAATTATAAAACCTGCTGAACATCTACCTGCAAATGCGTCTCCAGAGGTAACCTAAATTAACCCAAGAGCTCTTGTGATTCCTAACTAACATGCTATAGCTATTTAAAATTGTTTTCCTTATATTTCACATAACTTCATTATGTATTTCTTTAATGTGTTTAAATATACTCAACATTTTGCTCTATCCTTGGGTTAATATTTTCTATTTATAAAGCTTTCTTTTATTTTATTATGATAATGTGTCAGAATCGTCTTTGACCGAGTGAACTATTCCCTCTATTGAAAGTAAGACGCCGCTATTAAGGCATATTTTAAATTTATAATTTTCCAATTTTATTATCTTGCAAATCACTCGTTCGAGGGCGATTCTTTTCTTTAATATAATATAATCACATAGTTTAAAATCTACATGTTATTGATTTTAATCTAATATAAGAGTATGTGCGAAGTCAATGGTTAAATGTGTCCCCTAATGCATGATTGCGTATATAAATCTATACTTACTTTTTAAACCCGCAAGCATGCATTTTCCTATTTTAATTACCGTGTTCTACTTTAATTATGAAGTTCATCATTGATGTCGAGAATGTGCGGACCCTCTTAAATGAATTCCGGGGAATTTGATTGGGCATTTCTCTTAATCCGAGTAAAACCCATTTAGTATGTTTTTATATACACTAGTCTCGTATTGCTGGTAAATGAATTGGTTGTTGAGACCGCTTTGTTTTATTTTCCCAAGGATTCTTTACATGGCAAAGTCCGTTCTTTTCGCGTATTGCAAGTTTCCAGGCAGAGGGTGTCCCAAATGACACCCCTGGGAATTAAACGCAATCGTCACACAGTCGCTAAGTTTCGGCTGTTCATCAAAATACTTTCCTACGGGTTAGCGGCGAGACGCCCTCCGTAATCATTCCGGATATTCGATATTGTTTTATTTTATATTTATTTTACAAAGCATCCGTGACTTAAACGTGTCACACCCTCCAACTTTAATAAATTCATTATCAGCAATACTGACCTCCCAATGTAACTTTATTATTATTATTATTCTCCAATAAATGCTTTGATCACAGTCCCACTTTGTTGCTTAGCAAGCTTTTGTCCGTGCTATTCTCGAAATCAATGAATATTTTAGAACACTTAATTTCAAATATTTTCTTAAACTTGTATACTTACTCAAAGCACCTCGCACATGTTCCTATCTCGTCAAGCACATTATCGTAATGCTATTAGCCCGAGGAATAGAATATATCACTTTGTTTTAAAACCTTTTGTCATTTATTGAAATATAATGCCAACAATTATTTAATACGCGTCCCTGTCTCATATAAGCAGACAGTGGCATTATATATATATTTATATAAATAAATTGTGTGAAATTATTTAAAACTAAATTTGATCTCTTATTTTATTTGATTCCTATCACTGTCTCGGTCTATATATATATTCTGCATTTCTTTTGTAAACCCATAGACGTTAATTAGCCACCCAAACTTCGTTTAGTATAGAGACTTTTTTTTCTCCCTGACCACCAGGAACCGGTCAAAAGTCATACTAGTAGTGGCATCAGATGCGTCGTCACGTAGATGGCGCTGTGAAATTTGGGCTTTAGATTCGAACTTAGTATATCTAGAAGGCAACCCCTCCTAGAATGTTCAGTTTTGTGTCTGGGGTTTGAATTCTGCAGTGTGTTAGTGAGATAGACGATTCTGACCGTTACAGTAGGTTACATTTTACTTCCATTTTATAATTTTCTCCCTTTATTCTCTTCCTCTTTTATCTCTTTTCCTTCTTTTCTTTTCTCTCTTTCTCTATCTCTCATTCTATTAGGTTACAATATATATATATATATATATATATATATATATATATATATATATATATATATATATATATATTAACAGCATATTCATCCAATATCCCTGACTAGCTTCTGGCTTGTACAGATTGAAAGACTGTGTATAATAGATAATTACTATTATATTTATTATTTTTATTGTAATATAATATATATATATATATATTAACAAACAGAATTAGGATTTTTATCCACACAAACAGAGATAATCTTTGTCTTTAATGGTGCCAGGAAATTATCAATTACTACTAATTGACAATCTTCCTGACTTTAATCTCAAAAAGAGCTGTTATAGGTAAAAAAGGAAACTTATTTGGCCTCAGGAAGATTGTCTATTTGATAGTTTTCTGGCAACATCAAAGGCAGAGGTTATCTGTTTATATAGATAAAATCTCCTTATTTCTATTCTTTATTAGAATAACAATTCATGGAAGATATTTCATATACATATGTGTGTGTTAGATTTACATTTGGAATTATAATATAGTTTTGATTCAGTATAATTGTTATTTTTTTAAATTAATCCAAAATATTTTTTTTTTACTGCAAGAGAAAATAATACATATAAAAGAAATTTAAAGAAATGTTTTAGTCACGTAAATATGATAAAAAAGTAAAAAATTATTTTTCTTCAGTCTTCATAATATTATGTGACTAAATTGTTTAGAATATGGACATTGCATGCTTTTACTTATAATAGCATCTTGACAAGATATGTAAAAGTGTTTTTTTTAAATGCTAGATGTGACATCATTTAGATATTAAAGCAGAAAATAGTTAGTATTAAATATTTTTTATATGTTAAGCAAAAATTAGCCACATGCAGAGTTAGAAATAATTATAAAGCTTATTGTCTCATATATTCAATACCAGCTAATAATCCTCTACATAATTAACCAAATGCAAAAGTGAAGGAATTGATGATGATGTTTTGACAGCATGTATGTTTTAAATTTTGAGGAGTGCTTTGTTTTTATAGGGTTACCAATTTAGAAATAGGACATTTGATTTTTTTTACAATGAGGATTATTAATCAATTTTGGTGGCCAACCAATTAATTTTAAGCAATGTCATAGATCTATCTTAAAAACTGAATGAAATATGTTGACCAAATTAGTAAAATCAATATTTTTATTACTTATTTGTTCCTCTTTTTTTGTATTTTCCTGGTGTCAAAAATCATGTTCATAGTGCTTCAAACCCACATCAAGTCTCAGTAACCATTCCACTATGATGGAAAGTACTTATTCAAATTCTGGAAAATATCTTTGCTTAGTTAATAATAATGACATTCCACAACAATTACTACAATCTTGTCTATTCCTTTTGTTTTTTAAAATTGGAACAATAAAAAGACTCTTAAGACGGAACTGTATAGGTTTATATACTCTTAAACAAAACTTCAACATATCTTGAAGTTAACATATCATTACTATATTTTAAAACTCCTCCAGCAGAGAATAGGATGCATTGGAGAGCTACGATTAGACCTGGTGAAATAAAAATTTTCTACTAAACAAATTAAGACAAAAATCATAAAATGTCAAATAAACAAAAAAATGAATCAGCACATTCTATATGTGCATATATTTGTGGTCTATATATTAGTATGTATAATCATTGAATGACTCATTTCTAGAATAGTTTCATCTTTTGGAGTTAGAATGTCCATACTCATTTATGAATGTCTGTTTATTATTATTTTTATTAATCAATATCAGTAAATATAAGGTGGTAATTTATAAGTGATTTCAATTCTGGCTTAGGTTAATTTATCATATTTTTTTCTTTAAAAAAAAAGCTTAATATTTAAGATCATATCACAATTTTTTAATATTTTCACATCTCATTAGTCTGAAGTTTGATAGAAAAATGATTTATGCATTACATTAGGATGATAATAGATGTCACTGTAGTTAACTTGAGGAGTGATGTTTGTAAGCCAAGAAATGGAAAAACTAATTGATGGTATTTTCATGTGATATCAACTTTGAGCAATATTTTTTTTACATATATGTAAATAATTCTGGAGATACGTCTAATTCAATTGTCATGTATAATGCAATAGAATTACTAATTATGCTATATTTTGTTCCAAGCTCCCTTAGCATTCAAACCTAGCATATAATAGCTCAGGTTTTGCTGATAAACATTGATTAGAATAAAATTTGTATTTTTTATTGAACTGCAAGTGTACAATACTTTTCAGCACACACATATATAACACATGATTGTTATATGTATGTGATGTATATATAAATCAAAATTATAGTATAAATAAAAATTTTAATATAATAAAGTAATATACACCTGGGTCTCATTTAATGCGGTAGATAGGTTCCACAGAAAGCCCGCATTAAAAAAATCACACAAAAATAGACTTAACTTACCTTGAAAAATGGGGGATATGTTCTGTAATTTTCAGAAATCGTATAAAAAGCAAAGCAACAAGGAAAAATTATGTTAAAATTTGCATTAAAAAATAAGGAAATAAAGTATGACTAATAAAAAAATTTCAGATATTTGAAAAAAATTGATACAAGACTAACTTTTTTTTACTTTTTTTTATTAACTATAGTATTTAATTTTCCATTTTCCCGTACATATTTTAATCATTATCGCTATTTGACAATATGTGGTTCATTTATTGAACTGGTAAAAAATCAGATTCATCAGAAGAGGAAGTACAGCTAGTGCCATCTTCAGTCTCATGCTGTGTTAATGGTTTTCTGTCGACAATGTAATCAGTGATTAAACTTTGAGACAATGATTTTACTAATTGTTTATAAAGCTCATGATATCCAGACATGCAACTATTTAGCTCTCGTTGGAATTTAAGAGGTTGTTCGTTACAGCAAAGTCCCTCAGATTTCAGCATTTTCTGATTTTTTTTGTCTCACACATCAACATAAAATCTATGATTAAATGATTTTTACTTATCAAAAAATAATAAAATTGTCTTCATTTGATAGATATTTTTGTTTACTACTGAAATAAATTTTAAATGTTCACATTTTGTTTCTATATTTAAAAAATGAGATTGCAATCAAAACAAAAAGATTATACATTATCATTAGAAAGATTATTTTCCGTTTACAAAATCTTCGTTACTTCTGATTAAATTTAAAAATCTAAAAAAAATATTTTAATCTGTTATATCTAACAAAATATGTTTTAAAATTTTAAAATTTTTGAATATTTATTGCGATATTTTTATACTCATAAGTATAAGTAAGATTATAAATAGCTTCAGGTCATGTTCACATTAGCTGCTAATATAACATTATATTGTTGAAAATAAAAAGTATTTCAAGTCTAAATAAGTTATTAATAATTTTAATTTTTTGATATCTAATAAATATAGTGAAATATGAACTTCTTTATCGCATAAAAGAAAACCCACATAAAAAGATATTAAGAAGAAACACGAATTGTATAACTTCAAAATTGCTTTAAAAAAAAATCAGCACAAAATGAGACCCAGATATATTAATAATAATTGAGGAACACACACACACACATATATATATATGTATATTACAGGAAGTTCACTCACACATTCACTGAAGCAATAAGAATAAGAAATAAACTAATTACCCTATTTTTATTTTTAAAATATAAGTAAATAGTAAAATGTTTAAGTTTCATAGTTATTAAGTACACTTTAAGCAATATTCTTTTTTTTTTCAATAACTTGTTTCTCTTGTAGAAAGATAACAGTGATGTTATCAAGAAATTTGGATCTCTAATTATTTTGATGTTTTTATAACAGTTTCAACTTTTAACATGTTTGAAAATTTTGTAAAACTTTTAGCATTATCCTCTGAAAATATTTTATTATACAAAATACAGCACATCAAATTTAGAAAAGGATAATAAAGAAAGAATAAAATGTATGTGCTTTCACATAAACTGAAGAAATTTTATCAGTATATATAATCATATACAGTGCTGAGAAAGGAAAAAATGATTGTGAATATTGTAAAAATTGTGAATTTTAATGGGTTTTTTTTTGTTTTTTTATTTACATTTTTATTGTTGTTTATATTTTTTTGGGATAGCATATAATTGAAATCATGTAGTTAGATACCATGTAGTTCCCAGTTCTGCTGAGTATATAATTATATACGATGCTCAAAAAAGGCAAAATGGCTACCAAGCATTGGTGGCCGAATGGTCAGCACAGCTGCCTTACAAGCAGTTGTCTCAGGTTTGCGGGTTCACTTCTCGGCTGATGCTTTGACACATGAGAAAAAAAAATGATAAAATTTGCAAATTTAATGATATTTTGTTTGGTAATATACATTTTTGTTTGTTCATTTACATCTTTCTTTGGATAGGTATAATTGAAATCTTGTAGTTACATTGCCCTGCTCTACTACATATTTTTTATAGCTGTCATGCATTTTAGGAATAGTTTTTCATCAGCTGTCTTGGAAAGTTGCCAATAACGCACCCAAATGTAACAGTGGTTTGTCAATTTTTTCATATAGTATGGCAGCTGTAAAAAAGTTTCTATAATGCTTAATAGAGGGAGTTGTTATCACATTTATTTACACATATTTAAGGTGTAGTTCTTCTATTTACTATATACGTGTGCATGTATGTTGTTTTTAATTAAACTTTTATCTAATATATAAAAATTATGTGTGTCTTTCCTTTACATTATATACTTTTTTAAAAAACTTTGAATATTATTTGAAATATATATACATATTAAATCTGTAATATAAATATATATTATTAGTGTGCTAGGCAGACTTTAAACCCTGAATGGCTTGAACAATTTGATCTTCATATGTTTGATGGGCAGAGCAAAGTTCTGGACATCACAGTATGGGACAGGGATGTGGGCAGCAGAGATGATTTTATGGGGAGGTAAGTAAAATTTGAATAAAAAGTATTCACATTATAGCATATGTTTAACATCTCATGCTTTGATTAAATCTTTTATAAATACTGTTTGAAATAATATTTTTTTAATAAGGATGGGATTAAAAGATAATACTTATTTAAGAGATGGGTTTGCATCACATACCAATATGAATACCAAATAATATATTATTTTTGTGTCACGTATAAAAAAGGGTATAAATGAGAAATTAACAACTACAAATACCTCTGGTTACATTATTAACATGGATGAAAACATAATAGATGAAATTAATCACAGAATTAAACATAAATAGAGTGGTAGAAATAACATGGTCTTAAAAGAAAATATGTCTATATGTTTGAAAAAAAAGATTTTTAATGTAAATGGTTTTGCAGTTCTTACTTATGGATCTGAAACTTGGACATAATAGAAGAATAATATTGAGGCTTCAGATTATTCAATAAAGCATAGAAAGATGTATGTTAGGAATAACAGTAAGAAATCGGAAACCAAATACATGGGAAATTTTATTGACATCATTGAAAGAATAAAAAGTCTGAAATGAAACTAAGTTAGACATATTGCTAAAAGAAATGATAACTAGTGGATTGTTGAAGTTTTAAATTGGATTTCAGGAGATTGTAAAGGATCTAGTAAGAAATCACATGTAGAAAATGAAATGTCGGATGAAATAAAGTTTTGTTGTTTTAATGTGAGAAAGAGAAGTTATGGATCAGAATACTGGACTAAACTTGGAAATACCATCTTTTAGAGGATCAATGATAGTTGAAAATGATGATGATGATAATAAGAAGGGGGTAACTGAATTTTTATTATCATGTCATTTCAAAGATGATATAACTTCTCAAATTGTGGCTAGATTTAGAAATATCTATCATTGTGAAATTTCTGTATGCCAAGAATAAAATCTCCTAAATTTTGATGACAAATTTGATAACAGTTCATGATAAATCATTCATAGATAACATTTGAAGTTACTTATAAAGCTTGATTTGTGTACTCTAATACTGATTTGAAAGGTTTTGTAGAATATAGTAACTAATTGTATGATCAGTTACTCAAGCTGTTATGTGACATTTGAGTACGCAAATAACATGGTAAGTTCAGCAATTCAGCTGAATTTTAGTTTACTTTATTTACTTAAGCTACAGTCTAAACATGTAATATGATAATAATTATATAGTCAGTTGCTTAAGGGGTCATGCATTAAAATACTGAAGGAACAACTTGAGCCTAATGCTTCCATTCAGTTATTCATAGTAATATTTTATTTTATTTTCTGTAGTTTTGAATCAATTCAGTAAAGTTTGCTTTTTAAGTTCTCTGTTTGTACTGTTGTGCTAATATTTTCTGAATAAAAAAGACACTTCATTGATTTATACAATGTGGAGATGTGTTAAGCTCTTGGGTGTTTTAGAGCAGCATAAAAACTTTATCTGCACAAATTGTAAGGAGTTCTTTGATATCTTAAGCAGTTGACAAATTCTTTTAAGCTCTTGTATATAAATCAGGAACTGTGTATAAAACTTCACTTTTATGTACGAGATTAAAGAATGTTTAGCAAGGTCTGATAGTATGATAGGCCATAATGTTTTGAGTAATCTTTCAATGATATTTTATGTATTTGATTATCACATAATATTTAAATTATTTTATAAGTTAATCAAGTGGTATGCTATAAATTAGATGGATGCATTATATATAATTTTTATTCACATGATCAGTGTAAGGTGAAATTAGACTCTTATAGACAATACATAATGAATCCATATCAACAAGAATGCTTTATATTACTAATTGCGATCAAAATTCATGATGCTAAGTTATCTAACTTGACTATTCATCATATTTTTGGCAAATACTTTTACCAAATTTGAGTTGTGACTTTCCAAGATGTTCAATACTTTTTATTCTTTTTACAGTACTTGTATTATAAATTTATTTAAACGCACATTGATTATGTAAGTAATATTTATTAAGGCTGTAACTTCAAGAATATGCATGTAAAAATGCGATATTAGGGACCTCTACAGGTCTTAACCACAAACTTATGCTTTGAAAGAAAAGAGGGGAACCTCTTTACTTCAGCCTACTTTCTATTTAAATAGGTGAAGCTGAAGTGGTTAGATCTAAGAGCGTGAAGCTATTCAATACTTTACTTGTATTAATCAATTGTCTTTCACAATATTTTTTATTCAATAAATTGGCAGTTTCAACTATTTAGCCGAAATCTTCAGAATTGTGTTTTTTTTTCTTTTCTTTATAGTACTAAGTTATCATTCCAAGATGTTTACTACTCTTTTGATCATTTTGCATTACTTACATTAAATAAATTTTAAAAAATTCAATTCTTTGCACTTTTCATAATGCTTTTTATTCAATTATTGGATGTTATGACTGTCTAGCAGGATATTTTTTTAATAGTATTGTATTATCTTTCCAATACGTTCATTACTCTTTCATTTTCTTTTATTGCCTACATTAAAGTAATATTAAAAATTCCTTATTTCTTTGCACTTTTCATAATGATTTTTTATTAAATGATCTGATATTTCTGCTGTCTTCAGTCTTCTTCAGAGCTGCTCTTCTTTTATTTATAATACTGTAAAACAGAGGCAAAACTCATCTTACAATAGTGCCACTCGGTGTAAGCCAGAGTAATCAGTGGATGCTAGAAAGTCTGTGCTTGTGTAAGCATAGGAAATAGTGATCATGTGATGCTTATAATGCCTCTTTCCAAAATGTTCATTACTCTTTTAATTCTTTTTGCACTACCTATATTAAAATTCATTGTTATCCTTTTCATTGTTGTTTGTAATAAATTGGCCAAAACATTTCTAACATTGGCTAAAGAAACGTTTGTTATATGTATGTATTTTTATTAAGCATAGCTGAGTACATTTTTGTCTTAGAAAAACTGATTTATAGCAGTCATGGATTGATTGGATGTGCTGCAATATTTATTGATGAAGTACTAATTATTTAAATTAGCTATTTAAATTCCACTTGCTTGAGAGTTGGATACTGTTTTCTTTTTTGTTGATGACAGGATTGTTGTTAGCAATAAACCATGCCTCTTTCACTATTTTTTTCTGTCATCTTACTCCATGCAAACAATATTGGTGTTCTTTGGATCAAAAGTATGTCCAACATTGTTTGCATAGAGCGAGATGACCGAAAAAGAAAAATGAAAGAGGTGTGACTTATTGCTAACAATAACTATGTTATCAACAAAAAAGAAAACATTATCCAAATGGAATATTTAAATAGTTAATTTAAATAATTAGTACCTTATCAATAAATATTGCAGCACACTTCATTATGTTTAATAAAAATAAATAGATATAATAAATCTTTTCTTTAGCCAACGTTAGAAACGTTTTGGCCAATTTATTACTTATAATAAATAAATTTCTAAAAAATTCTTTTTTTTTTTGTACCTTTCTCAATGCATTTTATTAAATTATCTGCAAAGTTTTCACTGTCCGGCAGTCTTCTTCAGAGTTATTATTACGTAAATAATGAAAATATATAAATGATAAATTTAAACAAGATTGCTGAATTGTTGAAATTTTCAAATAATCGAATAAGAGATATTACGAAAATTTTCAAAGAAATTATTTTTTCCCAGATTTATTTACTTTCTGTTCATTAATTATATGTTAATTAAACCAGGAAGTAAAAAAAAAAACACTTAATGATACTATTGTAAAAATAAATTTGTATGAGAATGTAAAAGATAAAGCATATATATAATTCTAATGATTTTAATGAACATATAAATAATTTTATGGTTTATCAAATTTGTAATGCTAAGAATATAAATTTAGTCTGCAAAGAAACAAGTATGAATACTTTAGTAAAATAATTCATAAACTTAGATTCTTAAAGAATCTTTTATTAATTAAATGAACTTCAAAATGGCACCCATCTTTTTGTTTTATCACTGCCAATCTATCAGATAAAACATGATCTTCCCTTTGGTTTATTGTACAATAATAAATCAAGAATTGATGTTCAAAAATGCTGAAACTTTTAATTACTATAACAAACCAACTGCCGGATAAAAATTAATCTTTTATCTAGTAAAATAAATTGGCAATATAACGAATGGTGGGTTTCATTTACAAATTCATTTAAATGATTCTTTTGGAATCTAGCTTGGAAATTATCTAAGTAATGTATTAGGGCTTCTTTATTTCATAAATAGTTGTATAATACAACTTATGTAATAATATTGCAGTTATTTAATATATTTATAAAGATATTATGCATGGGAGAAAGAAATGGGAATAACTCCGTGTGTTTGTGTGTTTTATTTTATAAAATCAGATATATTAATCTTTAATTGAGTTTTAAAGTTTATATCTGTGCTACAGATAATCTCTAGTTTAATAAATGATTAATAAGAGTCATTACTATATTTATCTAAAGTGGATGGTGTCAAAGATGTGGGTTGAACTAATTTGACACTTGTAATTCAAAATATAACTAAGTAATGTATTAGGACTTGTTTGTTCCATAAATAGATATATAATACAATTTATTTTGTTTTGCTATTTTTTTTAATCTGCACAGTTTGGTGCAGTTGGTAGAGTGTCTGATTTATGATTAGGAGGTCTCAGGATCATTTTTGGCACTTGCAACTCTGGTAGAATGTTCACTTTGGGATCAGAAGGTCCCTGGATTGGTTCTGACACTTGCATATCTGGTGCTCAAACTTTTTATGAACTCCCAATCAATAGAACCATATGGTTTTTATTTTATTTTTTTAGGAATTGTTTTAAGCTTTTCAATAATAACATAGTATTTATTTCAAGAATTTTTTTTTTTTTACTCAAACCTTATTTAATTGCTTTTAATAAAATGCTTACAAGATATTTTGTAATAAAATATCTATTCTATGCTCATTTCATCCCTTTTTTTCACTTCTTTTTTTCCTCTTGCCTATCTCTCTCTTTTTTCTTCTTCCTTTTCCTTCTTATTCTCTCCTTTTTCCTCTTCCTTTTTCACCCCTCTTTCTTTCTTTCTCCCTGTCTTTTTTTTATTATAATTTGTAATAAATTATTTAGACCCATCGCTGATAGAAATAGCTAACCATTGTTTATTACTAAAATGTTAGTTTCAAGATGTTTTTTTTCTTTCTTTGGATGTGATTATTATCTTATCAGTTAATATTTTTCTTTATATCAACTTGTGTTTTGTAGATGTTCTCTTGACTTAAGTGATCTTCATCGAGAGGAAACTCACAATGTGTGGATGGATTTAGAAGATGGAGCTGGTTCTTTGCATTTGTTATTAACTATTAGTGGTACAACAGGATCGGAAACAATCTCAGATTTAGCCAATTATGAACCAAACCCCAATGAGAGACTGGCAGTTTTAAACAAATATGTGAGTACAATTTATTTATTTAAATATGTAGAGTAAAACCCTTTTGTCTGCAAAGAGTAGAAAAAAATTCCCTCACAGTAGTTCCACATAGTGCAAGTTTTAGTAATCATTAAATTCTAGATGGTAGTGCTTTATAATTCCTATCCAGTATTTTCCCATCCGTTATCACAGATTAGTTTCTATCTTATGGCTTGGATCTGGGATCAGTACGCTTGGATCTTTGGATGTTATGCACCTTTTTTCCAGCATCCATTTTTTATTATTTTGCTTAACTATAAAGCCATCAGCCTAAACTGAAAAACATTAATGTTTTAATCCACACTAATTTATTTGTATATTATACAGATTTGCATTAGTTCAATATCTATATATTTTGGTGTCATTAGTTTTTTAATAACTTTAGTCATCTTTATCCTTTAGTTAGAATTAGTATTAAAATATCACATAATTGTCTTTATGCTTACACAAGCTGTCAAAACAGTAGTAATATTTTTATCCACAATAGCATTATGTAGTGCAAGATTTGGTAATAAATCGATGCTAGATGATAATGCTTATATTCCCATCTAGTGCTTTTCCATACAATATTCCCAGACTAATTTCTAGCTGACGTCTTTCATCAGTAGAGAAAAAAAAGCTATTATTTTAACAGCTTTTGCAATCAGAAAGAAAATGTGATTGTGTGATGTTTTAATGGTTTAATACAAATTACTAAGCAAAGGGTAAAGGTCAATTATAAGCAAAGGGTAAAGGTCACTGTGATTATTAAAAAGCCAAGGATACCGAAATATATAAATATTGAGCTTAGATTCAGATCTGTATAACTATACAGGCAGATTACCTTGGATTTAAACAGTATAACTTTCAGTCTGGATTGGTAGTTGGTTATTGAGTAAAAAAAGTAAAAGTTGAATACCATGAAGTGGTCAATTAGATTTAAAAATCCATGTGTACTGCTCTAGGTCCAAGGCTTCTCATAGGTGGATGTCATAAGCTAGAGAGATGAGTCTGGTGATATTGGATGGGAAAGCACTAAATAGGGAATATAAGGCACTACCATTTACGATCTATTGATTATTAAAGATTGCACTAGGGGCGCTATTGTATGGAAAAGTTTTTGCTACTGGTTAATACATAAAGCAATGGTGATCATGTGATGTTTGGTTGTTTAAATCATAGACGTTATTAACTGAAGCCAGTATATTTTCAATGAAAAGAAATTAATTACTGATTGCTTTGTGTAGTTTAGATTGATAGACTCTGGAGCTAACTATCCATAATTTGTGTCTTCTTTCAATCACTTTGCGTGCTTAAACTTCTTTGGAACTTCCGAGCAATAAATCATTCAGTTATTTTTTTTTGAGCTAATGATCATGAATATTTTATAAAATACTATGCATTCATAATAATATGCGCTTGCATATACACAGAAGTATATTGATCAATCAATAATGTACTGCCTAATGGGCATGACTGGAAAGCAATTGCCCAATCAATTCATTCATTCTCTTATGTTCAATGCCCAGATTTTCAATTCCACATATCTCTTGTCATCCCATGTCATCCAACAAGAATAATCTTCTTCTTCATTTCTTCTCATTTCCATTTATCATTTATTCATTAAACTATTCCTATTAGTATAGGTTCAATCAAGTCTCTCTATCTTTAATTTCTTTGATCAAGTTTTTTTTTTTTTTCATTTAATTTTTCCAAAACTTTCTCACTTATCATTTCATCCACCCAACTTATTTTCTCCATTCTTCTTCATGACTACATGTCATAAGCTGCCAATTTGGTTCTAATTCTTTTATTTACTGTCCATGTTTCACAACCATACAATGTATTTAATTATCTTTGGTGAATTCTTCATTACTATTGTTAATTTGCAACTGTACTTAATAAAAAATAAATATAAGTAAAAGCGTCATTAATTTATAATATCTGGACCCAGAGCTTTTTTTTTTTTTTTTTTTGGGTGCGTGAATTTTTTTGAATTTCAGAAATAGATTTGTTATCCTGTCATTATAAACCCCCAAATTCTGGTTAAAATAATAGAAAGCTCATTGATAGCTTTTTAATTTATAAGTATTGATTAATTTTTTTTATCCATTTTATTTATAAATTGTTGTTTATAATTTTGTTTAAATATTTAAAACTTTTGAATAATAAATATTCTGATTAAAGGGATTCTGCTTGTTGTATTTAAAAGTATGAAGTTACTAATATTAATGATTTTGATGAGCATGAAAATAATTATATGGTTCATCAATTTTGTAACAGTAAGAATATAAATCTATTCATGGAATAAAGTCTGAATATATTACTAAGACAATTTACAAACAAGAATCCCAAAGATGTTGCAAAATAGATTGTCAATGATATAACAAAAGGTTTAAATATGTGAGATCTAGATATTTGGGTAGTTAATTGAATGAGGGTAGAAGAAATAAAGATGAAGTTAAAAGAGGAATAGCATTGGCAAAGGAGACATTTAATAAGAGAAAGAAAATATTTTATGGACTTTTGAAGAAAGATTTAAGGAAAAGATTAATTAAATGCTGTATGTAGCATGCTATTGTGTGGTTGTGAAATGTGGACACAGTGATAAAAATATGAACAGATTGGAAGTCTTTGAGATGTGGTCACGGACAAGTTGGGTGATTAAATAACAAATGAAGAAGTTTTGAAAGGAGTAAATTAGAAAGAGAAACTGGATTGGACATATAGTAAAAAAAAGATATAATTTAATGAAGATATTTAGGCGGGAATAGTGAGTGGAAATGAAAAGAAAGGATGAAAAAGATTGACATTACTGGATGATATAAGAAATGAGAAGAGTTACATAGAATTGAAGGACTGTGCAATGAATAGAACAAAGTGGCAAAATGGATGAACTGGTGATGTGCCTGTTCTCTGAACCTGTTCATGTGTCTGAATACTATTGATTGATAACAAAAGGTAGGCTTTATTTAAATGATTCTTTGGAAATCTTGCTTATAAAGTGTCTTTTTTTAACATATTCAGACTTGTTTCTTCCATAAAGAAGTTTAATAAATAATTTCAAATTATAAGTTTAATAAATAATTTCAAATTATAAATATTGTGTATAATAAAACACGTTCATAGCAGTTTATGTACATTGTTCATTTTAGAAATTGCATCACAAAATAAACAGTGCAAATGAATTCAGACTCTCCAAACATGTAAAAGCACCATATAAATAATAAGTTTAATTTTTAGAGCAATTATTTTACTGTTTAATTCAATGATGGGAGATACATAGCATCTGCCGAATTTGTAAATACTGGAGAAAAAGTGTTGGTGATGTTTAATTATATACTCATTGAATTATTAATTAAACTAAAAAATTTCAATTATTTTACTATCAAGCCATTATAGTTTTATTAATATGAACAAGAAAATACTATTATAATTTATGGGATTAATATAAAATATAGAAAACATAATACCATACGTAAATCATCATATATTTAGTCTTTGACTATATTATATCACACTTGAAGTAGATCATTGTTTGTGCCTCAACAAAAGCATAATGTATCCCTAAATACACCATGCATCACCTAAATACACCATGCATCAAAATTAGTTTCTCCATGAATATATTTTGTTAACCATCAAACATCACATAATGTTTTTCACATAGGCAAAACTCTTCAGACAGTAGCTCAGTGCTAGCCAGAGTAATCAATGAATGCAGAAAGATTTGTGCATAAAATTCCTGTCTAGTGCTTACTCATTCAATATCTCTAGTTTAGTTTCTAGCTTGAGGCTGTCATCAATGAGAAGCGTTGGATTTGAGAGCACTGCATCTAAATCTTAGGATGTAATGCAACCCTCCAGCATCTGTCTTTTACCTATTTGGTTAACTATATTGCTAGGCGCCTAAGATGAAAGCACCATAATTTTTCCAACTTAAGCTCATTTACTTGTATTATCCTATAGATCTGTACTCACTTCAGCATCTATACATTCTGGTGTCTTTGGTTTATTAAAAACCACAGTCACCATTATTCTATGGGCAAAATAGGTATAAAACCATTAAAATATCTTATGATCATTTCAAATGCTTTATAGTTAACCAAATAGGTAAAAGGTAGCTGCTGGAGGGTTACATTAGATCCTAAGATCTAGATCCAGTGCTCTCAATTCCAAAGTTTCTCACTGGAAAGTCACAAGCTAGAAACTAGTCTGGAGATTTTGGATGAGTATGCACCAGGTAGAGATTTTATGCACAAACCTTCCTGCATCCATTGATTATGAAAGTTTATCCATGGTGGCACTACTATATGGAGAATTTGTGAATGAAGCAGGGAAAGTAGACTGTGAGACAGTATTGATAGGGGATTCATTAATAAGAGAATGTGGAGATATAATTGCAAGGGAAAATAGGAACAGGTATGTAAGAGTAGCTAAAATTAGGGATGTTACAGATAAAGTAAAGAAGCAAGTGAATAGAGATGTATATGTTATGGTAGGGACTAATAATTTATCAGAGTCATCAGAGAGAGTAATGGGTGAGTACACAGAACTGATTAGGAATTTGAGAATGGTTAAAGGAAGGGTAGTCATAGTTGGATTATTACCAAGATTTGATAAAAGGTATATGTTAGATAGGGCGTGTTCTATAAATGAGAGATTGAAAGAATTGTGTGAGAGAGATGGTGTTACGTTTGTGGATGTGTGGGATTTTTTTTTATTGGGGAGTTATTTGGTAAAGATGGGTTGCACTTAGGGAAACAAGGAAGTGAAGTTTTAGGGAGTCTGATTTATAAAGAATTTAGTTCCGGAAACTTGTAAAGGGGGGTGGGATTTTAAATTGTAGTGCTATTAAAAAGAAGAAGAATGGATGGGATGTAAGGATTAAACAAAGGGCAGTTGATTTAGATATAAATGTAGATGTGGAGAGGGAATGGGTCTGTAAAATAAATGGTAAGCAAGTTATTTATGAGCATAATGGAGAAGAAAGAATAAAAGAGTAGTTAGGAAAGAAAAAATTGTTAAAATTGGGTATTTGAATATGCAAGGTGGTAGGAGACCAGAAAAGTGGCAGGAATTAAACAAAGCAATTGAAAATGAAGAGCTTGAGGTATTAGCAGCAGTAGAAACACATCTAAGAGAAGAAGAAGAACCTGTTTAGGAAGATTTGGTATGGCAGGGTATAAATAGAAAAGAGAAAGGAAAAAAGGGTGGTGGTATAGGTGTTATATCAAAAAAATAATTAAATACTGTTAAATGCCAAGAACATATGTGGTTTGAAATAGGGTTGGGAAAACAAGAATGGATGGAGGCTATAGTTTATATAGCTACTGGAGATAGTTAAACTATAATGGAATGTGAGTGCCTAGTTAAGGATATACAGAGTTTTAAAGAAAAGGGGAAAAGAATAATGGTTATAGGAGATATGAATGGGCATATTGAAGAAATTGATGATGTAGACAATAAGAATGGACAGCTTTTGAAGAAATTTTGTCAGAGAGTAAATTTGAGCATTGGAAACTTATCTAATATTTATGAGGGACAATATACATGGTCTAGGAATAATATATCCCACACAATAGATTATATATTGGTAGAGAAAGAGGGAATGAATAAAGTACGGAAAATTAAGGTGTTTGATAATGAAGAGAGAGTATGTAATAGTGATCATAATTTTGTTGTAATTGAAATGGTTAGTAATGTGATGGAAAATAGGAATAAAAGTAGAAATAATAGTGAAAGATGTGGATGGAGAGTAAATGATAAGAATAAGTTAGAAGAGTATAAAATACAAGTTGAAGAAACCATGGAAGAGTTGATTGGAAATGAGTATGAGGACTGGTGTGATGAAATAGAAAAAGTTGCAAATAGGGTTTTAGGTGAGAATATTCAGAAAAATAAAAGTAATAGAAAAATGAGAGTTAGTAAAAGTGTAAAAGAGAGGAAAAAAGCATGCAGAGAATATAAGTGTGCTATTAAGAACAAAGAAAGTGAAAAAGATATTAATGCTAAATGGGAAAAGTACTTAGAAAAGAAGAAGTTAGCTAAAATAGATAATTATAGAGAGAGAATGAAACTAAATAGTAAATTATTGGATGATATTAATAAAAGTGGAAGAGATGGGAGTAAAAAAATTTGGAATTACATTAAAAGGAGAAATTTAGGGGAGAGAGAGATAGTATTACTGGATGAGGAGGGAATAGAGTGTAGCTCTAGAGAAGAATTAGAGAGAATATTGAATAGTTATGTAATGGATATAGAAAAGATGTTAGATGTGAAGGACAGAGGGATAGAAAATATGAAAGCATATAGTAATGGGAATATTGCATTTACAGAAAATGAACTGAATGAGGCAGGGAAGAAATTGAGAAGTGGTAAGGCAAGAGGATTAGATGGATGGGCAGCAGAGATGGTAATGAATTTGGGGCATAGGGCAAAAGTAAAGTTACTATCATGTTTTAATAAGATGGCACAGAAGAGAGTTTTTCCGGGTAGTTGGAGTAATACAAGAGTAAGATTATTATTTAAAGGAAAAGGTAAGGATCATAGAAAGTTAAATAATTATAGACCAATAGCAGTAACATCAGTTTTATATAAAGTTTTTTCATATATGGTGGCTGGAAGAGTTGCAAAATGGATGGAAGAAAATAATGTAGTGGGGGAAATGCAAGGAGGTTTTAGGTCAGATAGGCGTATAGGAGATAGTTTATTTGTAGTTACACAACTTATAGATATGAGTAGAAATTCAGGTAGACAGTTATATATGAGTTTTATAGATATAGAGAAGGCATATGATAGAGTGAATAGAAATAGATTATGGATAAGTTTAACAAATCTGGGAATGGATGAAGCTTTAGTGGGTGTTATTAAGAAATTATATGAAAATAATTACTATACATACCAATTAGGGGATATAGAATCAGTTAAAGTTAAAAATGGGGTGGGACTGAGGCAAGGATGCCCTATGTCACCTATTTTGTTCGTGTTGTATTTGAGTGAAATGGAGAGAGCAATAGAAAGACTAGGAAGAGGGATAGAGATACCGTTAACAGGTGGCAAGAGAGTATATACATTGTCCGGACTTTTTTTTGTGGATGATGTCTTTTTGTGTGCAGAAAGAAGAGAAGATATGGAAGTTATGCTGAGGACATGCGCAAGGGTGGGTAAAGATATGGGGATTAAATTTAGTGAAGAAAAATCAAATATAATGATAGTGAATACTGGGGAAAGAGAAGACAAAGATTTCTTATTGGGGAATATAAAGTTAAGTGTGGTGAATAGATATAGTTATTTGGGAATCATCTTGAGTAATAAGAAAAATTGCTTGGATGAATGGGAGAAAAAATTGATAAATGAAGCAAAGAAAAGAAAGGGATTGATAAAGAAATTAACACTGTTTTCATATAATAAATATGATGTAGCTAGAATTGTATGGAAGGGAGTGGCAGTAGCAGGGTTAACATACGGCAATGATGCATTATGTGTTAGTAAAGGGGTATTAGATTGCTTAGAAAAAGTACAAAGGGAAGTAGGAAGACATGCATTAGATGCTGAGGTGTGGACAGCAAAAGAGGCAATTCAAGGAGAAATGGGATGGTCAAGTTTTTATATGAGGGATGCAAAAAGCAAATTGAAAATGTTCGGTAGATTGCAGTTCATGGATAATAAAAGAATAGCCAAAATAGTATTTAATTGGGTTACAAGTAAAGGGCAGCCAACAAGATGGGTGAGAAAGGTAATGCGGTATGCAGAAGATTTGGATAAAGAAGTTATGTCAGTATACTTGTACAAAAGATGGGATGATTGTGTTAGGAGGATTGTTGAGTGTTATAGTGGGAAGGAGTGGGATAGAAGAATAGATGCATTAATAAAGAATAGGGAGTTGGAGAGATGGAGAACTAGTATGGAGAGTAAAACGAGTTTAAATATATATAAAAGTAAATGGAACATTGGTTGTGAGTTAATTTATGATAATAGTAAGGAAAGTAGTTTATTGTTTAAGGCTCGAACAGGATCTTTAGCAACAAGGGAATATACACGTAAATGGAAAAATATGGGTGATTTAGTCTGTAAGTTGTGTAAAGAAGGCATAGAAAATATTAGGCATCTGTTACTTCAATGTAAATGTTTGGAAGCAGAAAGGGTACAAATAATGAAGTTATGGAAGGTTAAATATGAACAAAGTGATTATACAGAAAGTGAGTTATTGGTTTTTATGCTGGGTTTGGGGAAAAATAAGGGGGATTTAGATATGAAGGTCATGGAGTTGACAAAGATTATGTTGTGGAAATGGGATGGAGCAGATTATGGGAAAACTTAGGGTGGACAATGGAAAAGGAAGGTAAAGTGGCTAACAGGTTTCTCTGGGCATAGCTGCTGAGAAATTCCTGACTCCGTTTAAGGAGAAGTCACAGTACATCACGTCACATCACATATTCTTATTAACAGCATGTGTAAGCATATGAAATGGTAAAATGTAATGAATTATAATAAATAATAAAAATATATATAACAGCTATATAAATATATAATAATAATTGTAAATAAAAAGCATTTTTGGCACATGGTTTGTTAAGCATCTATTTTAAAGTTAACCACTTATTGTAGATAGTATTCTATAATGGAAGTAGGCAGTAAACAGATTGTAAGTGTACTTTGCCTAATGGAGTATTGTAAAGTATCAGGATAGCGGGCTTTTTTATTCTGCCTTTATTTTGTTATTGTTATTATTTTAATTCTTTTATAGAAAACTAGTAGCATTTTATCTGCAGTAATTGATTAACGTTAAAATAGATGCTTTACATTTGAGAAAGGCACAAAATCATGTGCCAAAAAGACTTTTTTGTATCATTATATATATATATGTGATATTTTTGTTATTTATTACAATTTGCTAAAATGTAAATTTTAGTGTTTGTTTAGTATCTTTTGATATAACTTTATTAAATAAATTTTTAAGTTCTTTTTATTTCTAACATACTTTCTTTGTTTATTTTTATAGTGTTTAAGTCGGTCGTTCCAAAACTTAAGGGATATTGGGCATTTAACTGTCAAAGGTAAAATTCATAAATAACTATTTTTTCCCCCAAAAGTATATTGTCTATTATGTTTTGCTTATTAAGTTTTCTATTTAAATGCAGATTTTAGTTTTGAAATTACAACACATGAATTTTTGTTAAATGTCTTTAGAAAAATTCACAAATTAATTCAAAAGGTTTTCTTAACAGCTACAGAGACCAAACAAGGCAGCAACTTAAACTAGACTTGCCATCTGATAAACACTTAATAAATATTACCACAAGCTCAAATACTTATAATTCCCAAAACAAACAAACAAAAGATTTCTTAGAACCACCCCGGGTACAGCAATCACACTCTGACTTACCCACACCATCCAGCACAAGCCACAACATGAAACATATGCAAAAACCAGCACAAAATATCACACATCAGAACCGTCAATGTTAGGTGAAGCCAATGACATACAGATTAATCCAGACATAGAAACAGATATGGATTACATAACACAAACCTTATACAACAAAAAAAGAAAGTCAACAAAATTTGCACAAAGCAGTTCTGATTAAGATGAACAGACTGCTATGAATTCAACCAATTTCGACTTAAATAAAACTATAAAAAATCACTCTTACAACAGCTCAAATACTATGCAAGATAAAAAAAGGAAAATAAAACACTCTAATACACAGGACTCTCACTCTAAGCCAACAGACACCAATACAGAAGACCTTTCTACCTATAGCCTACAACCTCCTGCATCTGCTCACATGGTTCCCTCACCTAAATCCTCTGAACTTGCCTCTCCAAACTTAAACAGCCCGCAAGTGGTACTTACTAGCGATCTAAGAGTTGATGGATAACCTGCCGTGCAGAGTAGTAGGGATCAATGTGAGAGGTCTAAACACCCTCACTCGTGTATATGCCATTAGGCATTTTTTTTCCTTTATTTCTCCTCACATTTTATTCTTAGGAGAAACCAAATTCCACCAGCACTCCAACCATAATATCCAGACAGAGCTTAGCAAACTTGGTTACTTAAAATTAGCCATCAATAGCTCCGCTGCCGGAGGAGTTGGAGTGCTTATTAACAAGAAGTGCCCTCCCAATAAATTTAAAGTGCTCTACGAAGACAACAACTTGATTGCTCTGAACTTAACATATGGATCAAGTAACATAAACTCATTTTATGTATATGCCCCCAATAATAAAGAAGTTCACCTAAGAATTATCAACACTATAAATATGCTGACTTCCAATAACAATGCACCTGCTATATTAATAGGAGATTTTAATCTATCCTATGAAGAATATGACAGAAAATATCTTCATCTCCTCAACAGAGGATTTCTGGATGGTAGAGGGTATTTCCCTCCTAATGCTTTTTCATTTCACACGAAAGTTTATCACACCCTAATAGACCTGTTATTTTATACAGCAGAATTTCACTTCTGTATTGAAGCATATCTTCAGCCAGCAGCCTTTACAGACCACCATGCAATAGTTGCAGACCTGCAGCTTCAAAACTTCCCTACAATAAGCACCAACAATACCATAAGAGTCCTCACTCGTGCCTCCACAACTGAGGCGGTATTCTCCGAGGCCTACATTCTTTTTCAAAAAATTGACATACTCACTAGACCTCCGGAGGAAGCTTGGTTCTCTCTTGTGGGAATTCTACAGTCGCTCATAGTACAACACACCAGAAGATCTAAAGGGCCTACAATGCTTTTTAATGAGCTGGAACAAATCTCTCACCAAATCAATGCATTCAACATCGACAATGAGCCATTGGAAAGGTTGCTTAACCTTAAGCATCAATATAAGACCAAACAAGTGGCCATTGCAGAATACATAGCAATTAAAAGATCCAAAATATACCTACCTAATCAGCATTGTTGGACTAGAGCATATCTTCGTTGGGCATTAGGATACAAACCCAAACAATCCACGCCCTCAACAATCATCATCAGTGGTTCCAATCATACTGGAATTCATATGCTTCAGAAAATTGAATCTTTCTTTAAAGAAAGATTACAAAATTGTGAACCCAGAGTTGATCTCTCTTGGAATGACATTTTTCCAATAGGTAAACATGGCATCACAGAGACTGACATAAAGAATCGCTTAGCAGCCCTACCTGATCATGTACATCCTGGTATACATGCCATACCTAAGTTTATGCTTCTACATCTTAGCAACATTGTGATTCCGATTGTAATGGGAATGATAAAACACCTCTCAACACAAAAAAGGGTAATTCCTAATCTTTACCCTATTGCAATGGTGCCGTTCTTGAAGAAAAACAAGGAACCCACTTCCATCAACAGCATTAGACCGATATCAATGACTCCTATCTTATTCAAAATCATAGAAGGAGTCATTAAAGAGAAAATAGAGTCCAAAATCATTCATAATATTTCAAAAAATCAATATGCTAAAAAGGGTTCATCAACCCTTACTGCCATGACAGAAGTTAAATTACTCCTCGACTATGTCAGATCTAATAGACTATCAAAACCGATTGCAGTTCAGATTGACATAGCTGAGGCCTTTGACACAGTGAATCCCAACATCCTGCTTGAACTTCTAGGGAAATACAACATTCCTTCCCAGATCATACAAATACTAGATAACCTATTATATAACAGATTCATTCACCTCACACTTAACAGAACCTTAACAGATGGATTCACGCCTAAGCGCTCCATACCTCAAGGGTCTCCGCTTAGTGCATTGCTATTTTCATGCTACATAGACCCTCTTTTAAGGTCTATAGAAGACTCCCTCCCTGGAATTCATATACCAAGAATCAAGAAATCCATCACCTCCATTGCATATATGGATGATGTCATAATATTCCTTCCATCACATAAGTATCTCCAACCGCTTTACCTTTTACTGGACAAATTTTCTAGCTCATCTCAACTACACATTAATCACAGCAAATCCTCTACATGGCGAATATTAAATGGAAAAAAAAATCCATTCCAAATTTCTTGCGGAGCCCCAAAATTTCTTGGGGTTCCCTATATATAAATCTCAACTCGCCATGACTAAAAGTATTCAGAATACAATCATTGAACAAGCTGACCACCTTACACAGGGGCTTTCGAAGGTCTATTTATCTCTGCAGGGCAAGGTCGCTCTGTTAAATATGAAAGTAATGGCCAAGATTGCCTATTATCTCCCGTTCATTACCATCACCAAGATATTCCTATCCAAAGTTTACAGACTATGTGCACGACTGTTTTGGAAGGGTCGTACTTCATCCATCAGCACAGCAAAAATGCAATTCCATAGAAAACAGAATGGAATGTCCCTTCATTCCATTCAGGCAATATTCTATCAAAAAGCACACACAGTGGTAGTCAACCTGATACAAAAATACGATAGCATCCTTGCAACAGAACCAATAACTCCCACAGATACGCCTCCACCTGAGAAGTCCTCTTGGATAGACCAAATCCTCTCCCATCTTTACAAATTCAATGGCAACTCCTCCGAGTGCTTTCTTACCAAAATCTCCATATGGACCGCCCACTCATTAATGAACCCCCAACCTTCACAATTAAGACCAAAACTTGGAGTAACAAATCAAAAAATTACTACACTATTCAAATTCTTATGGATGGAGCCAAAGTTCTTGGATTTTTTAATCAAGGCTAACTTGAATGCAATTCCAACAAACTATTTCCTCCATTACAGAAGATTTATAAAAAACATTGATCCTTGCTGTCCTGTCTGTAATAGAGAGGAAGAAACCTTTGAGCATATGATTCTATCCTGTACTGGCTTGACATCTGTACGGCTAATGATAGCCCAAAATACCTCAATGGACTTTTATAAGATGCTGTCTATTAAAGATTGCATGAAAGACCGAAACTTCATTCACATAAGAATATCGACTTTTATTATATACTCACTGTGGATAACTAGATGCAAAATCACCTTCAATATCCCACCACCGAATGCAATGACAATATTCATCAGTACTTTAAACAAGATTAAAAAAAAAAGATGAAATTATATCAACAAAGTTGCTTTATGAGAATACTTGGAGACTATTCAAAATCCACAGCATCCCAACATCCCTATAATTATTCATGGAAGGAACTGAACCTTTCTCTTCAAACCACATAGGAAATAGAGATCATTTTGTTAAGACTGCTGACCTTCTTGAACAACAAAATACCAAGAAATCAATTGTTCCAAATGGTCTACATAAAACACTCAGAGACTTTTTTAATGGAATTAATTTGTATTATTAAAAAAAAAAAAAAAAACACTGGCCAACTATTCCCTTCTGCCTGTTCCCCATATGTATATAACCATATTATCTTTTTTTACTCACAATATAAACATATATATGCAAAATGACTCAAAAAAGTAAATGTAATAATTTTTATAGCAATAATAAAATTCTTTTTGAAAGTAAAAAATTCAAACTTTATTTAAACTTTCCTAACACATTCAAATGTTAATAGTAGCATACATGTTGGTTTATAATACATTTCAAATAGAATTATTCTTTCTTTTTCTGATGTTGCTGACCTGACCAGTGATAATATCATAGGAATTGAACCTGGTCTTGAATATTGAATTTAAGATGACATTCTAAGCAAGTATACTATTCTCTCATAGATAATAGACCTTAGACATTTTATGTATTTATCAATGAGGGATCTCCTGATGTCTCCACTTTAGCCTAAGAGCAAAGTTAACGAATGACTTTAATTATGATACTAGATTGACTTATAGAATTATTAGCCATTGTCATATGAACAGCTTTTTCGAATGTTCTTTGTTATAATTTTTTCTCTCAAATATTTTTGTGTTTTTCCAATTGAACATATGTTCATATGGTTTGCTACTTTAGACACAGCTATTTTCTCTTTTCTAATCATCAGTTTATACACTTTCGATCACTTTTCATCATTCCACATTCACATGGTATTTTTATAGATACAATTTTATTTCTCATTATTCCAAATTTAGACTTTAAAAAGGTTGGGATCTTTTGTAGTGTGGTGTGGCTTTGAAAAGTTTTTCTGATGTTATATTATTTTCATATTTGTCTACAATCTGGGATATGTATGGATACACTGCAGTCCAATGATTCTTTCTGTCATGAATAACTAAACTATATCACTGTGTAACACATGTACTTGTTCATAGATGGCACTGTAGGCAACTTGAAAAACCAGCCACTTTTACTGGAACACATTGTATCTTCTCAACAAGTAAATTATTTATATTAATAAAATGCTTTTTGCTTTATATAAAAATTTAAAACTAATTACACCTCACTCCTGCCCATAAATTTAAAAATTACATTAATTATAACAGAAATAATTGTATGAACATTTGTAAAACATCAATTAATTTAACTAATAATTGGATAATGCAAAATGAATGGAGGTTTGTATAATATGTGTTGTTAAAGATATTTAAGTGTAGTTATAGGCTTGTGTTAATTTTATATAGAGCTGGTAGATGTCACTATGTATGCAGTATAGGTTATTTTTGTAATTAAGCCATATTGAAAAGGGCAAAAATTTAAAATTTGCCGAAAAGAGCTTTTATATGTTATTTTTATTTGTGATGATTATATGACTATATTACAGCTATTGTTATATATCATTTTGTTGTTAGTAAAGATATTTTATTATATCTATGATTTATTTTTAAATTTTAAAAAAATATATATTTTATCTGAAAATTATATTTAAATTAGAAATTCCCCCCTTTTAAAAAAAATGTTTTCAATACCAATCTCGATTCAAAATTTTTCTCTCCATCATTTTTTTGCTCATCCAAAGTATTTCGTAAAAATGAAACCCAAACTGTTATTAGGATTTTTGTATCAGTCGGTTTTAAAATTATGAGCAATAGTAGCTTTTATTTTACGTATTTTATTTCAATTTTGTCCAGTTTCAAATTTTTTTTAAAAAGTTTTTAAAATCTAAAAAAAAAAAATTTGTATCTTAATAAAGATTAGAGGTTATTTATGATATTTAATATATCTTAATCAATGCATTTTTTTAAGTGCTTCACTGAAACAATTCATCGCAATAAAAAATCATTCATGAATCATTCTCAAAATAATATATAGTGTGTACAAATTAATATACATATACTTTAAAAACTTAATCATGGGGCAAAGTATGTCCAGAAATAGTATTACTATAATTCACAAGTCAAATTCCCAGAGAATCATTTAAATAAATTGCAACTAAAGCTCTCCTTTTTCCATCAGTGCCATAAAAAATGTTTAAAAATAGATTTATATTATTAGCATTAACATAGTTAAGCCATGATTTAACCTAATAATTTAATATACTGAATGTCTACTATGCCATGAATATGATATAGTAAAAATATATTGAAAGCATGCTAGGCAGTAATAAAGCTAAATATTATTTAAAAACTACTTTTTCTGTGTGTATTTTCATTTTACCAGCTCCCCAATATATATATATATATATTTCATGCAGAACCAGCACTAATCTGTTGGGCCAGATCATAATCTCCCACACATATATACAATCAGTGCTCGGCTTATATGAAGATAGCACTTCCTTAAACTTTAATGGGCAGGCCTCAATTTTTTTACTCTTCCAATAATTCAACCATCCATTTCATTGAAAAACTAATGATGGAAAGCTCAAAGTCCTTAATGGATTTCATATTGTAGTCATACCCATATAGACATTATGTCAATAATATGAGGGGTTAGATTGACATTATCTACATGGATATGTGTGGGAAATTAAGATTTGGCCTAACTGATGAGTGGTCCTGCATGAAATACATATATTGGGGGTCATTTATCTTTTTCACATGTGTATGGTCATGTATGTGTATTGGTCACTTGTAATGGGATGGAGGATGAGTGTAGACTGAAAATCCTAAGTTCAAATCTCTATTTACATTTAATAAACATTCAATATATTGAATGAATAGGTTAATTACATATTGCCTTGGAAATAGGTTACATCATAGTATAAGCCTACCCCACTCTCTCCTATTAATGTAAATGGATATGTAATGATCCAATAATATGAGGGGTTAGATTGTCATGATGTCTATATGGGTATGGCTACAATGTCAAATTTACCAAGGGCTTTGAGTATTCCATCATCGGTCTTTCAATGAAATGAATGGTTAAATTGTTGGAAGGTGAGAAGATTGAAGCCTGCCCATTAAAGTTTAAGGGATTGCTACCTTAATGTAAGCTGATAACTGATTGCAGATATATGTGGAGATTATGATCTGGATCATCTGATGAGTGCTGATTCTGCTCAAAGATCATTTATCTTTTTCACATGAGTGTGGCCATGGGTATCGGTTGTTTGAAATGGAGTGGGGGATGAATATAGATGAAAATACTAAGTTCAAATCAATGTTTTTACTATAGTAAACATTTCGTATATTGAATTACATATTGCTTTGGAAATAGATTATATAAATGGATGCATAATGGTCCAGTGAGGGATTCAATTGATGTAATGTCTACATGGCTATGACTACGATATCAAATCCACCAAGGTCTTTGAGCATCCCATTATTAGTTTTTCAAAGAAATGGACAGTTGAATTGTTGGAAGGGTGAGAAGATTGAAGCCTGTTAATTAAAATTTAAAGAATTTCTATCTTAATATAAGCTGAGCACTAATTGTATGTATATGTAGGAGATTATGATTTGGCCCAACTGATGAGTGCTGGTTTTGGACGAAATACATATATTAGGGATCATTTATCTTTTTCACATGTGTGTGATCATGTGTATTGATTTTTTGAGATGGAGTGGAGAATGGAGACTGAAAATCCTAAGTTCAAAGTCCTCGATTTAAGACATGATTTGTATACAGGCTTGTTAAAATTATAAAAATATAATTTAAAATAACAAAAGTTTTCAACTTTCATTTTTTTCTTGCTGTCCATCCATTAAATCTTAATAAAAACAATTTAAAATATATAAATTAATAAATAATAATATGATAGAAATGTGGGAGTTGAAGTTTAAACGAATACAATTCTCCACCATATTAAAATGATTAATTGGAAGTTATTGTTTTTTTTTATATATAATCTTGAATTTTTTTTCTTTCTGCTATTATTTTTTAAATGAATCTTAACTTTTACTCAACTATAACTAAAATAAATTTAAAATCTGAATAATTTATCAATTTTTCTTTTCCATATTTTCACTATTACTTGTGAAATTTTATTTACTTTTGTCAATAATCTTCTTAACATTTTATGCTTTATTTTATCTTTATTCTCTTTTTATATTATGAATTGTTTCCTGCTGTTATATTTTTTTCTTTTTAAATATAATTTTGCCTGTTGTTGTAAATTAGTAGCTGTTATAATTTGCTACATTTCAAATGTCTTTTGTTTCCATTAATATATCTATTCCATTCTTTGTTACTATTTGCTGTTGTTATAGTAACAAAATTCAAGACATCCTGAGTAAAGATATTACATATTTTTCCTGGTTTTCTAGAATATAGAATGGAAATTCTGAATGAAAGCATAGATATTGTAGAATCTAACGATTTTAATTAGCACAGCCTGGTGAATTAAGTAACACTAAAACCATAAACCCATTCCTGGATCAAACACGTTTGAATACATTTAACAAGCTATATTCTCAGAAAATCGCATTAAATGAACTTGCAAACAGTGCCAATCTTTTGTTATATCAATGCCAGTCTATTTTGTTAGACGATCTTGATAGACTTATTTTAGCAATAACTTAGAACTGACAAATCATTTGAAGTATCCATTATCTAATGATAGTTAGAGTAATTAATTATTAGACAAACTTTTTGTCATTAATATCTGATTTTAAACACAGTCATCCAAAAATATATAAAACGATTATTTAAAAAAATATTACTACTGGAGTGTGTAAGCTCTTTTTTCTTGATACATAATGGACTAGTCAAGATTCTCTTATCTAGATTGGATTAAGTATTCATCGGGTCAAACCAATGCATATTCAAATAGGTAATGCATGGCCAATGGCAAAAATGGGTCAATAAGTGATGAAGCTTACTGAATCTGAATGTTTCCATCAAGGATGGGGATCTGGCAATAAATAATCAGGCCTTCTGAAGCTATGGTCAGAGAACACTTTCACAGAGTTGAAAGACCAGAATTTGCGTTTTCCAAACAATAACTGTAAAGGAAAATGGTGATGCAATGAGGCAAGTCCACATTCACGACTGGAAGCTACTAGAACCAAACATCAACACGAGGTAAGCTGTCAAATACAGCCAGAAGTGTCACCATATCTATTCACAAGGCAGGCTATCACAAAACAGCTGGAAGTGGCAGGTAAAACCTATAAGGGCATGTGAAATTCCTTCTTTCCTAATTCACCTTAGAAGTGAGAATTATACCTCACCAACAATAACAGGCAGAGCATAATCATTGTAAATATTCAAGTGTATATTTGTTTTCATGCATTATTAATAAATATATTATAAAATGTATTTTCACACGTTTGTGTTTGCACATTTAATCCTAATTAAACACTATATATATTTATCAAAAGTCAATATAAATTCGGTCTAAGGTGTGTAGTCAAAAGTAAGAATAATTTTGATTTGATTATTTATATTGGTTTATGATTGAGTAGAATCTGATAATTTCTGAAATAACTTTTTGTAGGATGACATTCTTTCAGAATGTTAACCTATTAGAAATATATTGCAAGATACTAATTATGTATCTACAATCATTATATTAATATATAAAGATAAGTAAATCATTTTCTAAATTTTATATTGACTATACACACTAATAATATTATTAAACAATTTTATCTAAACATTTCCTACCGTTTTAAAATAGTTTTATTAAATTTAGTTAAAACAATATTGATTTTTTAATTGGTATTTAAAATTAACGATTTATATTTTTTGTGTTTTTAAAACTTGTTATATATATATATTTTAGTTTACAAAGCTCAGGGTTTAGCATCAGCTGATATCGGAGGTAATTTTATTTTACATTGTTTAGCCTTTTTTTCCCTGTGAATGTGTTAATATATATTATTATTACAATTTGATTAGCAAGTAACAAACTTCCTACATTCATAACTTTGACACCATCCACTTCAGATAAATATATTTAAAATTAATATATTAAAATATTACAATCAAACTTTCTATATTTACATTTTTGACATTATCCACTTCAGATAAATACATCAATAATTATTAATAATCATTTATTAAGCTAGAGATTATCATATCATTTTTAGCCTGGATATAAACTTTAAATCCAGTTAAAGATTAATATATGGCCTTTTTAATTAAATGTAAACACATGGAATAATTATTCCAATTTCACTTGTCGTTGTCCATGGATAATCTTTTTTTACTTATAGATATATTTAAAACATTCAATCCACCACACATTCTAAGGCAGCTGAAAAGAATGAATTATTTCAAAATGAAATGCATCTTGGGTCATATATATTGCGCACGTTTTTGTTTATATGTTTGAGAATTTATGATGGAGAGAACAATATGTTTATAATTATTTATAAACATTTACTTGATGGAAAAAGAAAGTTCTTATGAAAGTATATTTGTGGTCACATGAAAATATTAACTATTCTTTATTTCCACTTTTTTTTTGTTCATTTAACTGTTTTATTTGATTATCAACACCCACTATAATGAATTTTTTTTTTACTCAAGTTCACATTGAGTAGAGAAAATCAATAATTCTTTCAGGCATTTGGTAGAACTAATTGAGATGATTAAGCATTATCACTTCATTTCAGGATACAGGGCTGGGATTAATACAGTTTTTTTTTAATTTATAATTTCTTTTTTTTACCTCACTCAAAAAAATCTTTTTTTATCTCATTTATCCATCTCACATGGTCTCTTTCTAATTTTTTTTTTTACATTTTTTTTTTGGCTCTAGCCCACATTTAGCCAATTTCATCCTCTTAATCCTTTCATTAATTTTAATGATACCAACTTGTTTTCTTATTCATATGTTTCTATTTGTATTATTTCCAATTTTGTTGTCTAATCTGCAATCTCTGCATTCTATTAAGCATCAAATGTCAGCTTTATAAGAACTTGAAAAACACACTTAATAAAAATGGATTTGCATTATGTTATTAAGTTATTTTTACCAAAGTAATTTTCAGCAAGTTTATAATTATATGTCCTAAATTCTTAGATGTCTTCAAAGACAAAATTCCATATGCTAAATAATTAAATAATATTTTGATCACTGTGTTTATAGTTAGAGAGGGGCATAAAACTGAGACCTCTAAAATATATATTATTACATTTTGTCTGCAGTGCTTCAAAGCAACTGACAAAGATAATTATTCCTGAAATTCATATAAATATGGCTGCCATAGTAAAAAATACAGCTTAAATCAGCCATATTTTACAGCCTCCAAAAAGTAAAATAATCAACCATTGAATTGAATTAGTTTAATATATTTTTTTTTGTGTGTTATTTATTGATTTAATCATGATGTATTTTTTCTTGTTAAGGGAAAAGCGATCCTTTTTGTGTATTGGAGTTAGTTAATGCGAGGTTACAGACGCAAACAGAGTACAAAACATTATCACCAGAATGGAACAAAATTTTCACTTTGTAAGTATTTATTTATGAGCAATTTGTATTAGTTAAACTGTATCATATTTTTATTATATAGTTAAGTTTCAGAAATGGTTTAATAGTGAAACACTTCTTTAATGTTAATATCCTGTATTATTTTGACCAATGACATTATGAGAATTACTGAAATCAAAACCAATTCAGAGTGTCCTTATAGTCCAAGTTCATCCATTAGATGGAGCTATATTAGTACATATAAATGATCAAAGAAAAAAACTAATTGATAAGAAATATATTGTATGTTATTCTAATGCTTGAAAATAATTTATTTAGAAAATAAATAAAATCCACAGCAGTAAGTGTAATATATATTTAGCACTCAAATTAATACATAATAAATACTCTTCTTTCATATTTGTATAATAAATAATATATAATAAAGAAAAATTTTCACATAAAAGCAACTCAGGCATAAGGGTTACAATATGTATACACCCTATCATGATTACTTATCCACCATTTTGCAGCTATGAAACATTCTATCTCAATATATGTATACACCAGAGATGAAGTATCCATGTATTGAACAGAATGAGTGCTTCCGTAGAAAAATTCACTAAAACTTTCAAAAGCTTTAGCTAAAATTCAATTTAAAAAATTCACTTTCAATTTTTTTTACTAACAGTTATTATTATTCAGTAAGTTTAAAATAGAATTTAGAACTCCTCCTAATTCTAACAGATTGATCAACAACTCAAAAGATCATATTGATCATTCATTCACCCCACATGTAGTATATTCCATTTCATGTCCTCAAGAAAAATGTCTTGCTGTATATTATGGTGAAACTAAAGCTACTATTAATACTAGGCTTGCTCAACATGTGTACATTTACAAGAATGCTCAGAAGAACAACAATATATCTTCTGTATTTTTGGAGCATTCCATGAAATCTGGATACAATTTTACTCCTGCCAATCCTGTAATTATATGCACTGAATCAAATGATCATAAGAGGAAAATAAAAGAAGCATTCTATATTAATGGAAATATTAATGCTATAAATAGAAAAGACACTTGCTTTGATATATCGAAGAAATGATCCACGTAACACGTGCTAATTTAAATATCTTTGTATATATTTTATTATGTATTTTTAAGAAAGCTATGATTTTGAGACATGGATCCTCGAAAACGTTTAGCTTATTTTTATTTTTTTATTTATAACTTTTCTTTTTTTAACTTCACTTTTTAGTTTTTGTGTTTAACAGTTGAATTGTTTTTATATACAGAAAGAATGAACTTCACTAACTCATTCTTGTAGATTACAAGAAGTTCAAACATTACTAAGATCTAAACTTTTAAGAATATTAAAAGGATTTGGAAGATAAAAATATGTTGTTAATATATTCTCTGATTTACAGGTTAGAGAGTTTCAGATTTTTCTAGATGTGTGTAATATGTATATATATATATTTAATAGCATATAGCACCTATATATATATATATATATATATTAGGTGCTATTATGTAAAAATTGTTGTGGCAAGTAAAATAAAAACATTATAAAAAAAAGAAGTGTGCTTTCGTTCCTAAAAAAGTCACGCTTTATTACTGATATACACTTATGCTATCCTACTTGTTTTTGATCACAATGTTATTGTTCTCATTATAAAATAGTAATGCAATAAAACTTAATTTATATAATTGTTCACATATAAATAATGTCATGAAGACCTTGAAGTGCACTAACTGATTAATGCATCCAGGCTTAGTTTTTACATAGATAGTTCATTGTCAATCCATCTCACTATCTAATTGTTGATCAGTAATTGGGTATTTATTTTAAGATGGATATGGATAGAAAAACTTTGAATAGATTGACTACTTATCATTTGGCTAGTCTGGTTTAAGGTAATTTCATCTCCCTTCTAGTCTTATTATTACATAATTGAGATATACTTTCTTCAGAAATTTCTTTTATGGTTATGTCTGATTCATAGCATTTTTTTTCCACCTCATTCAAAAAGCCTTTTCTTTTATTGCATTCGTTCATCTCACATGGTCTCTTTCTACTTTGTTTGTTTTTTACTTATAGCCTGCAGTTAGCCACTTTTATCCTTTTTAATTCTTTCAATAATTTTAATGACACCTTGCTTTTTTGGATAATAAATAAAAAATATGTTCATTTATTGGAATATGTAAAAAATATACAGATTGCTTTTTTGAAATTGTATTTGTTAAATTTGTAATGCATAAAAACAATTTATTTGGCGAACAAATAAAATTCGCAGCAGTAGTGGTAATAAATAATATGCAAATATAACATTTAACAATCAAACCAATAAAGCATGAATTGGTTTTGTTTCATATTTTCCATAATAAATAAAAAAACATGTTTCATTTATGGGAAAATGTAAGTAATTGCCCCCAATTATGCACTTGTTGAAATGATATTTTGGTTTGGTTGCTAAATATATGTCATGTTTTTGGCTTCTACACTTAGGTGTGTGGATTGTTTTTAGCTATATTATTTTCATTTTCAACCATTAAGCATCACATGATTACTATCTTATACTAGCACATAATTGTTTATAAACAAAGTAAAACTCTCCATACACTATTGCCACCCTGTGCCAAC
Source organism: Epiperipatus broadwayi (assembly GCA_028023455.1). Classification (NCBI taxonomy): domain Eukaryota; kingdom Metazoa; phylum Onychophora; class Udeonychophora; order Euonychophora; family Peripatidae; genus Epiperipatus; species Epiperipatus broadwayi. The sequence continues at coordinate 25,929,766 of JAQFVV010012394.1, read as the reverse complement.
CAGAGTAATCAATGAAATGCCAGAAGGCTTGTGCATAAAATCCCTATCTAATGCCTACTCATCCAATATCCCCATACTAGTTTCTGGCTTGTGGCCATCATAAGTGAGGAGCTTTGGATCTGAGAGCACTGCACCTACATCTTAGGATTTAAGGCAACCCTCCAGCACCCACCTTTTATCTCTACTTAACTACAAAACTATGAGAATGAAATTGAAAATGGAAAAATATTTTCAATCTAAGCTCAATAGCTTATATAGTCATATGGGTCTGAACTCAATTCAGCACCCATACATTTTGGTGTCTTTGGCTCTTTAACAACCATAGCCACCACTATCCAGAAACTATCCACAAGCCAGAAACTAGTCTGGAAATATTGGATGAGTAGGCATTAGATAGAGATTTTATGCACAAGCCTTCTGGCATTCATTGATTACTCTGGTTGGCACAGGGTGGCAATACTTTATGGAGAGTTTTGCTTTGTTTATTTTCATTTTCCTGTAAATTAAACATTTTTATTATGAAAAATATGAATTTTATTTATTTTTTAAATAAATTATCTATATGCAATAGAAATAATATATATTTTATTTCTTGTTGATTCATTTTTTAGTTCTTAGTATTACTATGTACCTCCATCTAATGTATAGACTTTAGGAGATGAGATTAGCTTAGTTTAATCCCCCCCAAAAATTCATTACATTGTGGTCCTTATAATTGGCAAGAATTACCCTTCCTACACCAATTGTGATTTATTTTCAATTCTTTAAATCTGATTGGATTTTTATTCCTACTATAAAATGATATTCACGGTGTGCATCATATGTATTCTAAATGTTAGATCAAAATAAATTATAATGTCTGTATTTTTTACAAAGATAGTTGGTATCTTTTGTAGGATTAATACATAATGAAATTCTTCATCAAAAAAGCATATTTGATGACAAAGATTTTTTAAAAACTCATAATAAGTCACTATTTTTGCTGCAGTGGATTTATAATCCACATTTAATTTCAGTCTTAAATAAATCATCAAATTGTTTATCTTGGAATGTCAAGTAATTAAAACTTACATTCTAGAGTTTTGTTGAATAAATGGAATATATCGTTGGTATATTAGTCAAGGATATGGGTATTTGCAAGTCATACAAGCTTAATTTTTTCTAAAGTTGATTTATGGTCATCCTTAAATAAGGCAATGACTGTTAAAAATGTAAAGTGTTCGAAAAAACTCCCAAGTTTTTTTAGGTATGGCTAACTCCTATGAATAATTCATGTCAGGTAAAACACTGAAACCATCTTTGTCTTTCAAATGTCTTTTAAAAAATAACAAAAATTCACCCAGAGTACAAGTCACAAATTCATTTATTAATGAATTTGAAAAAGTGTTGTATACTTATAAATAAAAAATTAAATAATTAAATGGCTTTATTTCTTGGAAATTCATAAGAAGTTTGAATGCTGGAAGTACCGGAACTGTAATTGATCCAAGGACTTTAAGCTCCGAAGTCTGGCACTTTACCATTCATGGGTGTTCTTCTTGCTAAAATTTGGAAATGCTATGAAAAATTACCAGAAACTTTATTCTGCAAGTAGCTGCCATTTTTGTTCAATATAAAAATGGTGAAACAATCAATATTATAATATTTTTATAACTTAAAAATTGTGAAATTATAATATAAAGTGGACCCAGTGTAGGTAGATTTCTACTTTGCCCAGTGGCACCAGGAATAAAAGTGGCATCATATTGTAATTTCAAGGGTTTTTTTAAAAGATTTATCAGATTTCCACCATATTGCAATCATTTATAATTACACTACCATATTATGATCAGTGCGGTGATCCTCATTTGATCGTCTTTCATTCTCCAGCTAAGAGTAGTTAAAATACTTAATTTGATTTACTATGGACTGGTTAGTTTGTAAGATTAATAACTGTCAAAAAACATTTTCAAGCTATATCCAAAAGTGGAGTACAAATCACAACAAGCAATACATATTTTGGAATAACTGCCATAATGAAAATAACATTTCACCTTTTTTTTTTCCTGCAAGAGTGGTTTTATTGATCATGATACTTTTTGAAGGTGCTAAATATAACTAATAGACTCAATAATAAAGAAATTCTGATGGTAATATATTTAAATATGTGATTTATTATGCAGAGGCAGAACTTTCCATACAGTAGCGCCACTCAGTGCAAGCCAGAGTATTCAATGGCACTACTATATGAAGAGTTTTCCCTGTGTAAACACCTTGTGCAAGCATAAAGAATAGTAATCATGTGGTGTAATGGCAAATTTTGGAGCTCATGATCTATGGATCGCAATGTGTCTTCATTGTTTCTAGTGCTCGAACTTCTTAGGAACTGTCAAGCAATAAGCCATTGATTACTTTTTTTATTAATTCTTTCACGATGAAATCCATAACATCACAAAATACTGAAAATGTGTTTCAAAGATTATATGATCAGTATTAGGAAAGATAAGGATCTGTGGTTAATCTTTTGGCCTTAAAAAATAAAATCCACATATTTAACATTTCTGCTAAACATAACATAGGCTTTGAAACAGTCTATTGAACAATGAAAATTGTCTATTTAGATTTGGATAAATAAACAATTTCATGTATTAAGTGCATACAGGAAGTGATTGTGGTTGTTATGGTTATTTATATTTGCTAAAATATAAAACAGCTAAACAGAAAATAAATAAGAAAAGTAACTTTTCTGCCACATGTTTTCTTATTATAGCAGAGTATATCAGATGTATTTAATAAACCAGATCATTTTTTATTTGTCTAGCCAATTCTAGTTGACATCAAGGCAAAGTTACATTACCAATGATTATCTTTTCTCTTCCTCCAGCTATTAGAAATAAGATTTATAGTTTATCACAAAATATACATATACTGAGTTAAGTGATCGGATTATTGCTTTTATTATTAGTCAAGATATGGAGAAGTTACACTGCAATGTTATCAAGATACAGTTAAAATTCATAGCAATATGGAATAATGTTTAAAATTATCTGAACTCATCTACAGCTCATTGTATTGTTATTATAAGATGAATGTACCCTGTGGATACTAGTGACAAGGTGACTAGTTGCCTCTCCACTTCCTGTAAACAGAATCTCTGAATCAGCATGTTGTTATATAAGACATAGTTCAGCTTTTCAACATAAAAATTCAAGACACTAACATGTCAGGATCACTTCTCATGACATCATATGTGAAAGTATGATATTCACCTTTATAAATCATCTTCAATGCTTTCATTGCCATCACAAGATCTTGAGAACCTTTTTGCAACTCATGGCTTCACTGCCATACATAGTCCAAATCATTTTAAATGTTTCAATAGCAGTTTAGGCCAATTTAAAACAAAGTTGAATGTTAGTATATTGTTCCATCATGGATTAAAGTATAAAACACCATCATATTCCATGCTGGAACCTGTGATCCAGACATATTTGTCACCTTAAAATTTTTGTGGTGAATAATTAATCTATGTCATAACATAACACATAAGTTAATTCAGACAGTGCTACATGCAGCTTAGGGATATAACCATTCGCTGATCATTTATTCATTGAGACAAGTATATTGGACTTTCTCTATGCTTGGCTATCATATCTTAGTCATAGAGTGATGGATTACCTTTTATTAGCATATAGTTTAATGAATTCTGATTTCTGCACTAATGTTCTGCAGACTCTCTACTTAAATATATTTAAGGACACTCATCTGCCATTATCTGCAATTATATGGCAAATTTCTTAATAAATCATAGGTTTCTGTTTATGGTTTTCATGAATTTATTACTAACTCTTGCCCTTTAATCAATTAATAATTCATTGTTAGAGTTTAAAAGTTTTGAATTTGTATGACATATTAAAGATTTATTTAACAATTGTAACTCATAAATTTACTTGTGTACAAGATTTGTATTTGTTGATATATATGCATACATGGAAACATTGTTTGTTTAAGAAGCTTATTGAGATTATAATTTAGATCTGATCCAGCTAGGCTTAAGTTTGGTCTTTGCACTTTATTTATCTTCTAATATTTAAAGAAAAAACTAAAAACTAAAGTGATAATACCAATGTGTTTTCTAAAATGAAGCCACTAGCATCTTTCTCAATCTTGAACAAATTCATGAACTGCCCAAATTATCTCGAGATTTTTTGTTGATGGATTTTAATATCTGCTTCCCTGCATAAATAAATATTTCCTGACTAAAAGAATTGAGCATGCCCAGGTTATTGCATGAAAATGATTTGTTCTCTGACTTTAATGAATTTAAAATCATTGTAGTAACAAAAATCGATTTTCTTCATAATTGTTTCATAGTTATACAGATTGATGGAGAAGAAGACAGTAGCTTGCTTTTCTGCCAGTGGGAATTACATTTTGATTTCTCCATAGAATATTTGTTATAACTATATATATATATGTAATGAAAAACCCATTGTAACATCTATATTTTATTAAAACAGGCAAAACTCTCCATATAGTAGTGCCACTCAGTGCGAGCCAGAGTAATCAGTGGATGCCAGAAGGCTTGTGCATAAAATCCCTATCTAGTGCCTACTCATCCAATATCTCCTATATGGAGAGTTTTGCCTGTTTTAATAATAGTTATGTGCAAGCATAAGAAATGGTGATCATGTGATCTATATTTTATATTATGAAATATGATAATCACTTAGCATATGCATAATTGTTTCCTTTTTAAAAAAAGTAATGTAGTTTTGATGTTTTCTTTTTTTTTTTACCAAGTAATTAGTGATTTTATTTTGACATTTTCTTTTTACAGCAATATAAAGGATGTTCATTCTGTGTTAGAATTAACTGTTTATGATGAAGACCGAGACAAGAAAGTTGAATTTCTTGGCAAAATTGCAATACCTATTTTAAAGGTAATTTTGAGCTGATATAGTTTGTGCTCATGGCCATTTTAAAATCAAAAGACCAGCCAAAATCACCACTGACACATCCAAACAATAAATGACATAAATATTGAATAAAAGTATTTTAAATTCATATTTTAGAAATTATAAGCTATTAAAAATAATATGCTTCATTTCATATGGGCACATAGTATAATATTTTGGTATTTGGGAATTATAAGCTTGGTTTGGTCAGACTTCTGCATCTTTTGGATGATTCTTTGAATCGGCCAAACCATCCTTCCTCTCTGAATATTCCATCACTTTGCGTTGTCGTATTTCAAATATTTTATGAAGGTAATTTTTTTTTTTTAAAAAAATCCCTAATAAAATAAAGCATATTATTTTTTCAAGCTTATCATTTTTAAAATATGAATTTAAAGTACTTTTATTCAATATTTATGTCATTTATTAGTTGGATGTGTCAGCAGTGGCTTTTAGATTTCAAAATGGCCGTGAGCACAAACTAAATCAGGACTGGTAATTTTTTTTATATATATATTAATTGAACAATCTAACTTTGGAATTGGAATTTAATGTGGTATTTTTATTTATAGTATTGATAATGAAAATATTTTTAATCTATATTTCAGATTAAAAATGGTGAAAAGAAATGGTATGCATTAAAGGACAAAAAATGTCGTGGGAGAGCCAAGGGTCAAATATTATTAGAAATGGATGCCATTTATAATCCAGTGAGTATTCACTGTAAAATTATAGTCTGGGTTTACATCTTTCCTATTATTTTGTAGCTTTGATGTTTTAATAGAAATTTATTGTTATTAATTTGATAGATGTATTTTAAATTTTTATTTGCTTTTCATTTTTTATTTTCCTATTGACACTCTATTGATGTTGGTTTTAATTAGTTAATTAATTTAATAAAAAACAATATCATGAGAAAGAGAAATGATTACAATTACAGAAGGATCATTATATTTTCTATATTTGGTTCTAAGCCCTTAAGCAAGTGACATGGATCGACGACTAGTAACAAATGCTATTTGTCATTTATAACGTGTATTTTTCATATATTTTTGTTCATATGCTTTGAAAATTTGAGGCAGAATAGAAGTTTGAAATTTATTTAAATATATATCTATATATATGTTATAATTGAAATAATAAATTTAACAGTTTACAAACTATTATAAACAATCCTTAAATCTGCAGAAGTAATTTTGGTTAATTTCTTAAACCTGCCTCAACTGCCATTAAATTAAAAAACAAAAACAAAGCAGAAACAAATGTCATCCATTCAAATCCCATGAATCTCGTATTTTATTGTTAGCAGCTTGTCTATTTATTAAATGCATTTTATTCGTATTTATAAAAATTGCCTCTTTAATTTTTCTTTTATTATGGTTTCTCTCTTCATAAAGAATTTTCACATTTTCAATATCAAATTTAAATTTATATTTACATGTTTTTTCATGATAAAAGAAAACTGAAGGATGCATTAAATCACCATTATTTTTACTTTTTACATGCTTATATAACAATTCATGCTCCCTCAATCTCTTCTCAATACTGCACCTAGATTCACCTATATATGATAGCATACAATCACAAAAAATTTGATATATGACATTACGTTTCTGCTTGACAGGTATAACATCCTTAGAATTATTGACTAATTTATTAATATTGTTTGGAACATAGAATGAAACATTTACCACATTCTTATATAAATCCTTAAAAAATTTCACTTGTGGATTTGAAATAAATGGAATAGATATCCATTGTTTATTATTAATCTTCAATTCCTTTAAATCATTATAACTTTTTTTAAATTGACATAAAGTATTGTTTATTTGTTCCATTTTATAACCAACATCAAGCATTTCCTTGGCAAATATTTCAATATTTTTCAGTTTATCACTTTGGTAATGACAACTTTTCATTCCAAATTTAATGGCAGTTGAGGCAGGTTTAAGAAATTAACCGAAAGTACTTCTGCGGATTTAAGGATTGTTTATAATAGTTTGTAAACTGATAAATTTATTATTTCAATTATAATTACAATTTTGTTTTAATTAACGGACATTATATATATATATATATATATATATATATATATATATATATATATAGGCTGCAGAAAGGAGTTTGCTATTAACTGAAAGGAGACCCTTTGATTCCTCTTGGAGGCCTTAAAGGAACCGAGCAGGGCAAATTCCTAACGTCCACTCCATACGTTCTTGTCGTTGCAGCTGTTATTACTATGTGATTATTCATATAGTATACGAACATGGATGGGCTGCTCACCAACACGCATTAGCCAGCGTGGTGAGTTTATTGGCTTTTTACCTCTGAGTTTAAGATCAAGAAACACCATGGTCTTTCTTCTCAGTGCCTGATAAGGCAGAATGAATGTTTGTGTAAATGATAAATATTTTTCCAATACATATATACAATTATGACAGACAAAAATAAAGCATGGCCCTTATTCCCAGGAGGCTGTAAAGTCACCAACCAAGGCAGCGGTTGGTGGCCGAAGGCAGAGGGTGCTAAGAATCCCCTGATTGCGGACCCAGGCTGCCATTTGATGATGACTTTTTATTTAGGTACTTACAACTGCAGATCACTTTCAAGTGAAGGAAGATTGCAAGAATTAGAAGAATAACTGTCTTATATTGATGGGACATTATTGGACTTTGTGAAGTTAGAAGAAAAGGTGAAGAAACAATTGATTTAAAAAGTGGACATTTTCTCTATTATAAAGGCACACATATTGGAAATACAAGTGGAGTAGGATTCATTATAAATTAAAAGTGGAAGAACAATATTGTGGAGATTGATGGTGTATTGGACATAGTGGCAAGATTAGTTATACAACTTAATAGCAGATACCAAATGCAGATAATTCAGGTTTATGCCCCAACAAGTTCTCATAGTGATGAAGTAGTAGAAGATTTTTATATGGATGTACAAAAGGCTTTTGATCAGAGTAAACAACATTTTAAAATTGTTATGGGAGACTTTAATGCTAGAATTGGTAGACAAATGAAAGATGAAATTGCTGTAGGTAATTTTAGTTATGGTAATAGAAATGAGAGAGGACATAGACTTGTGGAGTTTGCAGAAAAAGAAAAACTTTATATTATGAATTCATTTTTTGAGAAAAATGTTAAAAGGAAATGGACATGGAAGCATCCAAATGAAGGTACAGCAGAATTGGATTATATTTTGCCTAACAGGAAATACATATTTCAAGATAGTAATGTTCTTAATAAATTTAACACAGGAAGTGATCATCGATTAGTAAGGTGTAAGTTACGTGTTAATGTAAAACTAGAGAGACAAAAATTATTAAGAAAAACAATATTTACAGTTGATATTCCTAATCTTCAGAAACATTCTAATGAATTGAAATTAGAACTTACAAATAGGTTTCAAGTGTTAGTAGATTTTGAACATGATTCAGATTTGAATGAAATTAATATGAAAATAACTGATACACTTTTAAAAACTGCAACAAAGATAGCTGGTAGAAAAAAGCAGCAATTTACTAATAAAACTTCTACTGAGACTAGAGAATTTATGAAGAAAAGAAGAAATATGAAGATATACAAAAATGATGTATTAAAAAGAATTGAATATCTCGAATTTTGTAAAATGGTACGGAAAAGAGTTGAAAATGATATAAGAAAGTATAACTATGAAATAGCAAGGAAAGCTGTAGAAGAAAATAAAAGTCTCAAGAATGTTAAACAACATTTTGGTATTGGTAGGAAATTTCTATCTGCAATAAGAAAAAAAGATGGAATTATTACTAAAAAGAGAGATGACATCATGAAATTGGTAGAAGATTTTTATCAAGAATTATATAGTAATAAAGAACAAGTACCTCCTATATCTATTACATCTTCCGAATTGCCCAGAATTTTAAATGAAGAAGTGAGACATGCAATTAAATGTATGAAGAAAGGAAAGGCTCCAGGAAATGATGGAATTATAATTGATATATTAAAAGAAGCAGGTGAAGAAATAGAAACAATTTTAGCAAAGTTATATACCAAATGTCTAAATGATAAAGATGTACCGGAAGATTGGAAGAATGCAGTAATAATATTAATATTTAAAAAAGGTGATAAAGAAGATATTAGAAATTACAGACCTATCAGCCTTTTATCAGTTTTATATAAAATTTTTACCAAGATAATTACAACTCGTTTACAGAGAACTTTGGATTTCCACCAACCAAGAGAACAAGCTGGATTTAAAAGTGGTTTTAGTACAATAGATCATATCCAGGTATTGAGGGAAGTCATAGAAAGGACAAATGAATATGAGTTGTCATTATGTTTTGGATTTGTAGATTATGAAAAAGCATTCGTTTCTATACACATTTCTTCAGTGATTAAAGCATTGGATCATCAAGGTATAGATCCAGGATATTGTCATATTTTAAAGAATATTTATAAAAATGCAACAGCAACAATTAGATTACATAATGATACTGGAAAAATCAACATTGAGAAAGGTGTAAGACAAGGTGACTCAATATCTCCAAAACTTTTTACAGCAGTGCTGCAAGAAGTATTTTGTGGATTAAAATGAGAAACTAAAGGAGTGAAAGTAAATGGAGAGTTTTTAAGTCATTTAGATTTCGCAGATGATGTAGTTATTTTTGCAAATAATGCTTCAGGGCTGCAGGAAATGTTGCAGGAGTTAGCAGATGAAAGTAGAAAAGTAGGACTAAAGATAAATGTTAAAAAGACTAAAGTAATGTTTAATCAATTTGCTCAAAATATGAAAATAAAGATTGATTATGAAGAATTAGAAGAAGTTAACAGTTACAAATACCTTGGCAAGATTATTAATACAGATGGAAACATAATGGAGGAAATTAATCATAGAATTAAACTTGGTTGGAGTGCTTTTGGTAGAAATAACTTGATACTAAAAGGAAATATGCCTATGTGTTTGAAAAAGATGGTTTTTAACAAATGTGTTTTACCAGTTCTTACTTATGGATCTGAGACTTGGACACTTAATAGAAGAGCAATACAGAGATTTCAGACCACTCAAAGGAGTATGGAGAGATGTATGTTGGGAGTAACAAGAAGAGATCGAAAACGCAATGTATGGGTAAGACAACAAACTGGTGTTAGTGACCTTATTGAAAAAATTAAAAGATTGAAATGGAGTTGGGCTGGACATATTTCTAGAAGAGATGATAATAGATGGACAATTGAAATTTTAAACTGGATTCCAAGAGATTGTAAAAGACCCAGAAAGAGACCACGTGTCAGATGGATGGATGAAATAAGGAAATGGGCAGGGGTGTTGTGGAGAAGAGAAGCTAAAGATTGGAGAAGATGGATTAAACTTGGAGAGACCTTCATCCTGCAGTGGATTGATAATGGTTGATGATGATATATATATATATATATATATATATATATATATATATATATATGAAGTTAACTTGAAGTATATTTTAAAAATATATATTTGAAATTAAATTATAACATGTGTTATGTATATTTTACTTGCTTGAAATGTGAAGTGGCTATTTCAAATTGCATCCACAGCGAGATAGATTGATCTGATTTCTGTGTTAATGGATAGTTGTGATATGATAGAGCTACAGTGAAGATGCATTGATACAAATTAAAACTTGAATACATAGTTGTACAATATATTTATTACGTTATTAAAAGCCTAAAGCTAAACTAGTTAAAAAAATAATCACAATTACCTCAAATTCACAACTAAACAAGACAGTCTGGTTTAGTCATGAATTTGGGGTAATTTTGAATATGATTATATGTGTACTTACATTTATAATACAAGTTTTAATTTAATAATTAACATGCTATCCGTCTTTTTACTAATTCAAAAAAATATAGGATATTTTACAATTGAAAACATGAATGCTTACATTGTATAGTGGGATTACTATCCTTTGTTTCAAATCCCTAGTGGATAGTGTGAATCAGCAGGTACATAGTTCATATTTTGATTTTACAATATTTATAGCTTACTATACTTTTCTGTTTATGTAAACTGCTTTTCAATGCACACACCCAAATATATATAACCCAGAGTTGACATAAGAATCAGTGTGTGTGTGCATGCATACTCTATCAAAAAATAATTTTCTATTGATAGCTTTTTCTTTTATTCTAACATGTTTGTTTATTTCTTTTTCATTATTTCATGACTGGATGATTTCTTATTAAAAAAAATGGCTGATTTCAGAATATGATTTCTTTTGCAATTAAATTTACAGTTTTCATTTTAACATTTAAAAAAGAACTTCACAAGTGCCTTTAAAACAGGCAAAACTCTCCATACAGTAGTGCCACTCAGTGCCAACCAGAGTAATCAATGGATGCCAGAAGCTTATGTGCTAGCATAAGAAAGAGTGATCATATGATGTTAAGTGCTTTTAAGCTTGGCAGATTTGTTTGTGCTCTGAAGCTCTTTCGAATGAACTTTTAAATTTTTGGGAAAAAATAAAGAAATTTAGATTGATGTACCAGAATGAAAGTACATGAATATATGAGATGTTGCTCACTATCAGAAAATTATATATATATCAGAAAATAAAACATTAAATAGTCTGAGTATACTTTTGATGCATAAGCATCATTGGCATGCTTGTCAATAAGTTTGTAGTTTATCATTAATGATGTAAGAGACCCATTTTTTTGTTAATTTGAAACTATTGGTTCTTCAAATTAATAAAAAAATGGGTCTCTTAAATCATTAACTATAAACAACAAACTTATTGACAACCATGATTGTGTTGTGATGCTTACGCATGGAAAGTTGACTTTATCTATTTACTTTTGATCTCTGTTATGCTGATTTTCATATTACTAATAATGACTCTGTATCAAAGTATTAAATATTTGTGTATATATAAGCATAAATTTTACATTTTTCCAATTTTAATGTTTTTTGTTTTACAGATAGCAACAAATGCTACATGTGCTTTATCATTAATATCTTGTTTTAGCATTGATAATATTTCAAATGGGTACATAGGTCGTATTGTAATGATTATTAAATAATGTGAATGTAAACTTTATTTCAGATTAAAGCAAGTATCCGAACAGTTAATCCAAGAGAAGAGAAATATATGCAACAAGAACAAAAATTCAAAATTCAGGTAGATTACATTTATTTTTAATATTCTTCTATTAAGTTCCAAAAAAGTAATTATGATTAATTTCTAGGTCTTTCTACGGAATGTTATGAGGGTACGAGCAATACTGCTAGCCATTTTAGACATGGGTAAATTTCTTCAAAGTTGCACACAGTGGGAGTCTCCCATCAGGAGTATTACGGCTTTTGTGGTAAATTTTACTATTATTCATATGTGAATATGTGCATGCATGTTTATGTAATTCTCCTGTAATGATCACACATTTTCTAAGGATATTTAACAATGAAAAGAATTTCTCTATTGGGAATCAATATTCTGTTTTATTGGATGCAACTGCTCCAACAATTATCTCAAGGAGTATTGCTTAACCTTATTTTTTACTAGTTAATGAGTTTTTTCATGTACTAATCTTTAATATTGAAATTAAACAAATATTTTACTATTTTTCTATTAAATCAAACAAATGACCCATTAAAAAAGTTAAAATATTAGTAAAAAAATTGAGATGATGTTGAAAATATTATGGAGTTTAACAAAATCAAATTAATATCAAATATAAAAAATGAAATGAGAAAAATTATTTCGCTATGTCTAACTTAGCATACCTTTTATAATTTTTTATTTTGTTTTAAAATATTCTTATACTTGTGACTGATTTGAAGTCTTTGTTGGACAAACTAAAACAAAAATTATTGTATTTTTTTAAAATTGCTCTGATGAAGTCTGCAAGTCTGTTGAAACTGCAAGGATTATATTTTTGAAATATATGAATTTTTAATAATGGTATGAATTCAATAAGGTATCTTATGAATCTGCTTAACATTGCTATTCAGCAGCAAATTCTTTTTTTTTCATTACAGTTATGTCTCATGCTGTAAGATTTAGTAACCAATAGATGAGAGATGATGGTGCTTTGTAAATATCTATCTAGTGCTATTCTAACTAATATCTCCATACTACTTTTTAATTTATGACTTCCATCAGTAATGAGCTTTTGAATCTGGTAACAGTGAACCTAGATCTTTTCTCTAAGTAAAACAAAGAAGTACAAAAATGGCTGCTAGAGGAAAGATGTATTAGATACAAAAGATGGAGGTGCACTGTACCATCCACTATCCTCAGACCAGTTTCTAGCTTATGACTTTCATCAGTGAGCATTCATCATTACAGACCAATGAGTGATGATGTTCAAAGAATCTGTTTTCATTGTGGAAGGAAGTATTGTTATAAATAGTCAGTACATTTGGAGGTAAGGTAAGACAATAATAATTAACTGTCATAACTGAACAACAGTATAGATCTTGTCCACTATATGGCTAAAGCAATGGTGCAAGTTCACATTAAACTTGCAACTGCTAGAATATAAACCTGACATGAGGCAAGCTATTGCAGAACTACTGGAAATATCACCTTACTTACACACAAGACAAGCATCATGGTATAAATGGAAGTCTTAGATAAATCTATAAGGGCATCTCAAGTCTCTTTCTTCAATAATTGCATAGCAACAAAATGTTATACCAAGCCAACATACCAGACATACAGTATAACTAACATTATTATATATATTTGCAAATATATTGTACATAAACTGATTGAAATGAGTCTGTGTTTATTTCATTCATATATAAACACAATATATTGTGTGCATTCACAACAGGATCTTACACTTGTCAATTGTTTAGATCTTTGTCATTAGTTACAAAAATTTGATAGTGGCTAAAATTGGTTCATTAGAAAATTTGATCCAGCCTATCCTGAAAATTGGCCAACTTATATGGGTAAAGTGTGTTTCTATATACATGCTAGTCAAATTAAAAAAGCCTGAACTAAAAATAGCAACATTCATTACTATCGATAATCCTTAGACATATGGGATCTTGCAATCACAAGCAGCTCCAATACTTCCAGCTGAGCTTGATTTTGATAAAGCATTATCTCTACTATCACTTTCTGCCTAAAATCCATAATGATAATGCAGAGATATCACTTCAATCTCTGTACACAAAGGGAGGGGAAGAAAGTGGGAGATTTTTCTGCTAAATTCAGGAAGCTTACATTTAGCTGTGAGTTTGGGGTTGTTTTTTTTAAACAAAGTTTTGAGAGATTGTTTCATTTGTGGAATGAAAGACCACAACCTTAGGGCCAAGATGTTGATGGACCTTAAGATATCACATTTGATTCAGCTGTTTCTGAGGACACTCTGGCTGAGTCAGCAACAAGTCAAGTTGGTCCATTGAAAAAATAGACTTTAGTATTAAATTTGTCAATCAGAAACTGGGTCAAAGAAATACCTAGTTGACAATAGTAAAAGATGTCCAAGTAAATTGGCAAAAACAAACAAAAAACTTTACTATAGATATGACAAACCAAAACATACACACACCGAATGTTGCTTGTTTTAAAAAGAAAAAGCAAGTTTCTCAGAAAAGAATGTAAAATTACATTCTAAAGAACCTGAAAGATAATGTAGAATCAAATAAAATCAATACCTGTATAAATAATTTGAAAGACATTGTTTTTGTCTTTCAAACACAAAATTATTATTAATGATACACGAATACAATGAAACTGAATACTGGGACTGTAGTGTCCGTTGTGTCAAAATTACTTGTGGGCTATCATTAGTAAAAAAAATGATCACCTGCATTCTAGCAGTAAAGTAATTATTGACTATCAATGCAATCAAATGCCACTCTTATTTGCCTCTTGTTGTATTTGCAGGTAAACATAGCAGTTTATTAGACAATGACTGGTTCAGTCACTTGGGCTTTATAATGATTAAAGTGAATCAACTCATAAAAATAAAGTCAAAAAGGATCTATCCAGATGTAATTGATAATAACTTGGGTTTGAATCCTAGGACAAGCATGTCAGTCAGTAGGCCTAGTCAACATATTCAAGAAAACGTATTTGTGTATATAGGCACCCAAGTTTGAATTCATATATAATTGAATCAACATATGGGTTTTATCAGCTGTGATCTACTAGAAGGAGCAAACAGTGGTGGTTTAAACAGCAAATGAACAGCAACCCCACAAGCACAGAAACTATTTACATTTGAACTATAGGTCACTGGCAAATAGTGAAGAGTTTACAAAGTTCAATGTCACTAAATCAACAAATGAAGATGTCAGACATGCTGATAAAAACACCATACCCACTGGTGAAGTCACCGAATC
Organism: Epiperipatus broadwayi; assembly: GCA_028023455.1. Classification (NCBI taxonomy): domain Eukaryota; kingdom Metazoa; phylum Onychophora; class Udeonychophora; order Euonychophora; family Peripatidae; genus Epiperipatus; species Epiperipatus broadwayi. The sequence continues at coordinate 25,914,509 of JAQFVV010012394.1, read as the reverse complement.
TGATGATAATGGAACTATGCATGAAGAAGCTAGGTAGTGACAAAACTGTCCACCAAAGCATTTCAGTGACTTGTAACTAGGAGGGAATGTTTTATTTCAACTTACCTTCCAACTAATAAATTAGTCCAAAATTATCTCATCTTGATCAGACTGAGCATTCATCACTTAACACCAATGGATGTCAATGCTTAATAAAGGGATCCGGCTATAAATAGTCCATTTGGATATAAGGTAAGACAACAATTAACTGCCAGAACTGAACTGCAATATGCACATTGTCCACTATATTGTTAAAGCGGTGTGGCAAGTTTGTGTTAAACTGGAAACTTTCAGAATATAAACCTGATATGAGGAAAGTTACCATGAGGTACAGTCGGATGTGTTAGGTAAATCTAGGAGGGCTCTTGAAATCTCTTCATTCAATAACTGAAGTCTCTTCCTTCAATAGTTATATGACAACCAAATGCTATACCAAGCCAATGTATCAGGTGTATGGTATAGTAAACATTGTATATACTCATAAATATATTCTTAATCAGATAGTAATCAGCCACCTACATGTGCTAATTAGTCATGTTATTAGCTCTACAATGTTATATAGAGTATTACCATCTGATTAAAAATTACTAACAAAAACTGCACTAGTAAGCATTGTAAATTATATTTATTATAAATGTATTATATATAAATTGAATAAAATATTTGACTGTATTTGTACAAGTCTGTGTTTATTAGAATTTCAAAATGATTCTAAAATATTAACAGACTTTGACAATATTTCAGATTTGACTATAATCGATAAGAGGATAATAATGGATACCCTTTATTATAACTGCATGAAAAATACCTAATATAAAAGCAGCAATTTACCAGTAAAGTTTTTTATTGACGTAAGAGAATTTATGAAGAAAAGAAACACTGAAAGTTTTTTTTTAAATGTTCCGTTAAAAAGAATGAGTTTTGTATAAAGTATAAAAAAAGAATGAATAATCATATAAGAAAATATAATCATGAATTGGTAAAGAGGCTATAGAAAAGAATAAAGGTTTCAAAAGTGCAAAACAAGTTATTTCTGCAATATGAAGGACAAATGGGACTATTACTAAAGAGAGAGTGACGATTTATAATATCTGTTAGCCCAATTTCAATACAGCATTAATCATTTTGAAATTCTAAATATGCACATTTTATTTCCAAAAATGTCAGCAAAAGAAAGCTTATAAAGATCAAAAAGATATGTTAATTTGCTCTATCTTTATAGTTTGTTGATGTATGAGTATTATTTATCCATAGCTTACAGGAGGGAGTTGGATTACTTCCATTTGAATTAGAAATATATTAAGGTATGCGAATGATTTTTATAATATTTCATATAATAGAATTAATATAAATCGCGTGACTTTTTGATTTATTCTAACATCTTGAGAAGGTTCATTTTGAATGGAAATCAATTTGATGTAAATAAATTTATTATTTATTCATTCAAATATTGTTGTCTATAATATTTGTTTATATTTTTATATTCAAGTATTTTTATATTAAATGATTTTTGTAAGTATGTAATTTTATTGCTTATCAAAATGTAATGTTAAGAATATAAAACCATTAAAGGAACAAACATCCAAATACGCTACTGTGACCACAAGCAATATTTCCAAGGAATCATTTAAATGAACTTGCAAACAATATCCCATCTTCATTGTTAATAGTCAGATAAAAGATTACAAAATAGATTGGCATTAATGTAATAAAAGGTGAACATTGTTTCTAAGTTCATTTAAATGCTTCTTTAGGAAAATTGCTGTGAATTATCTTAGTAAAATATTTGGAATTGTTCATTTCGTGAGTTGGTTTACATTAAGATATTTATATTTGATATATGTATATTCACATTTTGTTTACATTTGTAAATTTATATATATATATTTTATGTTGAATGCTTTTTTAGGTATTCTTGATTGTTACCTACAGTTTTGAACTGTACATGCTCCCGATATTCCTACTGCTCATCTTCATCGAAAATTACATCGTCTCATGTATGTCTGGTGGCCTTATTAAAAGGGAAGAAGAAGAAGTAAGTTGCACGATTTAACATTTTAATGCTAATTTTCCATGAATCTATCATAAGTGTGCTGCCTTTTTTTTGTGTGTCTTATAGAAATTATTCTTTTATATATTTTTTTTATTACAAATAATATTTGCATCCATTTTTATTTTGGATTTTTTTTTTTTTTTTGTTTGTTTGTTTGTTTTGTTTTAATTTTTAGATAATATTCACAAATAAAGAGATTATTATTTGGTCATTTGATTTTTTTTTTTTACTATCCAGCCATTTTACTTTATATTCAAATACTTTTTTATTTGGTGCTGCTCAAATATTTGTGGGATTTCTGGGGGAAATGTTAGATAACTCAAACTGCAAAGCTTACAAAAAACAGCATAAGTTATTGATTCCATTCTTCTTTTTCTAATGTCCTATTGGTAATAAATATATACATACATATAAAATAATCGCAATGCATATCGTCGAAATTAAATAACCAGTGCTTCAGATTCAGACTTTTATATATTTATTCACAGAGGACGTAGCTAAAATTACTTAATGTTTGGAAGAGTGATTTGATTTTTGATATATACATATAAAATCTTATAGAGCAACTAAGTCCAAATATGTTACCATAACAACAATTATCATTCTCAAAGATTTATTTTAACAAATCTGTAAATAACACGGATTTTTTCATATCAATGCTAATTTATCAGTTAGACAGAAAGGAAACTAAAAGCTCTGTACGTAAAGGAAATACATTCCAAATTAAATAATGATTCTGTAGCAAGAATACCTATAGTTGCTTAATAATTTATTTGTTTTAAAGTGCGTGGGTGTACATTTAGATATGAATATATGAAAAAGAGTAGAACATATGTATAAAATAAATAAAGTATAGATATATATGTAAATTTATATTTTTTGGTTATAATAAATATAAAATAAGCATAAATGATAAAAAAAATTATTAGCAAATTTCTATTAATATGAATTTATTATTAAAAAAGTTTTTTAATAAGCGCTATAGAGGGAAGGTTAGTTTGTAAATTGAAAAGCTAATCTATTGTGAGGTATTCGTAATAAATAATTTTTTTGTAATTATGTTTAAGATAAAAACAATTTAGATTTAAGTAGCTTATATTAAAATATTATGATTTAATAACATAATAAATTATAGATATATGTATATACAAATTCTCTAGCCCACTTTGCATAAATTTAACTATTCATCTCGCTGGCTATGATTATGAGAAGATAAAACTTCTTAAAAGCACCCAGTCATTAATCTTATTGTCTATATAATTAGCTTCACCAATACCTGCATTTTAGTGCATTTAGACATAAATATATGTAATGATGAATTGCTTATATATTTGTGAATGTTTTTAGTTTTTCTTTTAATTTTATGAAAATTAATATGTGTCGGCATACAATATGCATCTAAAATATTTTATAAAGAATTCGTAACTGTATGTGTATATGCAGATATATATAAAATCAAATTAATGTATATTTATGTAAGAAATAATGCAATTGTTGTTTTTGTTGTTGTTGTTGTTTTTAGACTTGAAAAAAATTACTAAGCAATTGAAACTGTTATAGGGAAGTTAAATAAAGCATTATAGAAAAGTGTTTTCTTTAAAAATTTAAGAAGAAAAAAGTTACAGGAATTAAAACATTCTGAGGAAACTGTTAGACAACCAAAACTGACATAAGAAATTAAATAAAGCATTGTGGTTTTAAGAGATAGTTTTGCTAATGTTGTAGTAAGATAGGAATCACCTAGCTTTATACAATTCAATGCTGGATGCTTTGTATTTATAGTAAACTGACTGACTGTGATACATGATTTGTTGGGAAAATGACATATCATATGCGTGAGAAGGATAAAGAAGTAAAATTTATCTCTTAATTATGTAAATGCATTAGTTCCAGCTTTGAATACAGACGGAGACAAAAACTGATTGGTCTGGAGTTGGAGATTTTATTAGTACTATTCCATCTGGTGTCTATTGATTACTCAAGTTTACAGTGGATGTCTTTAGAGTAATTGAAAATCATTGTTCTTTCATACAGTTCTAAATTTTTTTGTATAGTTTTTTTTTGATGACTGGTGCAGATATAATAAAGGTAGCTGATATTTGGTTCATCTTGTAGAATTTCTTTTTTCATAATCTTTTGTCTGTATTATCTTTTGTTTATATTCTGTTTTTATCTGCTAGCAAATCATAAGCTCATTCAGGATTATTAGCCTAGATCCGATAACGAGCAGTGACTTCTATGCTTCTTTGGATTTATGGGTCATTATCATCATCATTTTTAAGTATTATAAGTTTCTTATAGAATGTAGGTCTCTCCAAGTTTAATCTAGTTTCTCTGATCCCTACTCTCTTTTTTCCAAACACACTAGCAAAGTTTTTTATTTTATCCAGCCATCTTACATACGTCTACTTTTAGGTGTTTTACATTCTCTTGGGATCTATTATTTTATCTTCTATAGATATATCAGAGCCAGTTCTGATGTCATTGATATCTACTGATTTTCTCACCCCAGTATGTAGTTTTCGATCTCTTCTTGTTAGTCCTAATATACATGTCTCCATGGTTTGCTGGATGGTCTGAAATCTCTGTTTAGCTCTTCTGTTAAGTTACCAAATCTCGGATTGCTAAGTAAGAACTAGTAAACACATTTATTAAAAATCTTTCTTTTTAAACACATTTTTTATTTTAATATCAAGTTATTTCTTCCAAAACACTGCATTCTATGATTAATTTCTTCAACTATGTTTTCAGCTATATTAATTATCTGATCAAGGTGCTTTAACAGCTATTTTGATTTTTTCACTACAGAATGGAAGAAATATATCCCTAGCATTTAATATTATTAAAATACTTATAATTTTCTTTGTAAAGAAATGAAATATAGAACATAATGATTATAGCAAAAATGAGAAGAAAAATAGCAAAGACCACAAATAGTATTGGAAAGGTATAGTTTCAAAGATATTACATACAGAACAGAGAAATGTGAATAACTCCATGTGTGTGTAAAATTAAAAAATCAGATATATTAATCTTTAACTGAGGTTTAAAGTTTATATCTGTGCTAGAGATAATCTCTAGTTTCGAAAATGATTAGTAATAATCATTAGTGTATTTATCCGAAATGGATGGTGTCAAAGTTGTGAGTGGAGGAAATTTGACAATGGTAAATGAAAATGTAACAATTTACTCTAGATAAATATTTTGCATATAATAAAGATATATATGAAAGCTGGTGACCTGGGCCAACTGATGAGTGTTGGTTCAACATGAAATGCATCTTGGGGGTCATTTGTCTTTTATTATATCTTTATTTATATGAATTTAGAAAGAATGGGAAAGTATGGAGGTGTTTATTATACCTATAGTTTCTGAATGAAAAGTTTAAAGCTGACATGATTTTTATATTCATGGCCTATCAAAGCATTTATTATTATTTGCCTTAGAATTTCAAATTTTTATATTAATTTTTATATTGCTAGATTCTTAAATCACAGAATTTAATGAATATTGGATACTAGTCGATTAGGTGAAACGAATTGCAAAAGTGTATGACCCAGCAGCATTTTACAGAAATCATGTGAAAAACATATTTTGCACAAGAACAGCTACGAGACTACTAAAACGGCTGTAGTTTGTTATTGTTTTTAAAAGCATAAGCTTGGTTTGATAAGACTGTAATTTTAAAATGGAATTGTTACATTTTATTAAATAATGTTTCGTAAATTTTTTAAAAATAGTTTTCAAAATATCGTCGTGAAATGTTTCTAATATTTATATTTTTTTTTGTTTGATCAGAGTATCATATGTTTTTGTTTGATTGTACAGTAATTTTAAAATGTAATTCTTACATTTTATTAAATAATGTTGTTTCATAAATTTTTTTAGAATAGTTTTCAAAATGTCATCATGGAATGTTTCTAATATTTATATTTTTTTTTTGTTTGATCAGAGTAGTGCATGTTTTGGGCAATCTAAAGGATCATCAAAACCATCAGTCCCCCTCCCACACATTCCAGTACTATGCACTGACATATCTAATGTAATTAAAAAATGTAATTTAGAAATGAAAAAAAGTAAATGCAGTTTTTTTTTTAAAAAAAATGTTTTTAAGAAAAATAAATGTAAATTCCTATTTTAAAAAAACAAACAGGTGAAAGTGTTATATTTATTTATTTTTGAATAAATATTAACAAAATTGTAAATCAGCCCAATATCGTTATATCTATTGGTTTTTGACTAGCAACAGAGCCACCAAGCGGCATGCAGAGACTAGTCGACTAGTACCGAATAGTGTTGGTAATAATAATAATATGGTGATATAATGCTCACAAGTTCATATGAAATTCAAATGCTGGAAATGACATGTCTGGACAGTGAGCAATCCATGGATTTTGAATTGCAGAATTTGTCACACTAAAACCCATAGTTTTAATATTTTAATAATTCCTTGGAGTTAAATATTTTTAATAGCATTAATCTTTTTATTAGTAAATGTTTGATTTTGTTTCAACTTATTTTATATTATTCAGTTGATGATTTTTAAAAAAAAATTAATTAAATCCCATTCACTTAAACTCTTATTACAAATTTTTAATTATGATTGTTTCTTATTATAGGATTACTTCCATGATGATGAAGACGATGACGATGATGATAAGGAGAAGGTAAGTTCTCAAATTATTTTCTAATATAATTTGAAAATAATTCATGGAGTTTAAAAAGGATTAATTATATATATTTTTGCTATTAATTAATTCAGAGGTATTGGTGACTAATGAAAATAAAATTGGTTTATTAGTGAAAATTAAAAATGGCACCTGGAAAGCAAAAATCTCTGATTTTTGATTTTTCAATCTTCAAATTGGCAAAGAATTTGAAAATTATAATTGATAACATTATTTTATATTTAATTCCCCACATGGCATTGGATAGGGAAATGTATATATAACATGGAGTTTTGTGATGATATAACATTGTATACATCTGCCATGTAATGACTTAAATTCAAATCCAGGCTAAGTGAACTTTAAACTTTTATTTAACAGGCTTGAGTTTGTTTGTTTTTTTTCAGATAACTGAATCATTCAATATTAGTTCATAAAAGAGTATATATCTAAGCTTATCAAAAAAACAAAACCAGGATTGTTCTCAAGGGAATTAGACGTGTCTTGATAAGAAATCCGCCAATTAAATTTACTAAATTAGTTACTGCTGAAAGAGATGTTTTCAAGCAGCAAGGCCAATCATTATGACTAGATGAGATATGTAACTTATGTGAGTCTATTTGAGAATTTATGAAATATTTTTATTAATAAATATAGATATTTTTTTACTTATTTGAATACCTATCAAGGTCAACCAAAACTAGATAATGGCCAGCTTTCTAAAAGTAACCACTATATACACAAATTATGGAAAAATGAAAGGTATAATTATTACCTTTGGCTATATATGTAAATTTGAGAAGTCATATCTTTAGATAATAATGCAACTCAATTATTTTTCATATATCTAATAGGATATGTAATGAATAATATTTCTGTAGTGTAATTTTAATTATACCAATCTCTCACAAGGCAGGGACTGGTTATATCTACTTTTAACACCTTGTTAGAAGATGTAAATATTAACATATAACCAAAGACATGTGAAACAGATGTATGATCCCCAAGATGTACATTTCCTGCTGAACCAGCACTCATCAGTTGGCCCAGATCACAATTTCCTATACATATCTTTGGCATTGTTCAGTATATATAGATAGCCAATTACTACAGTTTAATTGATAAATGCCATACTTATTTCCTTGGCACTTTGACACATAACCACTTGATGAAAGTATATTAATTTTTATTAGTCATTCATTAGACTAGAGATTGTACACTTAATGAATAATATTTCTATAGCGTAATTGGCTATCTGATGTGTATAAGAGATTGTTATTTCACCCAACTGATGAGTGTTGGTTCAGCACAAAATGTGCATTTTGGGAATCATATATCTGTTTTATATGTCTCTGATTATATGTTTATGATTACACCCTTCCACAAGGTGTTAAAAGTGGATAGAAACCAGTCCTTACCTTACGTGAGAGTAGTGTGGTTAAAATTTCTATAAGAAATATTATTCATTAAATGGATAATCTTTGGATTAATGGATGATTAATAAAAATTAATCTAATAGGTATATTTAATTTTATAAAAAATGTATTTTAGATATTCATTAAATACAATTATTCCACAAATTAAACAGAAAAAATCATTAATATTTGAACCCCAGAAATACATTATGGATTTTGGCAAAAAAATTTCTAGCAAATACAGAAGGAAAAAAAATGTACAAAAACTCAACAGCATTGATTTTATTTACATAACTTTTCACAGCATACAATTATTTTTATCAGATTAGAGGTTTTATCCAATCAACAAATGCCCCATTAATAACTTCAGATTTAATGTTGTTACTCACTTCAAAAACATAATTGTTTTTCCGCATTTGTTTACACATTTGCAATTTGAAGTTTTTATGATGCCATTTGCTTTAAGAATATAACAGCATGATTTTTTCACAATCTTGATTTAACAGATAATTCTCCAAGAGACTTTTTGGAATTTTGCCTCATGAAAAAGCCCTTTTAGGGTTTATCATGTTTAACTTTTGTTTCTCTATTTTTTTAAATTTGCAGCAACTTTTTCTATGAATGGAATTATTTGGATTTGTTGACACTTGATTGTGCAGACCATAAAATATAAAATATGGATTAAATTTATGATTCTGAACTTATGGGACATTGTACACCTTGTATGTGTGTATGTATATATATTAGAAAAAATTAGATTTGGCCATACTAGTAATTATTAATAAAATAGAAAAATCATGTACAATACTAGCCAAAAAAAAAAAAAATTATTAAAATTCTCCACAATCATGGTTTCATCTATTAAAATTCAACAAGATACATACAACATGTATCATCAACATCAGTTTCAACCATTATTGATCCACTGCAGGATGAAGATTTCTCCAAGTTCAATCCATCTTCTTCAATCTCAGCACACTTCTTTATTCTGTCCATTCATCTCATATGTTGTCTTTTTCTAATCTCTTGGAATCCAGTTTAAAACTTCAACTGTCCATCTATTATCATCTCTTCTAACAATATAATGATAAAATTTTCTTGAATCTGAGAGCATCAATCTTAAGGAGATACCCTTTGATGTTAAAGGAAGGTGATTTTGAAGTGAATGATAGAAAGGCTATTTTGTTTTGTGTATATATATATATATATATGTTGTATATATATATATATATATGTTGTATGTATCCTGTTGAATTCCACTTGAAAAGGTCTATTTGTTAAAGATGAAACCATGATTGTGGAAGAATTTTAGTAAAATTTTGTTGTTATTTTTTGCTAGTATTGTAGTGTTATATGATTTTTCTATTTTATAAATATAAAAATATATGTGAAAACTCCAGGTAATAACAGGAGACAACAATGTTACTAGGTAGCCACCAATTAAAATTGTCAATCCCAGGCTGAGTCTTGTGTTCTAGTAACAAACAATAGCTTTTGTCTGAATTTACTTAGAAATTAGTAGTAGTCCACTTTTTCTGTTTATTTCTAGATTTACATCTTAAAATAATTTGTGAAAATATTTAATATTTTAGAGATTTTTAATGGAAGCAAAAGTAATTTTACTGACTTATCGAATATTTAATACTAAGAAAATAAATGTATTTACATAATAAACAAGTTTGAGTATGCAACTAAGATAATTCACAAAGCTAACTTCCCGACGAATCATTTAAATGAACATGTAAATAATGTCAACCTTTTGTTATATATCAATGCCAATCTATTTTTTCAGATGAAGGACAATCTTTTATCTAACAAAATATATTGGCATTCATAGAACAAAAAGTGGGCATTATTTGAAAATTTATTTAAATTATTCATTGAGGATCTTGTTTGTAAATTATCAAAGTAACCTGTTCAAATGTGTTATTTCGAGAATAGATTTAATGCACACAACAAATTATTGGGCAAAAAAAAACAAAAATAAATTATGAAAATTGATACCTGTTAAATAAGATTGCTGCAAATTTTGCCAATGTACTATGTTTTTAGACTTGTATGTGAAAAATTATATTAATCGAAAGTGTTAATTATATTAATAGCAGATAAATTAAATTAAATCTAGTAAACATTAAAAAGGGAAGTCATCATGCTCTTTGTATTTAGGTAGTCAAATGAGTTAATTAACATATACAATTTTGTTTTCAGGAGGAGAAGAAAACTCTCAAAGAGAAACTTCAGGCAGTTCAGGAAGTGTGCCAAACAGTGCAGAATGCATTAGATGCTATCGCATCTTTTTGTGAGCGGATTAAAAAGTAATTATTTGCTTTACGCAAGTTTTATTTAATTTCTTGTATATGTAATTTTAACTGGATCAAAGTATCTAGTTACATTTATGGGACAATTTTACATGTAGATAAAATAGTCTATAAATTATCAATTTTAACTTGTGTAGTATAGGACAGTGATAGAATATCGGACTTCAACCATAAGAATCTTGGATCAATTTTAATTCTAGTACTTCCTACACTCGATTTATGAATTGTCAAGCAATAAAACCATTTGATTTAATTTTGCCCTTTTTAGTTCAGTGCAGAGGTAAAATGTCAAACTGTATCTAAGACTAAACTGATTCCAGTTCTGGCAGGTGAACTTTTTATGAACTGAACAATAAAACTATTCGATTATTTTATTTTGTTTTTATCATCTCGCAAATCACTAAAAAAAAAAAAATCCTTAACCCATCACTATTTTTGTACTTTTTGGATTTGTAATGATTAGGTCCATTAAACTGATCTCCAACCAATAACAAAGCTGGAAAAAAAAAATTCAACCAATCTGGTTTTGCCGATATATATATAGAGGTATCTCTCCAGGATAATCATTACCGTGATAATATGATTAATCCAACTCATTCATTTGGGATGTGAAATAACATGACAATGAATATTAATAACTAGAATAATGTTTAAATGCGTAAAAGATATATGCTTAATTAGAATAAATGCTGTGAAATAACTTAGCAATTGAAATGGAATGTAACACTCTGGCAACCAAATACTCAGAAAAATATTGAGTTCGCTTTATGGCACCATGGATAATCTAATTGTGGTAACTTTTATAAAATCATAGAGCAAACTTGTAGCAGCAACACAATGATAAACCTAAACCATTATGTACTTGTGATTTGTTAATAACGAATAATTAAAATTACCGTTTTTGTAACTATTCTTCAAGCACAACAAGATTTGGGTGTTATCATGTTTTGTGTGGACATTAAACTTCCTAAAAAATATTTTATAAAGAACTTGAGCATGATTGTAGTGGGCAAAGCAGACTGTTTGCATTATAAAGAACATCTTGAATCATTCTAAAGTGCAGTATGTACTGTAGTTTGGATCGGAGAGGTGAAACAAATGAAAGACCCAAAACTTTTTAAAAATATATTTTATGATGAACTTGATTGTGGTTTTCATGATGTATGTATTATATAGATTATCTCAAAGTCATTCCAAAAAACACACTGCTGATTGTTTTCATTGGGAAGATATTATTGAAGGTAGAATACATTGACAAACTAAGTTAAATATAGTATTGAAGAAATCAGAAAGACCACTTCAATGCAGAAGTTAAAATACAGCATTGCACAATAACAGATAAATAATAGACTGGGATGTTCTATGTGCGAACATATTTCTGATTCACAGATCGGTTTGTATAATCATCATGTAACTCATCTTTAAGTTATTTTTTTCTGTCTCCTAGATGATGATGAGAATTTGTGTAATTAACTGTCTCTGAAGATAATGAAGTGAATTAATAAGAAAATATGATTACACCATGGCCTAGTAATGTTAGAAAGTTTATGCATATGTCTAGTTTACACAAATTTCTCCAACATTTTTAAAAATATACCATTTATTAATTTCAACCATAGATTACTGAATTTTCTTTGAGTAGTAATTTGAACTGTTTATCAAAAATAATGGAGAAGTTTGAATGAGATTAGTATAGGAAATAGCAATTTCTAACATTAAATGAAAGTCTTAAATCTCAATTTGATACTGTGGTCTCAAAATGATTCAGAATAAATTATCATATTAACAAATAGCACTCATAAATAAAATTTATAGTCATAAATTTTGTTCAGATGCAATCACTGTATTTTATTGTGTTTATTTTTACTATGAACAAATCTTCAGTTATATTATTTTTATATTCATAATGTTCATTTATGTGTATACTTTAATCATATGAAACAAATAATGCATTTCATGTTAAATCAGCATTCGTCAATTGGTTCAGATCACAATCTTTCATAATTTTTTTTTACCCTTGCTTAGTATTTAATAATTTCAAATTTTTACAATTTAATGTGAAGGTGCCAAACTTATTGCACACACAATTTTAGCACCAGCTTCACAAATTATCACCCTTAATGATTATTACTAACTGTTTATTAGACTAAAAATTATCATATCATTTCTAGCCCAGATATAAACTTTATTTAAAGATGAATATGTTATTGTCAAATGCAATCACAATAGAATAATTAACTCATTTCTATTCCATTTTTTCCTATGTGTAATCATATATGTATAACTTTCATTTTATTATGTATCCTTTAATCATATGAATAAAAATATTTGAAAAATACAGATAACTCCCAAGGTGCACATGTGTGTGTAAGACACTTTGGTGCCCTCACAATAAATTGTGATAATTTTTTTTTTTCTAAAAAAAAAAAAAAAAGGGGGGGGGATAATACGGTAATAAATAATATAGAGAAAGTCGGCTCTAGATAGGAATTGGGTGAAGAAAAGTATGAAGTTAAAAAGAAAACTCATTAAAAAAACTATTTTTTGTAACAGTGGTTGCCAACCTTTCAGACCCCATAGATCACTAAATTCAGAATTTTAAATCCAGCAGACTGCTAATCTAAATTTTTAAATAAAGATAAATACAATTATTAGTATGTAATAGTACATCAGGTAAGGTGTAAAATCGTTACTTCCAATGCACATAAAAACCCTTATGGCCAGTTGAATTCCATATACCCTCACATCCTATGATAGTGATCTGTGAAGTGTGCGCTATTTCCATAGTGACGTGAAGCACAGTGTATAACGCCACCTAGGCCTGCTAATGCCTAATGTGAACAGAACTGTTCTATAGGTTGTAAGTAGGGCATCTTTCATATATTATTAAACTATATAAAATGTATATATTCATTGAATGTCATTTTAATTATATTATAATTTTTTTCCGTTCAAATTTTTTTTTAGCACATTTAATTTTACTGTTCCTTTCCTGTCTTGCCTTGCCATCTGCCTTCTCTTTGTAGGCACTATTGTACTATATTTCATTCCACTTCGATTTCTCATTATGTTATGGGGTGAGTTTAAGAAAAGTTTTTTATCATTACATTTTTAATTTGTATCTCTTAATTTTTAGATAGCATATTATAGCATATACATGTATGAGGGATTCAAAATGAACTGAATGTATTTTTTTTCTGGAGGATGTGGCGGTAAAAGGAGATATTGAGATATTATTCCTGAATGCTGTTTCACTTATGATATTGTCTGATTAAGTAACTACTTTAGTATAACCTATAGTGTATCTCATGACCTTAGCTTACACATTGCTATTCAGTAGCCAATTTGTTTTCTCTTACCACAGTTATGCCACCTAGTGTAAGCTTTAATAACCAATAGATGCCTGGTAATAGTGCTTAATAAATTCTTATCCAGTACTGTTCCATCTAATATTCTCATTAACAAAAACCATAAACTATAAACTGGCCTGAGGATACTGAATAGGACAGTATTGGAAAGGAATGCATTAAGAATTACTAACTGACATCTGTTGATTTCTAAAGTTTGCACTATGTGGCATAATTGCAATAAGAAAAAAATAATTTATTATAATCTTCCATCTTCCTGGAGAAGGGACAATGTATTTGCAAAAAAAATTTTTTTTTAATCTTTTTTTTTTTGTGATTGGGTCATTGCTTTTCATTGCTATCAACATAACATCATTTGATTTTTTTCACCTCACCGTACCATTATAAACAAGCAATTTTTGTACTCTAGTGCTATCTATTGTAAGCTTGAATAATCACTGTTTTACCAAATAATAGTCCAGTTCAATCATTGGTTCTTGTGATGGAGAATTACATTGGCTTACTCAAGCTCATAATAGGTGGCGCCAAAGTAATGAAAAAAATTTGCTTTTATTTATAATTTCTTTCTTGAAGCTAGTAAACATTTACAGTGGATTACTCAAAAATTATTGTTCCAGATGATAAAAAACTGTATGAATTAATTAATCTTGAAACATTAACTTACTATTTAAATAGATTGCAAGTAAACTAGAGTACAAAACTTTAGACTGTTTTCTAATCTTCTGGATGGGTGTAAATCCAATATTTTTTGCAGAAGATGCCCAATACCAAATACTAGTCCAGTAAATGCTTCCGATTACTAAGCTCACAATAAATTGCTTCTAATACCAATAGCTTAATAAAGCTCTCTAAATAATTACATTTCTATAGATTTGGTAGCACTGTAGATCCTGTTTAATGAAGGATCTAAATGGGGGAAAACTCACCCGATACATAAAACAGCATTAGGGGGAAATATTTTTAAATTTATATGATTTATGACTGAGACAGTCAGAAAAACAGAATCATAATTGCTTATATTTTTGTGTGACAACATTGCATTCATGATTTTAAATGAAGTTGGAGAAACTTTTAATGAGGATATACCTAGACAAATGTGAATTGTCAATATATATTTTGTCCCATAGTTCTAAATAATCACAAGACATTTAAAAGGATAATTATATGACGAATGAGAGATTGAATTAACCAAAGAAATATGTGGATTCTTTATAGAATATTTAGAATAATTGTCAGTTCATAGCTATGCTTTAATCCAAACGTTTTTCCACATGATGGCAAAACAAAACATATACTTAAATAATTCAATTAACAATATAAGTTACAAAGTTTAAACCATGTAGACAATTTGGTAACTTGTTAATAATGTAAATTGTAAATAACTATCTGCCATAATTAACCATTTCCACATACAAGGATATCTGATAATGAGTGAAAGAGGTTTTCAATAAATAGCTGAATTATCCATGTGTCTGAGTCATTACTACATATATAAATAGCTGAATTATCCATGTATCCAAGTCATTACTACATTTATACTCATTTATTGATAATGCTTATAAACTATAACTTGTTATTGAAAGTATTATCCCTATCGTCATGATGTCTGAATTGGCAATATTATGTAGCTAATGAAAGTTATCATCTCAAGCCTATGTCTAACTTTTTTTTATGGTCAGATTTATGCCAAAAATGTCCACTGTTATTACTTCTGTTTATCGATTATCTCTTTGTAGCAGTGTGTGTCTTTGCTATTGCCTGGCTGATAAATTCTAGTTGTCATCTATATAATCTATTGAATAAACTTTAATTAATTAGACAAAATATGCTCATGTAAGGTTAAGTTATACCAGTGATATATTATTAGTAGTAACATTTTAAAAATATGTTTAATATAAAAGTAGAAACCAACAATGTTGGTAATGAAAAAAAAGTAATTTATTAATGACATAATTTATGAAAATTTATGATATAGCTGATGCTAGACTTAAAGTATCAGGCAATGGTAAATGACCATTGATAATCAAATTTTATTGCTTGGTTGTAGTAATTAAGCCTGCCTTTGAATATAAAACTTGACATACATTCTACACAAAAGACATACACACACACACACACATATATATATATATACACACACACATTAAATCATCACACCCATCATGCTTAAATAAAGATCTAGGTGCAGTGCTCTCAGATCCAAGGCTCCTCTCTGACGAAGACCACAAGCCAGAAACTAGTCTGGGGATATTGGATAAGTAGGCACTAGATAGAGATTTTATGTACAAGCCTTCTGGCATCCATTGATTACTCTGGTTGGCACAGAGTGGCACTACTGTATAGAGAGTTTTGCTTTGTTTAATATCAGCAATCTGTTATCAACACAATGCTACAGTTAGGTAGTAAATGGGCTGCCAGATTATACTGTTGCTTTAATAAATTGCTGATATTCTATTGCTTTGTTTAAACATAAGATCTGTGGCAATGTGATTTAAATGTGATAACCAGATGACTGATAGCATTTGTGGCTTAATGTATATACCGAGAAAATATTCAAATATATAACTACTAACATTTCGGTAAAATATGCCTTAAACTGTTCATAAAATAATTATTGCATGGTTGATAATTATAAATTTTAATATTCTATACAATTGTTATTAAAAGCTGATATGAATTATATCATATTTCATGGTTGATTGCTATATATTTTATTATTCTGCACAGTTGTTCTTGAAAGTTGCAATGAATTATATAATAATAATAATAATGTGAAAGACTAAAACCTGCAACAGAAGTGCTCTAAAAATGCTTATGTGACAGCCAATCAGATGCAATAATGACTGCACATGGAAGTTAAACAAATCCATCTTTCATATTACTGTTACAATTAATCAACCTTCTAGTTTTGATTGACCAACAAAAACTGAATAATGAGGAGCTCTGAAGAAGATTGCTGGTCAATCGAAACTATAAGGTTGGTTAATATTAATAAAGTAAGCATTCTAACAATATTACGAAACGTGGATTTGTTTAATTTTCTATAATTTCATCAATGAGTAAAGAAAGATAAGTTGATAATACTTAGTAAAGAATTATATAATACTTCTCTTGCTCATAAAAACCTTTATTTTAATATATATTAAAGCACCTCAATAACCTGTCCCCTTCCCATTCTTTAATACAACTAATGGCTTCTCCACCAAAGCAGATTTCTCAAGTGCAAAGGAATACAAAACATATTAAGAAAGGTTATTTCCCATAATTCATAGTTACATCCACCATAATCTTTAATATTAAAAGAACTTCTAAATAAGTCAAATTGCTTCAGTATTATGCATTTTTAATAATAAAAGTTATTTAATTTAAATCTTTATTATTAAAAATGTATAATACTGAAGCAATTTAACTTATTTAAGAATTCTTTTAATATTAAAAGTGGGTGGAAGATGTGAATTGTGAGAAATGTAAGTAGTATATATTTCTTGATGTGTTTTATATTCCTTTGCATTTGAGAAGTCTGCTTTGGTGGAAAATTATTGCTTATGTTAAAGAATTTTTTTTACTTTTTTTATTTTGGCTAGTCTCGTTTAATTTTGAATTTTGTGTTAATTGAGGTATTTTATTGACTAGTTTAGATTTATATTTTTCATATTTATATAATAAAGCAGTTGAATCATTTTTTTGCTTATAGAAATTGCTTTGACAATAGATTGAAGGTTTATAATATAAATAAGCTTGGATTGTTATCATGTGACTTTTACATAATATGCATTCAAACATGCATTTCATATTTCACTTTGCCTTCAAATAATGGACTAGTCCAGAGTCCATCTTACCTAGATTAGATTGAGCATTTATTGCTGCTAACCAATGCATATATAAAGAATAACGCATAGCAAGCGATAGGAATAGGCAATGATGCTCACTAAATGTGAATGTCTCCATTAAGGATAGGGTTCTTATAATTAAGTTTTTTTAAAAATAGACTCAGAGAACAATTGTCACAAAACTGAAAGGCAGAATCCATGTTCTCCAGAGAACAATTGTCACAAAACTGAGAGACAGAATTCATGTTCTCCATACAAGTTCTGAGAGAACTACTGTCACAGAACTGAAAGACGGAATCTTTTTTCTCCAGATAATATTGGTTAAGCTAAACAGTTGATGTAGCAAGCAAAATCCATATTCAGAATTGGAAGCTTCTAGAACCAAACAGTGACATGAGGTAAGCTGTCAAATACAGCTGGAAGTGTCTCCAAACCTACTCACAAGGCAGGTTGGAAGTGGTAGGAAAAGCCAGTTGCAGTTCCTTCTTCTATAGTTCAACTAGGACTAGGAGATATATCTTTGTTAAACAGTAGCAGACAGAATATAGCCATTGTAACATATATTGTACATTCATTAATAAATATAGTATAAAACGTATTTATACACATTTATGTTTATATTCATTCAAGCATGTATTTAATTTTTTTTATCGTTTGCTTTATTATTAGTTATTTATAATTATAAATATTTTATAAAGAAAACATATTGTTAAATTAATATATTTATTTTTTAAGGTATCAATAAGTTTACACGTAAACTCAGAGCTCCAAATTCAATACCAAATAACGAAATTTTAGACTTCCTGTCACGTGTTCCCTCTGATGTTGAAGTGGTAAGTAAAGTATGCTTTAAAAAAAGCAATGAATAATAAATTTAATAAATTATTTATGAGTTATAGTGTGAAAATGCCCACTAGAAGAGCTCAGTAGTCTAATTTATATACTTCTAATTTCAGAGCCTAAAATATTTAATTGTATTTTATCGCCCCCTCCCCATTAAATCTAAATCCACAATTCCTTTTATGAATTAGTATCTTTTTCAAATGCATCAATAAATATGCCCAAAATGAATTTTGATTGAACTTATTGCTTCAGTTATCTCATGTATTAATTACATTTCAAATGTTCTTGGGCATTTGCTCTTAACTGTTTAATCAAATTCACTTGATACCAAATTATCATCATTATTTTCAAACTTTTACAATCCACTGCAGTATGAAAATCTGTCCAAATTTAATCAGTTTTTCCTATCCACAAAACTAATTTATTTCATCCATTCAATTCACATTACAAAGAAAAATGTCACATGACCTAATTTAATAAGCTTGTAGTATTTGTGAGCTCTATATATAAATCCAATTCACATATAGACTTTTTTGAGATCCTTTACAATTTCTTGTGATTTAATTTAAAACTTCAACTGTGTATCTATTCCTATCTTTTCTAGAATTATGCCAATTACTTTTGCATCTTTATTAATAATCTGATCAAAGAATTTATAGATATTCTAATTTTTGATTATCTATTTTTATTACCTTTTTCGGACAAAACCATTGAATATTACTTTAATCTTTTAAATATGTATCTTTTAGTCTTACTTTATTACTTTCATCTGATAACTCTTTCAAAATTTCTTGAAACTAAAATCTTATTTGCAAAAGCTGCCACACCATATGAAAAATCTAAATGACTTAAATAATCTCCATTTACTTTTATTAGTTTCTCAATTTATAAAACACTTCTAAAAATGCTGTAAAAAGTTTTGGAGATATGGACTCACCCTGTCATATATCCTTCTCAGTGTTAATCTTCATTGCATCCCTATGTAATCCAATCGTTGCTACTGCAGTTTGATAAATATTCTTCATAATATGACAATATGCTGAATCTATAAGTTGATGACCTAATGTTTTAATACCATAGAAATGATTAAAAATCAAATGCCTTTTCATAATCTACAAATCCAAAGCATAATGGCAAGTCATATTCATTGGGCCTTTTTATAATTTCTCTCAATACTTGGATATGATCTACTGTACTAAAACCATTTTTAAATTCAGCTTATTTGCTTGGTTATTGGATCCAAGACGATTTGTAATTATCTTAGTAAAGAACTCATAAAAGATTGAAATGTCTGTAATTTTTAATATTATTGTTATAGGTTTTTAAATGTCAATATTACTATTACATTTGCAATGATCTGATATGAGAATTTTTGTATTTCTTTACCTACTTCAAGATATTGATAATAATTTCATTATTTTTTGAAAGTTTTTCTTTTTCATGCATTTAATTCATTTAAAATCCTTGGCAATTCTGATAGTAATTGAAGTGATTACTCTGTTCTTGTTTCTCATTATTATATGTCTCTTCTCTCTTCTATACATTCACTGATGTTCCTCCATCTTTTCTTATTATTGTTGAAATAACTTTTCCAATAGTAAGAGATTGTTTTATATTTTTAATGCTTTTATTCTTTTTTATAGCTTTCCTTGCCAATTCACACTTAAATTTTCTTATATCATTATTAACTGTTTTTCATATTATTTTACAGAATTCCAGATATTCAATTCTTCTTAATGGACAATTTTTTAATGTTTTTATAGTCCTTCTTGGTTTATTGAAAATTGATTGATGAATTACTGCTTTCGTGCACTAGCTATTTTTGTTGCAATTTTTAATACTGTTTTAATTAATGATTTTAATCAAATCTGAACCATCTTCAAACTCTGTTAGCATTTTAAAATGATTTGCAAGTTTAATTTAAATTCATTGAATTGTTTCCAAAGGTTAGGAATATCAATTGTAAATACTTTTTTTATCTTAATAATTTTTGTCTCACTAGTTTTGCATTAACATGTATCTTACATCTCATTAATCGCTCATCTCTTTCTGTGTTGAATCTATTAAGAACAATGCAATCTTGAAATATATATAATCTAATTCTGCTGTACCATCATTTGGATGCTTCCATGTCCATTTCCTTTTAACATTTTTCACAAAAAAAAAAATTTATATTTAGTTTTTCTTTTTCTGCAAACTTCACAACTCTATATCCTCTCTCGTTTCTATTACCAAACCAAATTTACCTACAGCACTTTTATCTTTATCCATGACAATTTTAAAATGTTGTTTGTTCTGATTAAAAGCCTTTTGTACATCCGTATAAAAATCTTCTATTACTTATTAGAACTTGTTGGGGCATAAACCTGAATTATCTGTATTTGATATCTGCTATTAAGTTGAATAAACTAATCTTGCCACTCTGTCTGATACACCATCAATCTCCACAATGTTGTTCTTCCACTTTTTATTTATAATGAATCCTACTCTGTTTGTACTTTCAATATTTGTGCTTTTGTAATAAAGTACATGTCCACTTTTTAAATCAACTATCACTTCATCTTTCTTCTAACTTCACTAATACCAATAATGTCCCATTTAATATAGACAGTTCTTTTCCCAATTCTTGCAATTTTTTCATTTGAAAAGATTTGTAGTTTAAATACCTAAATAATAGGTCATCATTGAATGGCAGCACGAATCCACAAGAGATTCTTAGCACCCATTGCCTTCAACCACCTAGCATTTCTTGGCTGATGACTTTACAACCTCCTGGGAATAAGGGCCATAATTTAATTTTGTCTGTCATGACTACAAATATCCAATTAAAAAATTCATTTTGCTGTAGTTAAAAACTATCACGCAATTGTGAAAAAAGACCATGGTGTTTCTTGATCTTAAACTCAGAAGTAAAAAGCCAACAAATTCATCAAAATGGTTGAGCATATTAGTAAGCTGCTCATCACAATGAAAACTTGATGGAGAATAAACCCAAATTATATGCATTTGTTATCTTTCATTAATTTAGATAACTAATTTTACTATTCTGTCTGATATACCATCAATTTCTGTAATGTTCTTTCACTTTTTATCTATAATGAATTCCATTTCACCTATATTTCCATATTTTGGTGTTTGTTGTAAAGTGCATGTCCATTCCATTCTTTGAATGAATTATCTTTTCAATTTGTGTAATCTTTCACTTGAAAGTGATCTGCAATTTCAGATGCTTAAGTAAAAAGTCGTCATAAAAATGGCAGCCTGATTGTTATTTTGACTGATGACTTTACAACTTCCCAGGAATAAGGTCTATAATTTAATTTTTGTCTGTTATGATTGTAATCTGTAAATAAATAAATAAAAAGATTCAGACATAAGTTAATCCTATCTTCAAGAAAACTCAATTGATGTATCAATTCAAAACTATTATGAAAATAAGAATTCTGACAGACCACACTGCTTCTTCATCTTAAACCCAGAAGTAAAAAATCTGTCAACACCCATGTTGATTGATGCATATCAGTGAGCAGTTCATATAAGAATGTATGGAGTGGACATAAGTAATATGTCCTGCTCAGTTTCTTTAAGGTCTTTAGGAAGAATCAAGAGGTCACCATTCAGTTAACAGCTCCTTTCTGCTACTACGGCACCTTAGATGTGGTTTTTATTTTGAATGACATACCTTAAATTGATTAGATATTCATGTAACTGATAAAGCATTATGATATTTATTGCTTTCTTTGGGAAAATATGACTGAGAATACAAGACATTGTAAAGTTATAATAGACAATGTATTGAAGTCTTTCAGAAAGAAAAGTTTGCTGCTGAAGAATATCAAAGCAAGCATTATAAAATATCTCAATAATCTAATGCATTGTTATTTTTATATTCTCCCTTCCATTAAGAAACAGATTAACCATACTTTCTTGCAAATGGCTGGTCAAATGATGTACAATTGACACATATAAGCATTCATAATCGTTGTGTATGATAAATGATAATTTCATTTACATGATAATTTTCTCCCAAGTAAATAGATCCAGAAGTTGTTTCTTGTATTGATTTTAACTGATTTTACTTTGGCAGGTATGAATTTTACCAATATGTAAAAACTTAGACCAATTGTCTGAACTGTCTTCTGTGCATCGTGTTTCAGATTCATATAAACTAGCTTTTCTTAATGTCATCTACCTGTGTGTTTTTCTTTTTTGTTCTAATCTATTTTGAAGCAAATTTTTACACACACTAGTATCACCTAGTGGAAGCTTTAGTAACAGTAGATGATAGAAGGTTGTGCATCATAATCCTTATCTAGTGCCTATCTATCCAATATCACCAGAATAGTTTCTAGATTATGGTTTTCATCAGTAAGGAGCTTTGGATGTGGGAGCAGTGCAACTGGATTTTTGGATCTAATGCACCCTGCCAGCTCCAATTTGGTTAAACTATTAACCCAAACTGAAAACACAATAATGTTTTCAATCCAAGCTAATTCATTTGTATAATTATACAGATCTGAATCCAGTTCGTATCTATATATTTTGATATCTGATTTTTTAATAACCATAGCCACTATTGTCATTTGTCTAGGATTGGTATTAAACCACTAAAACATCACACAGGCTGCTAAAACAATAATATTTTTTTTCACACAATAGGGCCCCTAATGCAAGATTTAAAAATCGGTAGGTACTCTAAGGTTGTGCATTGTAATCCCTGTTGAGTGTCCTCAGATTAGTTTTTAGTTAAAGCTTCTCGCTGAAAAAAGCCATAAACTAGAAGCTAGTCTTGGGATATAGTGATTATGATGCTCAACATTATAGCATCTGTTGATTATTAGAGCTTGCACAAGGTGACACTACTGTAGAAAAATTTGGCTACTATTTTAACAATTTGTGTAAACATAAGAAAAGGTGATCATGTCGTATTTTAATACTTGAATCTATTTTTTTTAATATAATTCTCCTATCTGTTAAAAATATGAACCTTTTATTATTAAAGATATGTGTCTCATCACTATTTCACTTTTTAATCTTTTTTCTCTCTTCCACACCCCAACTTTATTTCATATTCACATTTTTTTAAGCTTCCATTTTTTATTTTTTTGCTTCATATAGATCTATTTTCCAAAACACAGTATTTAATGAGTAATTTTTTCAATTAATCTAATAAAATATATTCTCCTGTTTGTATAAAGTTTAAATGTAAAGGTAACTTATGTATTTAAAAATGGTAATCTATAAATGTTTACGTATTTATAATAATAAAAAAAACTCACTGTAATAGTGATTCAAATAGCTTTTTAACTGAATAATCTACAAGAACATATTTTGATTTTAACTAAATAAGAAATACAAATATTTTCCTTTTGTAAATCTGCAAATAGCACTGAAAATTTACTGTTCAGCGTGTGCTTCATTGAGCATGCCCAAACAAACTTGATATGCAATGACCTTTGACACTTAATTGGCATTTCACAAAAACTACAAGAAAAAACTGATAATGCCATAAACCGGAAGGAATCCTGCTTTCCCCTTTCTAAGCAATGGATTGTCTGATTTACATAGTTTGAACAATCTATTGTCTATATATATACACACACCTATACAATCACGAACAATCTAATGCTATGACTATGAGGACATTTAACACCTTCGAAAGCACTTAGCTTCCATTTTATATTCATTCAATTTATAACTTTTCTTATGAACATGTGTCCGTGCGTATAACTTTAATTCATATTCAGCTAAGGAAAGTTGCTTAATTTGATTATGTGGTAGTATAAATAAAAACAAATGATTGTACCAAAAAATGTTTTGACAGTTTTCAAAACTAAGACTTTTGGGATTTGTTACACTGAATATAAAAAAAATCTTCCAATTGATAAACATAAACATTTTTTTTGTTTCCTGATACCATGATACCAGCTTTAGAATTTAGTCTTCTGTGTTATCTGTTTAAAATAACTAAAGCATGTCTATAAAACACATTAAAAAAGAGATAAATTTCATTTTAAAAAATTATCATTAAAAAGTACGTTAATATCAGTGAAAGAGTTGGTAATGTTAAAAAATTTAATATAAATAGTACATAAAATTGAGGATTCTGATTTAAAGAACTGATTATAATGTATGATGGCACAGCACCAAAGATCTTATTTGAACAAAACTATGGTTTTAATAATTAAAACAATGGATTTTTTTTTTTTTTGCAATATAGCAATATTAAATAACATCACAGACTAAATGACTGATTCTCCAAGCAATGCCAGCTTTAAATTAATCCCTGTACTATGTAGCAATGTAATTTCACTATTCACTACAAAAAATGTATAGTTCTCATATATCTGACTATGAATGACATGTAATGTGACAGCATGTTTTATACCTTCATCAATTATCTTCATTGCTCTTTCTACCTGCATGATCCTGAAAATCATGTGAAAATATTCTTGCAACTTGTAGCTTTATTACTACATACAGTTTGAAGCATTTCAAATGTTTCGGTAGCTGTCTTGCTCAATTTAAAATTAAGTTTAATATTAATGCATTGTTCTTTTGTGGGTTGACACGAAGTACACTGTCGCATTTTATGTCATAACTCATGAACAGTGCCTTAAAACTTTTGTAGTAAATAACTAAACTATGTCAGTGTTGTGATTTTGAATGCAGACATGCAGAATACCAAAAATAAATCAATAAATGAAATTTAAATAAGGATTGAATAATGATGAAATATTATAACTAGTGAAAAGTTATTGATGCACTCCAACACAGTATATATATTTCTCTTATGGTTCAATTCCCATGACGCATGTAACAACTTGTTATTTTCGGGACGGTTTCTGTTGATCTCAGTTCCAAAACACTTTGGCTCGACTCCTTAAACTTACAGTTTTTTGGCTTCATTCACCTGCTGCTCACAATCACGCTGGCTCCACACTAGAGCACTGCCAAGTCACTTAAGCTTCTTTCCGCCACTGTTCTTTAAAATCTCTCACCAACAGTTCACTTAGTTAAATCCACTGGAATGAGAACCACGCTCTGCTATTTATTCATGCAGTTTGGTCTTGCAACAATCCAGAGTTCTTGCTTGATTGTTATCAGTCTAGTTTACCTCTTGGTGTTTTTAATTAGTCGGTTTCAAAAAATATATGTAATTAGCATTTTTCAAACACATATTACGTAAATATTTTCTACTGTTAATCCTATGCAAAATTAATCATTAATTAAACCTTTTTTACTTTCTATCTAATTTAAGTATACAATGTTCTCTTTTCCTAAATTACTTGATCCAAACGTCATTAATTTCACTCTTATCAATTAATTATATAAAAAAATATATTCTTCTAATATATTTTCCTTACTTTTTCTGGAGTAAGAAGACTTATAATTATTGAATTGCAATGTACATATTTTTACAAACATGTCTGTCAGTTTGTAATATATGCATTGATTCAGAGTTGGCGTTCATGCAGTTTGGGGAGAGAACCTATTATTACATTTCATTGTGACGCTGCAATCTAGCTATGGTTATTATTTATATATTTATCAATTTTAAAAAAATTATAGTTAATTCTTGTGTTCCGCTTATTATATATTATTTTGTTTGATATTACACATGCATATCTGGTAATTAGAAGGGATTTGAACTTAGATTTTCAAGGTCCCTACATCTATCCAATCCACCTTATATAACTGATACACATGACCACATACATGTGAAAAAGATAAATGATTTCCACTATATGCATTTCATACTGAACCAGCACTCATCAGTTGGTCCAGATCATCATCTCCCACACATATTTATAATCAGTGCTCAGTTTATTTTAAGATAGCAAGTATTCAAACTAATGAACAGGCTTGAGTCTTCTCCACCCTCCAACTTTTCAGCCATTCATATTATTGATTATATATATATATGGTGGGGGGGGATGAGGATCTGGACCAGCTGATGAGTACTGGATCAGCATGAAATATGTCTATTGAGATCACTTATCTTTTTTGCATGTGTGTGGTCATGTGTATCAGTTGTATAAGATGGAGTGGATAGATGTAGGGAGCTTGAAAATCTGATTTTAAATCCCTTCTAATGCATACATAAATAAATTATGGCATCTTAATTTTAAAACCTTAAATATAAGCAAATTGCAATAGCACTTTTAATTACTCCCACATCATTAATTGATAATGATTACATAAAAGTAATTCAATTGTGACCACATTATCATTAGTTGATAGTTATTCTAATTGAAAATGCTTCTGTAATTTATATATCATTTAATGTTTTAAAATATCCTGTGATTTTTTTATTATGTATATATATTGCATATATCTAAAGTAAAAATATTTGTTTATTTGTGCAGGCTATGTATCGAGAATTCAGACCAGATCGAGTCAACGAGATGTCTGGAGACTCCTTTAAAAGCAAGAAGAAACGCCACTAACAAAAACATTGACTCTAAACCCCTTGTCATGTAAACAAGACAGAAGCCAAAAAGCATTTCTCATTTGCGTGCGGACACAGCAAAATATTCTGATGATCCTGATGTTTATAGGAAACATTATTCAGAAGTTTGATCTCATAATAACTGACGTTATCGATCTTCCTAAAAGAGTCCTGGAATTTGAATTTATTGGTTATAAACAAAGACTTATAAAAACTACTGAGATGCGATATTCGGGGACCAGTTTCAGCTTTTATTTTTGTTTAAGCTTCTATTTGACTAATAATGTCATGTTTAAAAATATTGTTAAATTTTAAGCGGTAAAATCACTAGTCCGGTTTCGAAACCGAGACTAAAAAAAAATGAATTGAAATGTTAATTTTTCTGCAGCATGTACATTTTTAAAATCTAACAGGAAGAATTTCAACTGACTTTGTTTTTTAACAGTGTTTTTTAACCCCAATTTTAAAAATGATGAAGAATAAACAAAAACCAGGGGGGTATAAAACATATATAATAGTTATAGAAATTGTTAAAGAAAGTTAATAATTAAGTCAAGCATATCATGGTTTATAATTCCAGATTCTATAAATTAGTTTATCTAGGAAAAGAATCTGCATAGGAGTGAATCGTTTTCAAATTTTCATCTTTTTTGAGTGATATGTTCATAATTGGAAGTTTAGATTAAATGGGTCTTCATTTTTAATCATTGTGTGTGCGTGTGTGTTTAACTAAAATCAACAATTCAGATTTTATAAATTTTATTTATAATCCATGTGTTTAAATAATTTTTATTATTATCAGTGCCATGCAATGATATTACGTTCAAAATATAACGAAAAAGAATTTGCAAAATGCCAAATCTAAAATCTAATTTATTTTTATGTTTGGTTTTTACATCTTATAGCCGTGGTGCAAATCTGCTCGTTTCATTTCCGAGCTTCTTGCTATTGTAAAGGAAAAAATTCAAAGAGATAGGATTGGCTAAAAGTATTTACTTCTCATAATAATCGTAAGCTTTATTTGTTTGTATATTTATTTATTTCAGTTTAAAACTACTTTTAAAAACAACTTTATTTATTCCATTCATGTACATGTAATGTTGTGTATGCATACATGTAATGCTCTGATCCCATGAAGATAAAAAGCCATTTTGTTTATAAAATATATGTAGTATTTGCATCAGTTATTTGCTCAAATCAAGCCACACATACTTATGTATATATATTAAAGTGAAGATTTTCATGAGTAGAAGATTGCAAATGTTTTATTGAGTTTTTAAATGAACGTCACTGTTTAGACAATTCCAGATATGATCTGGCTGAAAAGTCAGCAAACATATTCATAGATAAATCCAAGATACATGTTTACAAATATAAAGAAACAGTTTTAAGAACGTAATAAGTATTACAAAATACAATAATTCTTTCCAAACCTAATGTAGAAAGAAATAATTTTCAAATGTACAAATTATAATATAATGTAATGTATATATATAAAGCAATCTGCTGTCAAAATATGTAGGGTATGCATATTCCTGTGACACATTCAGATTCAATTGGTCTTAAAGATTAGATTTCTTATATGCATAAATATGGCATTTATCTATGCCTGAGAGCCCATTTAAGTGAAAATTCATGTAAAGTCAAAAAATTTATTTTCATAAGTCACGAGTTTTTTAAAGATGTACTTCCACATTCTTAAAGTTTTAAAATCATTATGACATTTCTAATCTTTTCTCAGAACAATTTGATGAATCGTTAATTTCAGTGATTTTTATTACTGAAAGATAATTTTCCTAATGAAATATATTCAACTGAGCAATTTGCAAAATTACAGATCATGAAATATGTTTTTGTTGTGGTTAGCATCAAAATATTTTTTAGTAAATTAAAAATAATAAAAGAACTAATAAGAGATTTTGCAAATACAAAAAGGAAGGATTTTTAAAATGGATGAGTTTACTAATTTGCTTTATATGATAAATAATGAAAAATTGTAATGTTAAATAAATGGGAGTAAAAATTAACCATTTTGAATGAGAGAAAGTGGATTTTGAAACTTGATTTTTGTGACTATACACACCTCTGTATGATTAATATAAACTCTGCAATGTTAATCTCATCTTATGATTCAATAGAATCAGGTAAAAACATATTTCTATACGATTTAATTAAAAAATTTCATTTTTAAAACTACGTATTCAAAAACTAATTTAAAAAATTAAGATATTTGTTGTGATATATGTTCTTTCCTAACATAAATGAATGTATGTCATTTTCCTAAAGTTGAAAAACTTTCAATGTACTACATTCATTTAGAAGCAAAAATATATATATAAATGAATTAATTCATTTAATAAAAGTAGTTGCAATTTTTATTATGTTGCAATTTTATTCAGAGATGTTAAATGTTTTTATTTTTAAGATTGTTAGAAGTTCATTTCTTAAATGGTTTAAAAATTATATATTTTGGACGTAAGTAAATAAACAAATAGTGAGCAATATACTAAAACAGAAATGATTATGTAATATATATGTATAAATGTGTGAATTCTTTCATTTTTAAAACCCCAAATTTTTTCAATGCAACTTGTGATTTTTTTTTTAAAAATTTCAAATCAAATGTGCTACCTATCTCTTTGAAAATACTGTGGAATATTGTGTTTTATTTATTTATTTTCTGTTTTTTCACAAATTTAGTTTCTTTATTAAATAAAGTATCTAATTTATACTATATAAAAAAAGATAAATTTTCAAAATTTACGATTATTCAAAAAGGTTCATAATAAAAAAATATTTTTGTACCATTTTACTAATCTGTAAATGTTTTGATTTTTTTTTTTACTATTCGTTCCTAATAACCCATTTAATTTCCTGTTAAATATCATGCAAATTTTATTTTAAACAAATGAAATTGTATTTACCGTTCAACATTATTTTTTCCTCATTCACAGAATTTAATTACAGTTCGTACTAATTTCATTTTTCATAGTTACGTCCTAAACACTTTTTCTTAATGTAAACTTTTTATGCCTTCTCAGACACCATTCTTATGTTAATGTATTACACAATATTCTACTTTTTTTTATTTGCATTATTATTTGTCCAATCTTAAACAAATCACTGACAATATAAAAGTTAATATAGCAGAAAATCAATTTCCAAAATTCTGTCTTTATTCAATATAGATATATACAGTGCAAGAATTGTTCACCCTTCCAAATTAAAGGGGGGAAACTTTGCATGCATGTAGTGAAAGTTTTACCAAACTGTCAGCATGAGTGTGGAGATTCAGGAATTTGATAGTTTTAATTCACTTAAAGAACGAAGTTTGTTTGCAAAGTGCATGCATAATGAGACAATGGTCTGAGATTCTATATTGGCAAACCCAGCAATATGGTAGAATTGGACTGAAGAATGCACTGTTAAAAAAAAACATGAAAATATATATTTTTAAAATATTTTGTTCACAATTTGTATGTTCACCTTACTTAAACTTTAATCTCATATGATGAAAAAAAATTTGAATCAAACATATCAGAAATAATACTAGATAACAAAGGATTAGATTTCTGAGATTTTTTAAAAATTAAAAGCATCGGCCTTATTCATTTACACTTTCCCTTGAGATGGGTAAATATTTTACCTGTTAATTAAGGTATTGAAGTTTTCTGCTAAGTTTAGCTTTTGTAAACATATTGATATCATAAACTGTTCAAGAGGAAAAATTGATCTTTAGATATGAGACATTATCCTTTAATTTATTGTATTTTTAACTTTTACTCTTATTAAATAAATTTCTTTGTAATTTTACCCCATTTCTTATATACTCGTTGTTGTAAAAACTGATGATATATATATATGCAATTGTTTTATATTTTTTTAACAAGTGAAATTCTATCAAATCAACCGAAAGACTTTGCAATATTTTTTTCCCTCAAAAGTCTTTTGCTGTTTAGATTTTTTTCCCCAAAACTTGTTGACCAAATTAATTCTTTTATTCAAACTGTTGAGAATGAAAACTGTATATTTCATTATGCTTTTGTTATAAAAGTCTTCTGTAAATAGAAGTTAAAATATGTATATTTTGTTAGGTCATTTGTTTGTTTTTTTAATTTGGATCACAGTTAACCCACGTTTTTAGTGGCGATACTGAATTTTTTATTATTATTATCATTTCATATCAAGTGTAATATGGTCTGATAAATTTTGAAAAAAAAAATGTTCAGAATTAATCAGGAATTATTGTTTTTTCCATGTATTGTAAATTCCATTGTTATGATGCTACAGCGCTGTAGTTTCTCCACAACTCAATGCAATAAAACAAAGTAAACTAACGTTTCTTTTTATTTACTCATAGTACCAAGCATCATTCCATATACACAGTATACCATAATGAAAAGGTACAGATTCTCCAAGTCACATAGTGCTATCTTTGAATCGATGCATATATAATCGTAGCAGTATATTTTTGCTATCCACCATAAAAAATTTAAAGCAGCAGTGTTTGAATCATGTTGCAAACATGAAATGTGATTGTGTATTTCGCACTTTTTGCTCTCCTTGAAAACCATTTTGAAAACATTCTTGCAACTCATGGTTTCATGACCGCAAACAGTTTGAATCATTTTAAATGTTTCCATGGCAGTTTTACCCAATTTAAAATAAACTTTAATGTTAGTGCATTGTTCTATCATGAGTTACAGTAAGAAGCATACTGTCATATTTCATGTCATAATTCATGATCCAAACATGCTTTTTGTGACTAACTATATTGTTACACAATACATGTTGATTCAGAGATGGTGCTGCATATAGCATAGAGGGAGAACTCACTGGAACCCACTGTAAGGAATTAATACCATATAATTTTCAAATTTGAGCTGATGGTTTTTACTAATAAAGTCTTCATTAGAGTGTAAATTTTATT
Source organism: Epiperipatus broadwayi (assembly GCA_028023455.1). Classification (NCBI taxonomy): domain Eukaryota; kingdom Metazoa; phylum Onychophora; class Udeonychophora; order Euonychophora; family Peripatidae; genus Epiperipatus; species Epiperipatus broadwayi. Next base: position 25,882,594 of record JAQFVV010012394.1, on the reverse strand, counting down.
TAGGAGAAATTCTGCCTTTATGATGGTAAGTCAAAAAATATCTGTACTCTGGTTACACTGCACTGCCTTATCTGAGCTGTTCGTATAAACTATGGTACTGCACTGTCTTGTCTGAGCTTTTCGTACAAGCTGGCTATCTCTCCAATCACTACCATGCAGTTCTGAACATGTGATGTCAGTTTCAACTATGGCTTTAGTGCATTTGCATAAAAGCGGTTTGCAGTGATTCATTTTTGTAGTCTGAGGATATATCTAATATCAATATTTATCAAAGACTTTGTGCACAGCATGATGAAAATTGATACTTAATTTTCTGGGATTCTTAAAGGCCATCATTGGAACATTATCAGAAAAAAGATTCAACCATCAGCAGTGAAATCTGAAGCCTAAAATTCAGCCAGATAGTAGAGGTTGGTTATCCAAATGTCTTGCGTTGTTGCATGATAATGCATGTTGACACGCCATTTCCACTGTTGACCCTCCAAAAATTGTTTTGAGGTGTTGGAGCATCCTTCAGACTTGTGTGGTATTCTGAAAGAAACTCTTAGAGAAGTGAAGACAATACTGCATTTGTGGCTCACAGTTCATCCTAAAACATTTTTAATGAGGAAATATGAAAACTTGTTGGCAGATGGACAAGATGTATTGAAAAGCAGAGAGATTAAGCCAAAAAATGATGCATATCTTTTCTGAAAATTAATTAAAATAATTCTTGCAATCAGAGTGCATATAATTTTTGACTAGTATTTTCCCAATTATTATAATAATCCTGGATCATATATCAGCATCCACATGAATCATCATGACTATGAAATATTTTTGAAACTTTAAAATATAATCTTGTTAATGCTGTTTTATTGTCCCATTTCAATGAACTAAACTACCAGGTATCTCCATCAAGGACATAGCTATAATATAGCAAAACTAGATAAAATCTAGAGATCCTAAATTTTGATAGATCCTATGTTGTCATGTCCATAAATAAATGCACTATTACAGAGCACAAAATTTGTTTAGCCTTTTAACTGGGCATATTTTTTAGCATTCCCCCATATCAAATGGAATTTTAAAAATATTTCTATAGTAAAGGGTTATATAAGAAAATTGAAGATTAATAAAAATTCTAGCACTTTGAAATATTTGTACTTATGAAATAAATGATTGCATATTTTAAAACATGGGAGGGGAGAGGAATAGAGATCAATAAAATATTTGATAAAAATTGTAAAATCATATTCTTTTATTATGTGAAATATAAAATTAAATAAAAGAATAATAAAAATATTTACTACTTTTATTTTATATTGTACAATAAATTAATGTTGAAAATAATTTTTTTCAAAAAAAAAAAAAAAAAACTTTTGAAAGACAGGCAGACTTTTTTTTAAAACTAAGAAGAGGATGGATTTTTTTATTTTCCTATAGTTAATCAGAAAAAATTGAAAATGCTCTTTTATTGCAGCTGCCATCTACAAAAAATTACTAAAAGTACAATAATAATGATTAAATCTCTAAAAACTAATTTGATCTAAATATTTAAAAAATATGTTTCCTCATATGCAAATGCTGAATAGCAATGTGATTTAGTTTTATCTTTCTTGTAGAATCTTAAAACTTGTTTTTATTTCATTAAATTTTTAAACTAGCGTGTTTTTCATCTTTAGATCTCAAAATATGAATTGGTAAAACATGTTAATTTAAAAATATTTTGTTTCATATACAAGTACTTCTCCTTTTAAGAATAAGTTATTTCTACAAAATATAATCACTCGATCTTAATGACAATTAGCCTTTTTAGATAATTATATCAATGCCATTATTTATTAAATTAGAGTTTATTTTATTTGCCTAGAAATGAATTTTAAACTTAATTATGTCGGGATTTAAAAAATGAAGATTTGAAATACATTTATATGAGCAAAAAAATTATAAAAATTGCAAAATAAATAAAGAAGATAATGGAAAGATCGGCAATGATTTTAATATCAGAAAATAAAAAAGTATACTGTAACAATGCAGAATTGAAATATGAACAATACAAGGAGAGAAAAAATAATACCAGAAGGTTCTGAAATGCAAATGTGGAAAAAGGTAATGGATAAAGTATGTTGTTGAAATTAGAAATATTAATGAATAGTAGCAAACTCTCCATATAGTAGTGCAACACAGTGCAAGCCTTAGTAATAAATGGATGCTCTAAAGTTTGTGCATAAAATCATCCAATATTCTCAGACTAGTTTCTACCATGTGGTTTTCATTTTTGATGAGCCTTGGATTTTTGAAGCACTGCACCTAGAACTTAGGATCAAATGCAACTATCCAGCAGTCATCTTTTACGTATTTAGTATACCATAAAGCTTATGAAGTGCAATGCTCTCAGATTCAAGGTTCCTCACTGATGAAAGTCACAAGCTAGAAACTGGTCTGGGAGTATTGGATGAGTAGGCATTAGATAGATTTTACACACAAACCTTGCACTGGGAAGCACTATTGTATTGAATTTCTTACTGGTGTAAAGGAAATGGTAATCATATAATATTAAATTACTCAAAAACATGTAGAAATAGACTATCATTAATCGAAATACTGCTAATTTAAAAACTTATCTGAACAAAATTATTTTTATTACTGGCTGATATAAATATATTGTGCATCTTAAAAATAAATGAATATAGTATGCAAATTCAAACTTTAACTTTAAATGAGAAAGAGAGGTTATTGCTGAAATCTAAAAAGCTTCATGAATCCAAAAATGACTTAGAACCAAAGATTTCAGAATAGTGGTAGTTCACCTATATTATGAAAAAAAAAACTGTACAGTTCATGTTTTAGAGTTAGAGTGTCCAGATAATATTAAATAATTTATCATTTTGTAATTTAAGTTCCATTACAAATTGCAAGCAACTAGAGAAGGATAAATGTGAAATACTACAATGGAAAGTGGGCTATGGTTGCAGAAGTGGTACACCCAGAAGCCAATTTGCCTAAAGAGTTAGTCAATCACAAAACATCTCAATTAACAAACAAAAATAATGTGAAACTATCTTATAGCACTTAGAAGTTTAAAAAAATAATGAAATCTTAAATGAAAACTACTACTTCTGATGAACATTCTCATTCAAGAAATAATATCTTGTATCCATGTAGTGAATTGTGATAATGTCACCCAAAGACTCAGTATAAAGATCATACTCAAATGACTATATATATATGCAGTGGGACCCAGTGAAAAGATGACTGATTCTGTTCAAACTGCCTGCAGCTCCATCTCTGAGTCAACTCATGTATTTCATGATATAATTTAGCTATTCACGAAAATGTTACTGTGCTAGCAATTGCAAGTTATAAAATGTTAGTGTTTTAAATCTTTATAAAGCATTTTCAATGCCCTCCCTGAACTACAAAATTCTGTAAAACGTTGATGATTTTAATCATTTCAATAGCAGCTTTACCCAATTTAAGACCAAATTTAATAATAGTGCATTACTCCATTGTGGGTTGTCAAATTTCAAGTCGAACTCTGGATCTAGACATGCTAGTGCCTTAAAATTTTTGTGGTAAAGGTCTAAATTGTTACTACATTGCCATGTATGCTGCAGAAAGATGCATACTAGCTGGATCGCAATTAAACAAAAATAAACGTTCATTTATTATACTCATAAATATATATATAGGTAAGTGAAGTAAACAATAATCCTTGAGGAGACAGTCTTACATCTTTTAAGTGTATATTTCTGTATACACATTACTTGCGAATAAGAAATCTACATCAGATTTTTCAAGCTTTTGCACACATGCTTATTCTACCTGTTGCTTTTTTAGTTTGTGCATTCTGCATATGTATAGTAAATTTGCATAATTAATTTTAAGTTCAGTACATACTAATTATTTGTAAATTTTGCTAGAATGAATAATAGAATAAATGTGTTAAGTATTATGCAGTAATTATTTTCTGTAATAAAACTATTTATCTATAATATCATATACATCTGCATACTTATTTATATATATAACACTACATATTTCATACATAACACGTGTTGACTCGGAGGTGGCGCTGCAGGCAACAATTAAAAATAAAATTATCGTTTCATTATGCACATTTTGTGTACATAGCTTTTTTTTTTTTTAAAAAAAAAAAGCAATTAATTATATTCCTACAATTGCAGTTAAGAATGAGTAAAAAAATTTACATTATAAAATAATTAACATATAAAAACTTGGAACAAAAGTTGACTAAAAAATGTATCCAAATTATCTATTGTGAATCAATGCCGGATATGGCAATTATTTCAAATTCTATGTAATTCAAATTTACATCACACAGCATTCACATATTTATAATTTTCACAGAAAATATCAACACAAACAATAATTGAATGGTTTTTATAACTTTTTGAAGTACAGCGTATAGCAGCACTATTATATAAATTTTATCGGGAGAAAATATTTTTCCACATACTAATATATATCTTCAACTGCACTGAATTCTTATATTTGTTTAAGTCATTTTCTTTCTTTTAAATTTGCTACCCTAAAATTTCTCTTTAAAAAATCTATACTCAAATGTTGACTGCTAATTAATTTGCAGGTTAATAAAGCAATATTTCAAATCCATCAATTGCTCTAGCTGCTTTAGGTTTAAACTCAGATGTCAAACTGTATCAGCTACTTTGTTGGATTCAGAGTAAATTATTTTACAGATTAGACAAGCAACAAAATTTAATACTAATATATTTCCTATAACTAAATACTGATTCTAAATTATTTAATAATCGTAACTAATTTATTTGAACCAACAATTATATAGATACAAAATCTACGAACTTTCAAAAATTTACTAGGCTTCATAGAATGTCAACTAAAGAAAATATTAGTGTTATATTAATATAGAATAGAAATATATAGTCTCTATTTATAGATATGAATATCATAGATTCCAAGGTTTAATAAAACAGTATCATAAGCAATAGTTCCCATTAAGATTTATTTTAGATCTGCTTTTTTATTTGAGGAGGCAAGTGTCCATTACTTTATTCTCCTTAAAAAGTACATAAACTTTTTGAATCAGCCAATTTCTAATTCTGATGATTAAATCATTCGGACATCGAAACACAGTTTTTGAGGCAAAGGCTGAATACAATCCCAATCTTCTATATATAGATTTATTCACTGGAATGTAAATTAATTATAGAGGCTTAATTAGATTTTTTAATTATTGTTGAGCCAAATATTTTTTTTGTTTCTAAATAAAATTCACGACATTTTCATTAATAAATTGCTCTGATGTTATGACTGACAAGAATTGGGGTCTCCAAAGTTATAACTGATTTATATACTTTTTTCTCTAATTCTTTGACCAGTATAAAAAAAAAATCTGTCATTCAATAGCGTAATACATGTGCTATGTACATAAGATCACTTATAGGTCGGGGCACCAAATGCACTTCCAATATTAAACCATTAAGCGCCTAGGTGAGTCCAATTCTCATACTTATTGTAAGATCATATGACATTTGAATGCTAAAATATTAGTATTAGCATAACTGCTTCATTCAATTGTTTTTTTTTTTTTTTAATCTATCCAGGGATCTTTTGCTCTTTCATATCTAACTCTCAACATTTAGCTAAATTGATGTTAGTATTTTAAAAATATATCTCTCATACTAAATTTTAACTATTATTAAACATCTACAATTGCTAATTTGGACTTACAGGATTATCATATGAAGGATGGAATTTCCTTAAGGAGTGTTAAGAATTTGAGTAAGCCTATTCTTGAGTAATTAAAAAGTTTTCTGTGATATTAATAGTGACTTGATTAAAAGAAAAAATGATTGATGAATTTAAATTTTGAAGAAAATACAGAAATTGACTGATCAGTCAATAAAATAATAAAAACAGTACCATAATTTTATTCAATCCATCAGTGAAGTAGATGGATAGAATACTTTATCTTTTGAAAAATGATGTAAGAATTGAGATGAGAACTGTTATAAAAAAATACTGACCCATTTTTTATGCAATCAACGAGTCATTGATAATGTTATTAAGAAATTTAAAAGAAGGCCGAATCACAAGTTGAAACAAGACAAACCGCGCATTTTGCTACCATATATCAAAAACATTTATAGAAAAATGTGAACAATTTTTTGCTCCGAGTTGTGTTTTCGTTCGCCCCCTAATTTGAACAGGTGTATAAACAACATCAAAGATTATATTCTCCCAGTGCAAGCACAGCAGGCGGTCTACAAGATTGCATGTAGCGAAAACAACTGCATGGCTGCATATTATGGGAAGACGAGAGCATTGGTTCAAACAAGATTATCCCAACATGTGCATGCGTACAATAAGGCCTTAGTTGACTCATCCCACCCTTCAATTTTTGTTCAGCATGCAATGGCTGTGGGTCATTTATGCAGACCAGATGGACCAAGAGTATTGTGTAGGGAGCAGAATATGGGGAAGGTTAAGGAGGCGTGTTTCATCATCTCGGATGAACACGCAATGAACAAAAGGGAGTCTTTTTACGCTTTGTCAAAGAAATGGCAAGTAGAGGCGCTCTGATTCTAATTTGCATATTTACCTGGTTTAGATTGAATATTTGCATATCAGTATATAGTTGAAAAACGATGAGAGTTTGTACTTCTTGATAATGAAGAGTAAGCCTTCAAAAACGTTTGAAGATTTAATAAAATTGTTATTATTTATAGAATTGTTCAAGATAATCGTTCAATATTTCATATTCGAATTATATAATGTGTGCATATTTAATACTAACACATATTAAAGTTTTACATATTAAATATTTAATACTCTAAAATAGCTGACAGTTACAACTGTCCAAGAATTTTATACAAAACTTTAAAAATAAAGTAGATATATGCACACAAAAAAATAAATAAAATACAAACAAAATTACTTGTATATAAAACTACTTTTATATTTCAATCAAGGACTGGTTTTCATCAGAGAGAAAAAATACAATAAAATGAGTGTTCAGAAATTAATATGAAACGTATAATAAAAAATCTTATTGATTAAAATATTTTATAATGGAAATTTAACCAACCAATGGGAAACTTAGTGTACATTAAAAAAAAAACAACTGCATGATAGTGGTCACTCATAAATAAATATGGCCATTCAAACTTTAAGGAAAGAAAAGAAGGAAAAAACTGCTCTGTGAACAACAAATACATTCACATATAAAATATACTGATCCATTTTTATGTTCATATGACAGTTTCAGAATGCTACCTTATAATTTCTTTAGAGAAACATTTTTTTCTGACATACTTTGACATCATATTTAATCGTAACTCTCCAATATATTCTTTTTCTGCCACATCTTCCCAATGGAAACAATCACTATTACATTTCTTTAAAATATTTTTGAGATAATCCTTACAATGTAGACAGAATCTACTTCTCCAAACAAACCATGCTCAAGTTTATTTTAAAACACTTTTAGAAAATCTTGCAATGTTCATTCATTTTGCATGTCCAATCCAAAAAAGATATGATTTTAGAATAGCATATCACATCCAGAAAGTTGAAGAATATATTGTAATGGTCAGGATGAGCTGACGTTCACAAAATCACCAACATGGTGACTTAAACCATCACAACTCATTCCAACCCACATACTACTTCATTTCTTTTTAGGCTTGATGATCAGGAAGACAGAGAGACTCTTAAAGCTAGATTAACTATATGGCTTCATCATATCAAACAAGACACCCAATGCAATGTACATATATATATATATATACAAACACTTTATTAGTAATTAAACTTACAAACAAATAAACGAAAAAAGTGACTACCACTTAATTAGGTTGCTAGACTTATAAGATAGTGGAAATTACATTAATTGACGATTCCATATATAAAAGTTTCAATATATAACAGAGATAATAAGAGACTTCGGGTGATGTATCCATTTTGATCTCTGGGCAGATGTCCCTCAAGCAGGTACATAATATTAATTAACTCTAGAAAAATATGCTTAAATAGTTAAATGCAACCAATGCTTAAATACCACATTTTAAGATGCACAGGGGATAAGGAAGGTGGTAGTGAGTTGCTAAAGTAATTAAACAATGAAATAACGAGGTAGACTGAAACATGATCGCCTTCGCGATGTCATATCCAAGTCTGATAATCAGGCAACGAGGGGAATATATTTGCTTTTTGCGAAGTTGATTTAGTCATGGAATGATGAAATGAACGTCTTCATATAACCATTAATAATTCATTACACGCAGGAACGATCCACTGCACTGGTAACAAGAAATAAGAAGACCCTGCGAGTCTGAAAATGAAAGGAATGTCCCCGCATTTGCGTGAAACTTAGAATGAACCCATCAACCAAATTTTCCAAAGCTGGGATAAACGCCTGCTGAAGAAATGCAGTAAAATAATAAATTAGATAACACAGTAATGCTATATTTGTATACAATAACACACATTTGGACTTAAATTTAAATCTATAAAACATAAATAGTCATGCTATAAGTTGATATGCTGATATCTATTCTATAAGCTAAATCAAGGCATACGCAGTGTGATATATAATAAATGAATTAATCCCTGCTTAATTAGAAATCTGCCCCATAGGTCTTACATATATAAGAAAGGTACTCATCTTTTAGCTAAAGATGCCGCTCTAACCCTAAAACTAACCCTAAATCTAACCGTAACAACTTTTACTTTTAGTTAAACAACAACAAAAAAAGTTGTAACACAAGTAAAAAAATATCCGATAGAAAATTGATAAAAAAAAATCCGTAACACAAGTAAAAAAATATCCGATAGAAAATTGATAAAAAAAAAGCCATAACACAATTTAAAAAGTATACGATATAAAAAACACTAATCAAATTGTAATTTGTTGATTTTATTTTACATTTATTATTATCATTTAAATTGTATACGTTAATAAAAAAAATATTTAAAAAAGACGATTTTGTTTTGTTTTTATTTTCGCATTACAAAAAAGCACAGAAAAATTATTAAAATCAACGGCCCGTGAATGTTCATATTTTATAGTTTTAGTGTGAAAACGGCGCCATCCAACGGCATCTTTAGCTATAAGACTAGCACCATAAGAAATTATTGATACGATAGCCTACGATGATAATATTAAATTTGAATTAAAAGTTTGAGAATAAACTATCGTATCGTACAGTATACATATATATTTGTTCCTTTTAAAACAGAAAACAAAGTTTAAACTTTTAAATCCGTAAGATGAAATTTTATTTTAAAACTAAAAATTTATAAATCAAATGTGCAGTATACATATGTACTTGTTTCTTCTAAAAGAAAATAAAAGTTTTAACTTTTATTTTGTTAAATTAAGTTAAACCACTATACATCGCATGATCACCATCTCATACTAGCACATAATTGTAAACAAAAGCAAAACTTTCCACACAGTAGTGCCATCCTGTGCTAACCAGAGTAATCAATAGATGCCAGAAGGCTTGTGCATAAAATTCCTATCTAGTGCCTACTCATCCAATATCCCCAGACTAGTTTCTGGCTTGTGGCCATCATCAGTGAGGAGCCTTGGATCTGAGAGGACTGCACCTAGATCTTACGATCTAATGCAACCCTCAAGCAGCCACCTTTTAACTCTACTTTACTACAAAACTATGAGAATGAAATTGGAAAACACAAAAATATTTTCAATCTAAGCTCAATAGCTTTTATAGTCATATGGGTCTGAACTCAATTCAGCACCCATACATTTTGGTGTCTTTGACTCTTAAACAACCATAGCCACCACTATCCTATTAAGCAGGATTGGTGTTAAACCACTATAGATCACATGATCACCATCTCATACTAGTACATAATTGTAAACAAAAGCAAAACTCTCCATACAGTAGTGCCATCCTGTGCTAACCAGAGTAATCAAAAGTCTGGGGATATTGGATGAGTAGGCACTAGATAGGGATTTTATGCACAAGCCTTCTGGCATCTATTGATTACTCTGGTTAGCACAGGATGGCACTACTGTATGGAGAGTTTTGCTTTTGTTTAAATTAAGTTTTATAAAAATTGTATATGAACCATTCGTAATTGCGTTAATGGCTCAGATAGAGATTTGAATAGACAAATTTAAATAGCAAATAAAAAAAACACAAATTAGAATCAGATGGGGGGGGGTAATATCTTATTTTATTTAATTATTGCATTTTCTTTTGCAATAGTCAATCTTCTTTACTATGTACAATTAATTAAGCGTGCGTTAAAAAACTATTTAAATAATGAATAAGATATCTAAATAAACATATTTTACAGAATGATTAATATATAATTATTTAAAGCAAAGAAAGAGTGGCTTTTATCATTTAAAATTTATAATTACATTAAATTATTTTACCCGAAGAATTTTGACAAACAGTAGAATTGGCTGGCTGGTCACGCAGTTAAATTATATACTGGGGCTTCCTTTTTGATGGCGACGGCATAACATGTCAGCAACATGGATGGCCAAATGTAGGCAAGAACTTTATCGGACTAACATTCTATAGTAAGAGGGAAATTCCATACTCAGCTTCACCGGCGATGGTCAGAGAAATTGCAGCGATCTACTCAACTCACTAATAGTCGTAGCGTTATGTAATTTATCAGCTTTAAAATGAAAACTTTTCAAAACTCTACAAGAAGTTTACAATAAAACTCTTCCAAAGGTGTACAGTAACTAACTAATCCCTTCTTTTTGCCTCTATATATATTATAGCTCAAAACAAAGATCCGCTGTTTTCCAAATTAATTAATTAATTTAAGGAAGATTCCTTCCTTTATTATCTAAAAATAATCTTATTGATTAGAATCTTAATTTAATTTGGAAATTTTATTAATCGCATTTTCTTAATTAAATTCCGTCTTTGATTTTATCTGATTCTACAGGTTTTGACACCTTTTCCCTAAATAATTATAAAATTAGAATTTAATTTATACATTAAATTTTTTTAATATTTTCAACTTAATTGCAAAATGTATATGTGAAGCCCATACATATACGATGTATATATATATGACTGCTTCAATATTGACTAGCATCTTTAAATGAAATGTTTTTAGAGTATATTGAGTGTTCAAGTCTCATTTCAATACACAATACATATAAGTACTATTATTATAAAAAAAAAAAAAATTATACATTCTAAACAAATCATCTATATATATATTAAACTATACATTAAAGCAATTATTTATAATAATAAATAATTCAAATTTGATTTTTATTTTAATGTTGATCTTGTAATTAAACATTCAATTTTAATTGTTTAATTTTAAGGTTAACCTACTTTTAATACCTCATACAAAATTTGTATAGTGTGTATAATACGACATTATTTTTTAAAAATATCTTTTAAAATAGTTATAGCAATTTCCAATCTTCTGCCGGATGAAGTATTTCCAATTCCTAACATTTCTTGTCGACAAGGGACACTTCATTTTATTTATCTCACGTGATCTTTTATAATGGATTGAGCTCCCATTTAGAACTTCAATTGTCTATGTATTTATTAATGTCACTTCTACTAATATGTTCAGCCAAGCTCCATTTTAATCTTTTAATATTTTCAATTGTTATTGATATAGTTTTTTTTTATGTAGTTTGTTTTCAATCTATTAGTGCTACTTTTAACACATACCTTTTCATATTTCATCGAGTGATCTGAAGTATCTGATATTACTCTTTTATCAAGTACTCACATCTCAGATTCGTAAGTAAAAACTATAAAACACATGGTAAAAATTTTGCTTTTCAAACACAAAAGTACATTTTCTTTTAATAGTCATTTCTCTCGAAAACATGAACATCCAAGTTAAATCTATGATGAATGAATGAATTCTAATCTACTGCATAGACACCTGTTCTCTACTCTCATACACACTGATACAAGCTTATACATTAAGGCTGATCATACTACTCAACTGTTGTCATTAATTCGATCATACTACTCAACTGTTGTCATTAATTATAAGTTATATTATTAATACACAATAGGTAATAAAATAATTGTAAAATACAGGAAATTCACATCTGTACTACAATGGTTATATAAGAATGCATACATGGAAAGATTATGTGCTTACAGTAGGAATTAAACTTGTACAGCATATAATGACCGGCAAAAGCACTACCTGACATGTATGGCATCTGGTAGGAATTGATATATCTACTGCACATCATTGTTTAAATGATAATTGTAAGGGATCAGCAGTCACAAATGATGTTATAATCATTTAATATTAACACATTATATAAGAATGAGAATCAGATATAACTCGTAACCCAAATTAACAGATACCAGACGTACATTCTTCTCAATAATAATTCAAATATAAGACTAGTTATCTAAAACTTACATCTACTTAATAGAACCCAAATCTAGCTAGTCTATGCAGCACGATTGCCTTCCACTCATAATGTATAGATTTACTGAGTTAACATTATATAAAGTGGAAATAACATTATAACTAATATACACCTTTTAATAATAAGGCAAGCAACTAAGATTACAAACTGTCTTTAATAAACTAATTTATTACAATTAGCACCGACAAAATTGTGGCATATTTGAATAGAACTACAATCTCTAGCTATACCTGCTTGTAAACAGACTTAATTAGTTAACTGTTCATTAATATATTTCATTAAATTGGAGATAATAATTAACTGTATTAGTTTAAAATTATATTTATTATTTTGGTTTAACAGTTTATGATGTCTTTAGGTATTTGCAGCATTGATTCTCACCATAGCTATGGTGGATGAAGATTTAAATCATTATTTCACATTCATTTTGGATGCCGATATTAATTAAATTTTGGTGACTGGTTCTTCCTGTAGTATGGACATCAGACTTATCCTCATCTAAGGTATGTACATAACAGACACACATTTGGATGGTTTCTTCTGTTGTTAATGGCTTCTTGAAAAGCAATGGGTTGTCAGCTTGCCTTTTGCCAGCATAACAGAGCAAGTCAGACAATAGCTTCTCTACTCTTGCACGGTATTGGAACTATCAGATAAGAATTAAGTAAAACAGAATATTCACTGACAGAATCAAGATAGAAAAATCATCTTGAACGAATTTTCTAGTACTATTTATAATTTTGAGTTATCTGTAAAATTCAGATCCATCTCTTGTTGCTTGGATCTTTTGGGTATAGGTAACTCCATTACTTTCACTGAGGTTAAAGTTTAATTGTCCAATACCTATTTTCATGCTCTTATTTTTGAATGGGAATAATAGCCTTTTTAATTAAATTACTTTAATTTTTATTTATTAAATTTAGTAGAATTTTTGAACTTAAATTTTGTTTATTTTTTTTACATGCGAACATGAAGTATATACATGTATGCATATATAGAGCTTCAATTTTTATGATTGATTTTATAAGGACAAGATTATATTAAATAAAAAAAATGGGCATTACTAAAACCAAAAGTTCAAACAAAAATGTGTATTAATTAAAGCAAAACATAATCAAAGGCAAGCAAAAGTAATTCTTTGCTAAATCAAATGCAGGTGTGAAGTCAAAAGCAAATAATAAGAAATGAAATTGCATAAACAAAATCATTCATGGTAGTCAGCCTACAAAATAAAGCATGGAACTGAATATTTCAGCAAGCAAAAAAAAAAAAAAAAACTGTAATTGATATTGACGAGTTCATGTGTAGAAAATGTTTTCAATCTTATTCGAAAATGCAACAAAAAGGTCACGTTTCTTGGTCAATATTTTAATACAAATAAAATAGCAACTATACAAAATTAATGAAGCTATGCCCCTTGACAAAGTTTATACTTGATAGACTGTCATGTTCAATATTATGCCATTTTTTAATATAATGCAACAATAGTAAAATTACAGAAAAATGCAGTTTTAAAAATGTATGCTTTAGCATGTGGGCATTTTACAACAATAATTCGTTTTTCATATTTCTTAAATGAATGCTCGTTAGCTTATCTCTCATTTGGTAAAAAAGGTTTCATGTAAAACATTGCTGTGGATCATTTGCTCTTTTTAATATGGATTTTTGTACACAGATGGGCATTCGCTTTAATTCACATTTCATGCATGGATTATCCTTTTTTTTTATTATTTAGTTTACATATTTTATAGCAAAGTATATTTTCTTCATTTTATTTCATGTAAATTCAATAATAAATGTAAGCATTGCAAGTTAAATAAATGCGGACATTTCTTATTTACATTTTTGTTATATTTTGTAATCGGTGTATTTATTAAATAATTAATATGGTTTTATAAATAAATAATTTTTACTGCAAAACATATAACTTGCTTGATCTTATTTCTTATCCATTAGTTTTTCTTTCATTCACTGTTAAGATCGAGGTCAATTGAGCAGTCTTAAATAACAAAAATTATATAAATGAAGTACTTTTTTTTTAAAAAAAGCTGCAATTCTACAAATAATCTTCAAAATTCATTGACAATCCATATATTTTTATATACACTTAAAAAAATTAGAATTGGGACTCATAATGTACACACATGCCACGATTCATCTTTACCACCAAAAATAAGCATAATTTTATTACTTACTAAAATGAGGCAACAAAACTATAACTTAAAAACATGGCCATTCAGTGACTAATTATTTTGAAAAAATCCAACATCAAATTTGAAATAGCAATTTCCAAGATAACTAAATTACCATGTGTTTTTCAATTTCCATTCATTAAAATCAAAAGTTTTAACAAAAATAATTATTTCTTAAATCTTTAACTGAAAAACAAATTGTAGAATTTTATAATTAATGTGCCTTGAATAAAAAAAATCCGGTAATCATCTGAAATCCGGGAATGGCCGCTTTATGGCATTGATGCTATACAAAATCAATCAAATGTAACGTTACCAGGCCATTACTTTTTTTTTATATAACATTTTTTTTTCTTGATTAAACAAATTTTTATTTCATTTATAACATGATTTCTTTTTTTATTAAACAAATTTTTATATTCATTTTTGTTATTTTTTTTAAGCTGACATTTTTCTTTATTCAACAAATTTTGGTAATTTAACTTAGTGTTTATTTTTCTGATTTTAAAACTTTTGACTGTTTCACGACGAAAAAACTTCTTTTAACCCCACCGGAAAAATATCATACAATTATATGAGACTTGTTTCGACTTTGTTCTACGGTTTTTTTTTTTTTGGTTGACTAAATTTTTTTTCTTATTAAATCAAAAGTAACTTTTGTGTTTTTTGGGGGTAAAAAAATGTTTTGAAACTCCCACCCTCGGATAAATAATTGTAACAAAAAGTCAATATATATATATATTTTAACAACTTTTTTTCACTTTTATTTATATTTCGCTTGAATTAGCTGGTTTTTTTTGGCTTCTACAATAAACAGCTTTTTTGGGGTGGGTTTCATACTTTATTATTAACAAAAATAGTAATTTATTTTATCCCCGCTGAAAAAAAATAATCCAAATACTTGTCAATTTCTAATGAAATAAAAAAAAAATACACAAACTTTGGACTTTTTGAACTTATTTTTATATTATTTTTTTGCTGTAATAAAAACTGTCTGGTATTTGGGAGGACATTATGTGTCTGAAAAAAGGAGTCTCACTTTCTGTACTCTGCAATTCTGAAAAGTTTAAAAATTGTACGTTCTTTTCAGACATTTTATTAGTCTCATATTTTCCTCACTGAAACGTGACTTAGCGCGAGCTTTGTCGAAGCGTGTTCGAACATACCCATTGCCAATTTTTTACATATTAACATTTTTTTAGTGAAGGGTAGGGACCATATGACAATTATTAGTAATTAATAACATTATTTAAATGACATAACTCTATTATGGAGATTTGAAAAGTTGTACCCATTTGCAATTAAAACACCTTCAAGTGATTCAGTGATCAGCTATGAATAGAACAATACGCATAGTTTCGAAATACAACACAGGCTGTAATATTTTTGTGCAATGTCATATAAAGCGGCCCTAGTAATGGGTAATTAAATGTTATATTAGCTGTAAGGGCAGCTGCAGAAACGGCATTTTTGTGTTTTGATGCATAAACAATGCCACCAAGCAGCCATTCCCGGATTTCAGATGATTACCAAAAATTCTTTAGACAATTTTCTTTATTGATTTTTGTCAAAATCAGAACTAATGCTAATAAAATAAGTGGAAAACTTTTAAAATAATTTAGTTCTTCAAAGACACCAAAAAATATTACTTATCAATATTTTTGTGATTCCAGACTGTTAAATAATTATATATGTAAATTTTATGAGTTCATTTCTAATTTTTCTTTTGAGCTTTAAATATATGTCATTATAATCAACCATTATCAATCCACTGCAGGTTGAAGGTCTCTCCAAGTTCAATCCATCTTCTCCAATCTTTAGCTTCTTTTTTCCACATCACCCCTGAACACTTTCTCATCTCATCCATCCAATTCACGTGGTTTCTTTCTGGGTTTTTTACAATCTCTTGGAATCCAGTTTAAAACTTCAATAGTCTATCTATTGTCATTTCTAGCAATATGTCCAGCCCAACTCCACTTCAATCTTTTAATTTTTTCAATGAAATCAGTAACACCCGTTTGTTTTCTTACCCATACATTGCATTTTCAATCTCCTTGTTACTCCCAGCAAGCATCTCTCCATACTTCTTTGAGTGGTCTGGAGTCTCTGTATTGTTCTTCTATTAAGTATCCAAGCCTCAGATCCATAAGTAAACCTGGCAAAACACATTTGTTAAAAACCTTCCTTTTCAAACCCATAGGCATGTTTCCTTTTAGTATCAAGTTATTTCTACCAAAAGCACTCCAACCAAGTTTAATTCTACGATTAATTTCATCCTCTGTTTCCATCTGTATTAATAATCTGACCAAGGTATTTGTAACTGTTAACTTCTAATTCATTATAATCAATTTTTATTTTCATATTTTGAGCAAATCGATTAAACATTAATTTAGTCATTTTAACATTTATCTTTAGTCCTACTTTCATCTGATGCCTGCAGCTCTGAAGCCTTATTTGCCAAAACAACTACATCATCTGCAAAATCTAAATGACTTAAATAATCTCCATTCACTCCTTTAGTTTCTCATTTTAATCCACAAAATACTTCTTGCAGCACTGCTGTAAAGTTTTGGATATGGAGTCGCCTTGTCTAACACCCTTCTCAATGTTGACTTTTCCAGTATCATTATGTAATCTAATTGTTGCTGTTGCACTTTTATAAATATTCTTTAAAATTTGACAATATCCTGGATCTATACCTTGATGATCCAATGCTTTAATCACTGAAAAAATGTTTATAGAATCAAATGCTTTTTCATAATCTACAAATCCAAAACATAATGGCAACTCATATTCATTTGTCCTTTCTATAACTTCTCTCAAAACCTGGATATGATCTACTGTATTAAAACCATTTTTAAATCCAGCTTGTCCTCTTAGTTGGTGGAAATCCAATGTTCTCTGTAGACGAGTTGTAATTATCTTGGTAAAAATTTTATATAAAACTGATAAAAGGCTGATAGATCTATAATTTCTAGTATCTTCTTTATTACCTTTTTTAAATATTAATATTATTACTGCATTCTTCCAATCATCTGGTACATCTTTATCATTTAGACATTTGGTATATAACGTTGCTAAAAATTTTTCTATTTCTTCACCTGCTTCTTTTAATATATCAATTATAATTCCATCATTACCCGGAGCCTTTCCTTTCTTCATACATTTAATTGCATATCTCACTTCATTTAAAATTCTGGGCAATTCAAAAGATACGATATAGGAGGTACTTGTTCTTTATTATTATATAATTCTTGATAAATCTTCTCCCCATTTCATGATGTCATCTCTTTTTTTAGTAATAATTCCATCTTTTTTTCTTATTGCAGATATAAATTTCCTACCAAAATGTTTTACATTCTTGACTTTTATTTTCTTCTACAGCTTTCCTTGCTAGTTCAGTTATACTTTCTTATATCATTTTCAACTCTTTTCTGCACCATTTTACAAAATTCGAGACATTCAATCCTTTTTAATGCATCATTTTTGTATATTTTCATATTCCTTCATAAATTCTCTAGTCTCAGTAGAAATTTTATTGGTCAATTGCTTTTTTCTACCAGCTATCTTTGTTGCAGTTTTTAAAAGTGTATCAGTTATTTTCATATTAATTTCATTCAAATCTGAACCGTGTTCAAAATCTACTAATACTTGAAACCGATTTGTAAGTTCTAATTTAAATTCATTAGAATGTTTCTAAAGATTAGTAATATCAACTGTAAATATTGTTTTTCTTAATAATTTTTATCTCTAGTTTTGCATTAACACGTATCTTACATCTTAATAATCCATGATCACTTCCTGTGTTAAATTTATTAAGAACATTACAAACTTGAAATATGTATTTTCTGTTAGTCAAAATATAATCCAATTCTGCTGTACCTTCATTTGGATGCTTCCATGTCCATTTCCTTTTAACATTTTTCTCAAAAACAGAATTCATAACATAAAATTTTTATTTTTCTGCAAACTCCACAAGTCTATGTCCTCTCAAATTTCTATTACCATAACCAAAATTACCTACAGCACTTTCATCTGTTTACCAATTCTAGCATTAAAGTCTCCCATAATAATTTTAAAATGTTTATTCTGATCAAAAGCCTTTTGTACATCCATATAAAAATCTTCTACTACTTCACCACTATGAGAACTTGTTGGGGCATAAACCCGAATTATGTGCATTTGGTATCTGCTATTAAGTTGTATAACTAATCTTGCCACTCTGTCCAATATATCATCAATCTCCACAATTGGTGACTTTACAGCTTCCTGGAAATAAGGGCGATTTATTTTTGTCTGTCATAATTGTATTCGAAAAATATTTTATTATTTACACAAACATTCATTCTACCTTATCATGCAACTGAGAAGAAAGACCATGGTGTTTCTTGATCTTAAACTCAGAGGTAAAAAGCCAATAAACTCATCATGTTGGCTAATGCATGTTGGTGAGTAACCAATCCATGTTCGTATTGAAGCAATGGATCTGAAGCCCGATCCATGCTTCACATCTTCCTATAAACTTGATTAATATTGTAAACCTAAATTAAGTTTATAGTTCAATATCAGCAGGGTTTTGCATTAGAGTTAAAAATAATTATGCTTATTAAATGTGTATTACATTTAAATATTTTGTTTTAAATAAATTTCATTCTATTAATAAAAATTGCTTAACCTATTAGTCAAACATATATATACATCTAGCGTATATATATGAGTTAATGCAAAATTCTGCTGAAATAAAATGCTTATTCTACTATAAAAAAATAATAATATATTGTTGTTAAAATATTTAGTATGATTTGATTTTGAGATAAGCCCACCAACATTTTGTAAAAGAATGTATAGTTTTGATTAGTGAGCCATTCAAGTCTAATTAAAGATGGCCTTCTCTTTCTTTCTTTTTAGTTAATAGAATTCAAACTTTAAAGAAAGAAATTTAGAATAAAAAAGTAAAAGTTATTTTTAGAAAATGTTGCTTTGAAACAAAGGAGCATGGGGAGGCTTATCAAGATCTCAGATCATACAAACAATAGAAGGTAGCTAAGAAAAAAAAGTTATAAAAGGGAGAGAACAAAAGAGGAGATTGATTCAGATTTTGCTATTGGAAGAGTGATATCAGATTTTGCTATTGCAAGGTTGATTCAAGATTTTGCTATTGCAAGTTTCATTCAGATCTGCTATTGCAAGGTGCATTCAGATTTCTCTTAGAACTCTGTCAGATTTTGTTTGTGATTTTATTCCAAAAAGTCTACAATTATCGTCTACAAATCATGAAGAAGTTTGAACCTGCTCAAGCTAAAAATCGTATAAGTATGATGGATTCTAATATGCTCGGCTAGGCAAATAAATAGCTTTGCCTATCGCCGGGGTTCCTCAATACCAGAAAAATGCCATAGTATTTACTCAATCATTATCTGTACTCTGTGCCGTGTCTGGAGGACTTTTTGTGAAACCATGCTACTGATTTCCACTTTCCTTGTCCGGTCGAACACATCTCATCAGACGGATCAAGCTACACCCGTCGATGGAACATGACCAAGGAATAAGGACGGTAATCGTATCTCTCCTCATGAACTATTCATTATGCTACCCTTTTTGTCCATACTTTTTATAATTGCTTTCTTGAATATTTATGAAATGTTTGCTTAATGATATTTATAATGTAACTATTTTTATTAGACTAGTTAGATATGTATTGTGTGATCATCTATCTATATTTAACCTTTTTCCCTTCGCTATTCTTCCTTACTAACCTGTGTAAATATTTAATATCCCATTGCGGTTAAGTTTAATAGTTAATTTTTGTTCATTTAAAATCTCTTTCCAATTTTATTTATGTTTGTTAATTAAATACGAGTCAGTTTCTTTTGTGTGCCAACTTGATCTCTATGATAACGCCTCTTTTGTCCGCCATTAGCTTTACGTATATCTGATTTAACTATATACGTTTTAAATAATTTTTAAACACTGTTTTTAGTGCAAAGCAATTAGAAATGCTTTGCGAAAGATCCTTTTTTTATTGTATTTTATCGAGAAGATCGAGTTGACAATTTTATTAAAATTGGGAAAAGATTTAGACCGCAAATCTATTAATCCGTTTTTATTGTCTAATTAGTTTGTTTCATTAATTTAGAGGAATAGCGGAGGCCATTAAATCATTATTCCTATTTTAAAGTCATTAATTAAAGATCTATTATTTAACTAACAAGCTTGACTTTTGCTAAATTTGTTATAAATGCTTTATTTTACTTTTCAATGATCCAGGCACGCAAAACGCAAAACACGTTTCTTAGTACTTTTATTGCACATTTAACTATTTAGCTCTTTATGTGTTTCCAGTCCAGGTCTCTACCGCTGTGCTAAGCTTGGCCGGTTGAAAAATAATTTATGCATGGCTCAGATAATGTTGTTTGTTTGTGATCAGGCCTCGAGAATAGGCGAATGGGCAGGGGTCATAGTATTCTTGATTTAATATCTCGCGTATGAGTGGCCCCGAGGTACCTTCGCCTAGTATTCGAACTGGGTTAAGCCAACATACATCATCTGACTGTCACAGTATACTATATAAATAATCACATAGTAATAACAGCTGCCATGACAACATATGGAGTGGACATTAGGAATTTGCCCTGCTCAGTTCCTTTAAGGCCTCCAAGAGGAATCAAAGGGTCTTCTTTCAGTTAATAGCAAACTCCTTTCTGCAGCCTTAAATATATATATGCATACACATGGTTATGTCACACGACCAATTTATTTCATTATCCATAAAAATTACGAGACAAATATATTCAGTGTGAACAATACAAGCATTAAACATAATAAACAGAATTAGTTTAAGAGACAAAATCAATTCCATAAAAAATTCATTTACAAAATTAATCAAGTGGCTTGTATATAGACTTAACAAGCACATCAATACAAATCCCACAAATATTAAATTGGTGATAATAAACCCATAAAAAATTATTCGAAAACTAGATCAATGTAC
Organism: Epiperipatus broadwayi; assembly: GCA_028023455.1. NCBI lineage: Eukaryota > Metazoa > Onychophora > Udeonychophora > Euonychophora > Peripatidae > Epiperipatus > Epiperipatus broadwayi. The sequence continues at coordinate 25,861,005 of JAQFVV010012394.1, read as the reverse complement.
TAGGAAAATAAACCAATATAAAAAACAGATGAAAACATACACAAACAGGTATTTAACAAGCCCAATATTAAAAAAAACCCATCTAATTCACAAGTAATTGATAAAAATTCAAAACCATGAAAGTGAATATGTAATTCTTAATATTTATGGCATAACATTTCCTATTGTAATTGCACAAAATAATTTTTTGAAACTTATCGATGTATTGTCATTAATAACTTTAGGAATAAAATGGCTTATTTTCTGCACATTAAAAACATGCTTATCATAAAAGTGGCTTCTGCCTATTTTTTAGTCACTGCATATTCCTCTTACATGGACACCTTTTTGACCTAATTGCCAGCAATTTTTATGGATTACATTGTTTTTTTATTAGTTGTTACATTATTTCTGACTGGCTTTCCAGTTTAATTTGTCCTTTGCTAATTCAATAACGGAATGTTTCTATTGATTATACTTCATAAGTTTCCTAATCACAGTGCATTAATTTGTTTGCTAAATATATTATTTGTTTATATGTATTTATTTTTTTACAATATAGAACAATTGACCAGTTTTTTTGCTCCATTGATAAATGGATGGGGTTCTCTACAGTAATGCTCACAATAGCACCAAAAAAGTTGGTATTTTACTGCTCATAAATTCAGACATTTTAATTTGGGGTAATGATGAAATAACTAAAAAAAATTTGATTGGAAAGATATTAAATCCCATTTTCATAAAGTTAAGAGAAAATTTAATCCAGATTTGTTTATATTATGCAATTAACAGGTCTGATGTTATAGAAAATACTAGTCATAAATTTCATGAGCAAACAACACCTATACAGACATAAAAAATTCAACTACTATTTTACCTCGCGCAGTTAGTCACGTGGATTTTCTTCTCAAATTTATTGCTGTACTATTTTTTTCATAACGTTATTGTCATTGACTAAGTGTATATTTTAAAAATTAAATTGTGTGTTAATCACATATTATTATCCATGAAAAGGCTTAAAACCAAATAATTGTGGACATGGAGGAACTATAACATTAATCAGAGTAAATAATGTTGAAAATATCAGATTGAAAAAAATAAAAATTGTGAAGTAGAAAAAGTTGAAGAGTACACTATTTTAATCAGTAATATCAAGGTAAACCAAAGACTCAATATCCATGACATCTATATCACTAGTGATAGAGATATGTCATTTTTAAAACATCTGACTAAAATAATGATAGTAGTGATAAATCAATACTAAGTGACTAATTATACTGATTACCAAATATAATTCTCAAGTTCCACTTACATTTGAACCACATATCAAAGGCATGATAGACAAATGCTTTAAGATTTTTTTTTAAAAAAAAAAGATTGCCACAAGTTTTCCGTGATAATTATATGGCAGTAAGCTTTGAATTATGAAATTAAATGGGAATACAACAATAACATCAAAAATATAAATATTTAGAGATTTCCAGGATGAATTATTTGGAATAAGTTAACATTATTATAAAGTATATTTTAAGATTTCTGACCATTTTCCTAATAAAATGCTTTTGAGAGATCACATATTTATCATTGCTATTCATTTTCCTTTGAACAACTTGCATCTATTTATTTATATTTTCAGATAAAAATATTTAATTTTCAACATCCATAAATTTTAAGGGCTTCTTGACACATGTTCATTAGTTATGCCATCAAACTGGATAAATAGAGCCAGATAAATTTCAAAAAATTTTCCCATTTCTAATCAAGTTTGGGAGCTTTTTTTTTTTTTTTTTTCGAATAGTTAATCCTCTATTAACCATCCAATATAGTTCAGTAAGCTATTCTTAACTAGAGTAAAATCATTCAAACTTTCAACACCAGGCAACTGCTAAACATAATAAGGAAGACTTTTTCACTGTTTCTATACAAAATCTTTGTAGTGCAGCGGACTATTTAATGGCTGTTTTGCATCTATTCATAACTTTAGTGTGCCCCAATTAAAGTGACTGTTTTTTTTCCAAAGTGACTCCATTTTTGAATCAATACAGATTACACAGAGATATAACTTAACCATTTATCATAAAAATTTTAAGATGGTAGTGTAACTAGATCACAAGTGACAACATGAAATGTAGTTGTATTTCATACTTTAAGCTAAAATAGAACAGACATTAAATTGGGCAAAACTATTATTAAAATAATTCAAACCATGTAAGGCAGTGAAGTTATGAGTCATAATGTTTTCCAATGGCTTGCAAGATTTTATAATACTGAAAATGAATCACGAAAGTACAAAATGCACATCACATTCTAACTTGTGATCTAGTATAAGAAAACTTGAAATTTTGTACTGAATGGCTAAACAATGTTGCTGCGAATATATACATCATCAATTCAGGTGCTGCAGATAGAGAAACTTACTGTATTTGTAAATACGCATAAAAATTATATCCAGCAAATGTATATATCCTACAATAAGTGGTATACTAGCAGTTCTAGTAGTCTGATAAGCTGATTATAATGCAAAAAAAAAGCACAATATTAAGCAACAGAATGTCCGTATAATAAATATTCCTGTAACATGATCGATAATAATTATTTGCTTAAATAAAAGAATAATCTTTCTATCAAGATATTTATTGTGAAAAAACACATGACATTAAATTATGTTCACTTATTCTTTATTATAAATTAGATTTATTTATCTTTCTGTGCTTGAGCTTTGCGCATATGTGTCAAAACTTGTTGCAACTCATCCCGTTTTCTCTTCGCTCGTACATGAGCTCCAAGCTAAAATTATTACAAATTACAATTAAAATGTTATAAATAAATAAAACAAACCAAAATATATAGTCTGCATGTTTTTAGAAATCTAAATAAATTCTAACAGCATAAGAATAGAAATGTATAAAATGTTCAGGATTAAATAATCAGTTTAAATCACGGATGAACTGAAAATTCTACTTTCATGCAAAAATTATTCTCCAAAACTTTTACTTACTCTTTTCTTTAAAAATTTTAATGCTCTTTTATCTCTGGATACTTTTAACAATTCCATACAGCGTCTTTCATATGGAGCAAAGCCACATACTTCACGGACAATATCTCTGATAAATTTTGTATGTTTGTAGAGGCGCTATTAAAAATAAAAAAGTAAATATGTCAATAAAAACAATTTTAAAAAATTTTAATCTTGTATATTATAATTAGAATAAAAATTGATTATTCAAAAAATTAGATTGTTTCCCATATTATAAAATATCCAATTAAGTATTGTTATGTATTCTTTACAAAATTCCTATCAAACAATATAAATATAAGACAAAATGTAAACCCCTTTTCTCATTTTGAAGAGCATAAGAAATGAGAAACAGTATAAAAATTTATACTATTTTTCACAATGTTAAACATTACAATTCCCAATTGAAATTTTCAAGTTTATTTTGTCAGCTGAAAATTCTCTTTAAAATTATATTACTGCAACAGGAATAATGTTGCATTCATTAAAAAGAACCCAAATTATTTATTCATGGACCAAGTAAGCATTTTCCATTTGACAGTACAAGAACCTGAAGCTGTATAGAGACTTAAAAAAGAAAAAAACGCAGTTCAGTAATGACAATAAGGCTTGAAAATAATTGCCATCTGCAAGATATAGACTATGATCATGGATAGAGCTTTTTTTTTTTTCCATATGGATGGATCTTGATACATTAGAATTGAATATATGAACCAGAAAATTTTATTATCTATCTATAGGCTCACCAATTGTAGCTGGTAGTCATCATCACTGTCAATCATTATCAATTCATTGCAGGATGGAAGTCTCTCCAAGATCAACCCAATTTTTCCCAATCTCTAGTTTCTTTTCAACCATACATTAGTTTCATCCACCCATCTCATGTGATCTCTTTCTGGTCTTTTACAATCTATTGGAATCCAATTTAACATTTCAATTGTCCATCAATTATCATCTCTTCTGGCAATATGTCCAGCCCAGTTCCATTTCAGTCTTTTAATTCTTTCAATGCTGTCTACAACACCTGTTTGTTCTATTACCCATGTATTGTGTTTTTGAACTCTTTTACTTACTTCTAGCATGCATCTCTCTATACTTCTTTGAGTACTCTGAAGTCTCTGTATTGCTCTTCTATTATCCAAGTCTCAGATCCATAAGTAAAAACTGGTAAAACACATTTATTAATTTCATATATTGTTTGCATTTATGATAATAATCTCATCAAAGTCTCTGTATTGCTCTTCTATTATCCAAGTCTCAGATCCATAAGTAAAAACTGGTAAAACACATTTATTAATTTCATATATTGTTTGCATTTATGATAATAATCTCATCAAAATATACTCATCCTTATCAATCTTTACATTCATTTTTTGAAAAAATCCATTTGACATTGTCGTTTTAACGTTTATCTTTAATTCTATTTCCTTACTTTCATCTGATAAATCTTGCAACATTTCCTGAAGCTCTGAAACATTATTTGCAAAACCTACATCATCGGCAAATCTAAACAACTTAAATAATATCCATTTATTTTTATTCCTTTAGCTTCCCATTTTAATCCACAAAATACCTCTTGCAGCACACTGCAAAAAGTTTTGGAGATATGGAGTCACCTTGTCTTACACCCATCTCAATGTTAACCTTCCTAGTATCATTATGTAATTTAATTATTGGTGATGCATTTTTAGATACTTCAGAAATATGACTATATTCTGGTCCTATATCTTGATGATCCAATGCTTTAATCACTAAAGAAATGCTTATATAAACAAATACCTTTTCATAATCTACAAATCCTAAGCATAATAGCAACTCATATTCATTGATCCTTTCTATAACTTCTCTCAATACTTGGATATAATACATTGCACTAAAACCACTTTTATTTCCAGCTTGTTCTTTTGGTTGGTTGAAATAGACAATTTGTAATTATATCAGTAAAGAAATTGTATAAAACTGATAGATCTGTAATTTATCTTCTTTAGCACCTTTTTGAAATATTAATACTGTATTCTTCCAATTATCTGGTACATCTTTACCATTTAGATATTTAGTATCTAACATTGCCAAAAATTTTTAAACTTCTTCACCAGCTTCTTTTAAGATATCGATTATAATTCCATCATTATCTGGAGCTTTTCACCTCTTCATAAATTTAATTGCACATCTCACTTCATTTAAAATCCTAGGCAATTTAGAAGATATATAATAGTTGTTATAGGTACTTGTTCTTTATTACTATATTCATTCTTCTACCCATTTGATATCATCTCTCTTTTTATTAGTAGTCCCATCTTTTTTTCTTATTGCAGATGTTTTCTACCAATACCAAAATATTGTTTTAAACTCTTGAGACTTTTACTCACTTCTATAACTTTTTACTTGCTAGTTCACAATTATAGTTTTTTATATTAGTATCATTTTACAAAATTGAAGATATCCAATCCTTCCTAATGCATTATTTTTACATATTCCTTCTTTTCTTCATAATTTCTCTAGTCTCAGTAAAATTTGCAGTTTTTAAAAGTAAATGTCATTTTCCTATTAATTTCATTCAAATCTGAATTATATTCAAAATCTAATATTTGAAACGATTTGCAAGTTCTAATTTAAATTCAGTAGTGTTGCTAAAGATTGAATATCAACTGTAAATATTGGTTTTCCTTAATAATTTTTGTCTCTAGTTTTGCATTAACATGCATCTTACATCTCACTAATCGATAATCACTTCCTGTGTTGAATTTATTAAGAACATTATAATCTTAAAATATGCATTTTCTGTTGGTCAAAACATAATCCAATTCTGCTATACCTTCAATTGGATGCTTCCATGTCCATTTCCTTTTAACACTTTTTAGAAAAGAAAAATTCATAATATAAAGTTTGTCTTTTACTGCAAACTCCACAAGTCTATATCCTCTCTCATTTCCATCACCATAACCAAATTTACCTACAACACTTTCATTTGTTTACCAATTCTAGCATTAAAGTCTCCCATAACATTTTTAAAATGTTGTTCGGTCTGATTAAAAGCCGTTTATATGTTCATATAAAAATCCTCTACTACTTAATCATTATGAGAACGTGATAGGGCATAAACCTGATTTATCTGAATTTGGTATGCGCTTAATTATTAAGTTGAATAACTAATCTTGCCACCTGTTCAATACATCAATCTTCACAATGTTGTTCTACCATTTTTTATTTATAATGAATTCTACTCTACCTGTACTTCCAATATTTGTGCCTTTATAGTGGCGTACATGTCCATATTTTTTAAATCGATCGTCTCTTCATCTTTTCTTCTAATTTCACAAAGTTCAATAATGTCCCATTTAACTTGAGGCAGTTCTTCCAATTCTTGCCATATTTCTTCACTTAAAAATGATCTAATGTGCAAGTACATAAATAAAAAGTTATCATCAAATGGCAGCCTAGATCCACAAACAGGATTCTTATCACCCTCTGCCTTCAGGCAACAATCACTGCCTTGGTCTGTGACTTCACAACCTCATGGGAATATGAGCCATGATTTATTTTTTGTGTCATGATCATATATATTAGAAAAAAGATTTAGTCACACATTCATTGTGTTATCAGTCAACTGAGAAGACCATGGTATTTCTTGATCTTAAACTAAAGAGGTAAAACCCTTTGATTCCTCTTTGAGGCCTTAAAGGAATTGAACAAGGCAAATTCCTAATGTCCACTATTTTTTTTTGTCGTTGCAGCTGTTATTACTATGTGGACTGGCAAAAATAAGGATAAGATTTCGCGGACTGGCAAAAGTCGACAGATAAAGATTTAAATGGCTTAGCCTTAGATGAGCATAATTGTTATAACTAACCAAAACATTACTGAGTATTGTAATGGTGTTGTTTACCTTCACATGCTGAACAACACTTTCTTGAGTTGCAGTCATACTGCTACAGAAAACAGTCGAATAACAATTGTTCTCATTAATGTGCCTGCATTGCTGTTTATTATTTCATTGTTAAAACATGCAATTACCTTCACATGCTGAATACTTTCTCGAGTTGCAGTCATAATGCTACAGAAAACAGTAGAATAACAATTGTTCTCATTAATATGCCTGCATTGCTGTTTATTATTTCATTGTTAAAACATGCAAGGATAAAAAGTTATTCACCTGAATGTTGGAAAATATCACTGCTAGTATAATTACATGACAATTATTATGATAAATGTAATATCTGTATTTAATGTTAAATATACAAGATAAAGTTATATATATATAAGGAGTTTGTCTAATAAAAAACTTTTTTTTAATTTTAAATTTTTTTTAGGAAAATAATAAAAAATTTAATTCTACCCCCGCCCCCCCAATAAACATCTGTGATAACTAGAAAAACAAATTAATTAATGTATGATTGATTAGATTTTGTTTTTGTTCTGCTTTTTTTTTTAATTGGGTAAAAATGAGATTAAAATAACACCAGATTTCATAAATTGTTTACTCTTGAAGTCACCTGAAGACCACCTGTAAAGCCACTGGGAAAATTGAGCTGAAAAGTTGTTTTGGAAAAGTGTCACATAGAAATAAAACAACCATTATAAAGATGTCATTTTGCTAAAAAAAAAAAAAGAGATAAATTTACATTGGAAGGTAAATTGTCATCAATGATCCGTCTACAGTTTCAAAAAGAAATGTCACACACAAACTAAAGATACAAATGCAATACAGAAATGCCTACTAGGTATAGCAATTGACCTGTAAGGAGATTGCATTTTCAGATAAATTCCTTTGATTTTATTTAGTAATTATAGTATTATCTAACAATTTAAATAAAATTGATTTATAATTAATTGTATTTAAGCAATTGTGATGAAAAAAAATTGTTTATATTAATTAAAAGTTTAAAATATTATTTTGTCATTATAAACTTTCTTGCCAGTCTAGAAGTAAAACTCCATACATTAGGGTTGCATTAGATTCTAAGATCTAGATGCAGATCCAAGGCTCCTCAGTGATGAAAGCCACAAGCTAGAAACTAGTCTGGGATATTGAATGAGTAGACACTAAATGGTGATTTTAAGACAAACCTTCCTGCATCCACTGATATCTCTGGCTTGCATTGAGTAATGCTACGCTATGGAGTTTTGCCTCTGTGTTAAATGCGACATGTACTCTACTGTAAATATTGGAAGTACAACTGGATTAGGATTTATTATAAATAAAAAGTGGAAGCATAACATTGTTGAGATTGATGAACAGTGGCAAAATTAGTTTATTCAACTTAACAGCAGATACCAAATGAAGATAATTCAGGTTTATGTCCCAACAATTTCTCATAGTAATGAAGTAAGATTTTTTATATGGATGTAAAAAAAGCTTTTGGTCAGACTAAACATATTACAATTGTCATGGGAGACTTTAATGCTAGAATTGGTAAACAAATAAAAATGCTGACAGTAAATTTGGTTATGGTAATAGAAATGAAAGATGTAAAATTTGTGGAGTTTTCAAAAAAAAAAAAGAAATGCTTTATATTATGTTGTATTTTTATAGTGAACTTATTTCCATCATCTAATATGTGTATGGAATGTCTTTAGAAATATTTAAATTTATTTAAACTATTAGTAATAGCACATCAAGCAGGTTAGTATATGCACATTTCAAAAGGTCTTATTCTCCCCTCTTCTTCAGGTGTTGCTGGCATAACCAGTGACAGTACTAGCATGGGATTCAAACCGGGACCCTTAGATTGAATTTTAAGGTGACGCCTGCCAAAGATAACAGTCTGAAGTCATTTTATATACTTATTTATGAGGTTCTTCCTAATTTTTTCCCCTAAGAGCAAAGTTGATTAGTGATTTCAATACATTATGTATAGTCGCACTAGATTGGTTTATGGGATTTTTTGCCATTATCATGTGAGCAGCTTCTTTAAATTTTCTTTGCTATCCAATATTTTTGTATTTTCCCAATTGAACATATGTTCATTGGCACATACATGGTCTGCTACCTTAGATACATTTGTTTTCTCTCTTCTAATCATCAATTTGTGTTATTGCAAGCACTTTTCAACGGGACGACTGGTCTCACCAATATGTTCTTCCACATTCACGTAGTATTTCATAGAAAGTTTTTTCTTTTCAGCATTTCAAGTTTAGGCTTTGTAGATGTTAGAACTTCTCATAGGGTGGTATGTTTCTGAAATGCTGTTCTGATGTTATACTGAATGCAGATTATGGGTCCACTACAGTACCAATAATTCTTTTCTCTTGATGGTTCCTTTTGTTGTCTATTTAATGTTTTCTTAATAACAGCTGATGGATAACCATTTTTCATAAGTTTGTTCTATATAGATCTTTTCTTTTTCCAAATCGCTGGTTTCTGAACAAAGTTATTTTGCTCTGTTCCATAGTGATAGTATAACTCCATGTTTTGTGTTTCTGGCAACATCGAAGAATGCCAATTTCTGTTCTTGTTCTGATTCTATTGTGAATTTAATTGAAGGGGATATATTGTTGATGTGATTCCAGAAAGTGTGTAGCAGTGATTCACCATGTGGGTATATAACAAATGTATCATCCACATAACGAAGCCAAACTTTAGAAGGATATAGAGTAGTTTGCATGGCTAAGGTTTCAAGTTCTTCCATGTAAATATTAATAATCAGGAGATACAATGTTGAGCCCATAGCCATTCCTTGATTTTTTTTGGAAGAATTCTATGTTATATTGAAAGTAGATTGTTTTTATGCAGAATATGAATTCATTTTTGAGAAAAATGTTAAAAGGAAATGGACATGGAAGCATCCAAATGAAAGTATACAGAATTGGATATTTTGACTAACAGAAAATACATATTTCAAGATTGTGATCTTAAATTCAACACAGAAAGTGATCATCAATTAGTAAGATACATGGTATTAAAGCAAAACTAAAGACAAAAATTATCAAAAAAAAAATATTCGCAGTTGATATTACTAATCTTCAGAAAGTCTAATGACTTTAAATTAGAACTTGCAAGTGAATTTCAAGTATTAGTACATTTTGAACATGCTTCAGATTTGAATATAATCAATACGAAAATAACTGGTACACTTAAAACTGCAGTAAAGATAGCTGATAGAAAAAAGCAACAATTTATCAATAAAATTTCTGAAACTAGAAAATTTATGAAATAAAGAAGGTAATATGAAGATATATAATAATGCATTAAGGGTTGAATATCTCAAATTTTGTAAAATAGTATGGAAGAGTTGATATAAGAAAGTATAATTGTGAACTAGCAAGGAAAGCTGTAGAAGAGAATAAGTCTCATAAGTGTTAAACATTTTGGTAATGCTGGGTAATTTATACAATAAGAAAAAAAAAAGATATAACTATTATAAAAAAGAGATGGATAGAAAACTTCTATCAAGAAGTATATAGTAATAAAGAACAAGTGCATTTTCAATGAATAAGCGAGACATGCAATTGAATTTATGAAGGAAAAAGCTCCAGGTAATGATAGAATTATAATCGAAATATTAAAAGAAGCAGGTATAGAAAAAATTAAAAAAATTGGCAAAATTATATATCAAATGTTTAAATGATAAAGATGTACCAAATGATTGGAAGAATGCAGTATTAACATTTTAAAAACATGGTAAAATATTAGAAATTACAGACCTATCAGTCTTTTATCAATTTCATATAAAATTTTTACCAAGATAATTACAGCTCGTTTACAGGGAACATTGCATTTCAATCAACCAAAAGACCAAGCTGGATTTAAGTGGTTTTAATATAGGTCATATCAGAATATTGAGAGAAATAGAAAGGGTAAAAAAAATGAGTTTCCATTATGCGTGGGAATTGTAGATTATGAAAAGGTATTTGATTCTATAAGCATTTCTTCGGTGATTAAAGCATTGTATCATCAAGGTATAGACTTACGAGTCATATTCTGAAGAATATTTATAAAAATGCAACACCAACAATTAAATTACGATACAAGCTGGATTTAAAAGTGGTTTTAATATAGATCATATCAGAGTATTGAGAGAAATAGAAAGGGTAAAAAAAATATGTTTCCATTATGCGTTGGATTTGTAGATTATGAAAAGGCATTTGATTCTATAAGCATTTCTTCGGTGATTAAAGCATTGTATCATCAAGGTATAGACTTACTAGTCATATTCTGAAGAATATGTATAAAAATGCAACACCAACAATTAAATTACGATACAAGCTGGATTTAAAAGTGGTTTTAATATAGATCATATCAGAGTATTGAGAGAAATAGAAAGGGTAAAAAAAATATGTTTCCATTATGCATTGGATTTGTAGATTATGAAAAGGCATTTGATTCTATAAGCATTTCTTCGGTGATTAAAGCATTGTATCATCAAGGTATAGACTTACTAGTCATATTCTGAAGAATATTTATAAAAATGCAACACCAACAATTAAATTGCGATACTAAGAAGGTTAACATTCAGAAGGGTGTAAAACAGGATGACTTCATATCTCCAAAACCTTTTGCAGCACTGGGAAGCTAAAGGTCTCAAAGTAAATGGAGATTATTTAATTCATTTAGATTTTGCAGATGATGTAGTTGTTTTTGGAAATAATGCTTTAGGGCTGCAGGAAATGTTGCAGGAGTTATCAGATGAAAGTAGGACTAAAAATAAATGTTAAAAACATTAAAGTAATGTTTAATAAATTTTCTTAAAATATGAAAATAAAGATTATGATGAACAGCTACAAATATCTTGGTCAGATTATTAATACAGATGGAAACATAATGGATGAAAGTAATCATAGAATTAAACTTGGTTGGAGTGTAATATTCAATGTATAATATACTCACAATGGATTGAATATGTGAAGCAAATTCGTAGAACCAATGGCCTAATAAATTTTATGGAGGATGGTTTTTATGGGGTTAAACTAAGAGAATATAATGGATAACTATAATTAGAAAAAATTTGAAAATCTGATACGTGAATGCAGAAGCAGGTATTTCACAGTAGTTTCTTTACCAAATCAATTTAGATTTCACACGTTATATTGTGGAAGTATTGAACATAAACCAGAATAAAAAGAAAAATACAACTTAATATAGGCTAAGTATTAAGACGCGAACAAAGGACAGACAATATTTATCATTACCAGGAATCCATATTAATTTGATAAAGTTTAAATAAAATTATCTCTATTACTTGTAAAAAAAAAAAAATCGAATATTTATCGATATGATTATTAAATATGAATTTCTATACATTTTGTAAATTAAGATATTAACATATTTTTAAGTTTCAATAAAATACATTAATGAATCTAAATGAAGATAACTTACTCCTTTTAATCTTGATGGTCGAGGTTTCCTTGCATGTTTAGTTACTTTAAAACCTCTTTTACGGCCAATGGCAAAAGAATGAGTAAACGCCATAGCTTAAAAAAAATTACACGTTTAATCAATTATTAAAACATCTGACCACAAAATAATAAAATTTTCGTAAAATATTATGTTTATTAAGACATAAAACTAAAATAAATTCCCATTAAAACAAATGATGTCTAAATTTAAAGACGATAATTTAATGATAACATGAACAACTTACTGCAAATAACGTTAAAAATACCGAAAAGAGATATGGGATTTAATTATCCGGAAGTACCCACAATTCCTTTATTGGCGGTAATATGCTTGTTTATTAAAAAAGCGGTAATGGTCCAGCACTGTAAATAACAAATGGCGTCAGTAAGTACTGCAAATTATATTTGTTTTTTTTTTTTTATCAGGTTAGTCTGTTGAAATATTTATTAAAGTCAAATGTTTTTACATTACTAATGTTTAACTTCATTTTACCTACAATTTTAATATAGTCTGAAATAAATTTTTATTAATTATGTTTTTTATTTGTGGATTCTTCTTAATTTTCTATTAAAATTATCGCATCTAATGCAGAAATGAAATAGGCATTTTAATTCCAACTTAATAAACCAACTTTTATTTTGAGCGACGGTATTTTTAAGAAAGAGAAAAATGGTTTATTGTAAATTTTGGTAAACATTACGTTTAGCGAGCCAAAGCATACGAGTTCTGGCGGAATAATTTTAAACTATAATGTATTATTCTCAGTAATACATATAATAAATTCCACAAAAGTGGTGTCACTATTGCAGAGTCCTGCATGAAAATTCTGCAGATAGAATGAAAATAAGGAAATTACTGTACTAAATTGCCATTTTAGCTTACATTTCGCATGCATCCCTAGTTTCTCTATATTATATGCATGGATATTTCTGTCGCCTGGATCCGCGAAGTTCTAGTGCACAACAACAACATAAAAATATATGTGCTATTATATATTCTGCCTAGGTTATTGTATGCAACCCACTCACCCGTAATGATGTGAGTCCCTGGGAGAAAAACCCCATATCTGATATATATACGGCGGCGACATAAATCTACATTGCCATCTAACACCATCTGCGTCTTCAGCATATCTCATCACTGAACACTGCTCATCGCCATGCTAATATAGGACATTGTTCTTTAGCAGCCGCCTCCTCGCTAACTACCTCATTGCCAATTCCGGTGTTTGAGGTTCCCCCATCAACTGCCATGACCGCCAAGATTCTACACCAATAGCCGGAAGGTACGATAACTGTTACATGATTTATGCGTGCCGTACATATCTTTATATGCGATTTTCACGTGAGTTCTCTAAATGGATTTCAAACACCAGATAGCGTATGGGAAAAATTAGACTGGGGAATGTAAAATTAAGTAGCTAACAAGTTTTTCTTGGTATAATTGCTGACATCAAAGTATCAACTTTACAACTACAGATATTGTCAAAGGATCAAGTTTAGAATTACAGATATTGTCAAAGTACCAATTTTACAACTACAGGAAGTAAAAAAAAAAAGAAAATTAAAAAAAAAAAATCGAAATTATTCCGCCAGAGTCCTATGTTTCGGCCCACTAATGATAATGTTTACTAAAAATTTTAATGATTATACAAGCGAGGATTATACTCTACTTATAAGACGAGTAGCCTAACTTTCTGTCTCAATGACTTCATTAGCACTCATTAATATAAGAAACAATAGAGTAAATTTAGTTGTTATTTTCTATAAAACCTGCAGAATTTATTGCTAGCCTTTCATTGAATGGTCACTAATTTGAAACCGAGGGTATAAAATTTTGAACAATAAAATTAAAACGTTTGTTTTTGTTGAAAGAAGGGAATATGGAAGATTGGATATCAAATTTTAGAAGTTGTAATAGCCCTTAGCTGCAGTTATAATCAATAAAGTTGGCTCATTGAAGTACTGCCCATCACATTATAACTCTTTTCTGGCACTTAGATATTAAATTGTTTTAAATTATTTAAATATACATAAGAAAAATGAACTGATGGGCTACAAATAGATTATGGCAATATCTGATACAGTTTACTATCCTAGCTGAAATCAAAAAGGATAGCTTGTGTATATATTCCGCTTAAAATAATATTAACAGCCTTGGTGAATTATTTTCAGCATAATTTAAATATTCAAAATAATAAAAAAAATACAATAAGTTTATCCTATGTTAATTATACCATTTACAACTTGCTTAAACACTTTATCAATACTATTTTTTATATCAAAACTTTATTCAAATATATAATTATATAATTAATACACATATCAATCATTATCAATCCACAATCCATCTTCTCTGATCTTTAACTTTTCCACGTAACCCCTGCACACTTTCTTATTTCATTCATCCATCTCACATGTGATCTCTTTTTGGGTCTTTTACAATCTCTTGGAATCCCGTTTAAGATTTCAATTGTCCATCTATTATCATTTCTTCTAGCAATATGCCTAGCCCAACTCCACTTCAATCTTAATTTTTTCAAAGAGGTCATTAACATCTGTTTGTTCTCTTACTCATATATTGCGTTTTCGATTTATTACTCCCAACATGCATCTCTCCATACTTCTTTGAGTGGTCTGAAGTTTCTATTGTTCTTCTATTAAGTGCGCAAGTCTCAGATCCATAAGTAAGAACTGTAAAACACATGTACTAAAAACCTTCCTTTTCAAACACATAGGCATATTTCCTTTTAGTATCAAGTTATTTCTACCAAAAGCATTCCAACTAAGTTTAATTCTATGATTAATTTCATCCATTATGTTTCCATCTGTATTAATAATCTCACCAAAGTGTTGGTGGCTGTTAACTTCCTCTAACTCATTATAATCAATATTTATTTACATATTTTGAGAAAATCCATTAAACATTACTTTCGTCTTTTTAACATTTATCTTTAGTCCTACTTTCATCTGATAACTCCTGCAACATTTCCTGCAGCTCATATACATAATTAAATACACAAAATAAAACATACATTTTAACTTGACCATTATAAATAATCATTTCCCATTTTATTACTTTACTCTTAAATAATTCTATTCATATTTATTTTATATTACTTTTATTTTTTTAAAAAAAGAATTATTTTAATTTTAAAAAACTTTTAACTTTTTATTCTATTATTTCATACATATTGTCTTTTTACTTATATTTTTAATCAACTTCTAATCTTTTTTATTTTTATTAAATATTTTATAATTATCAATTAACTTTTCACATTACAAATTACTTTTTTACATTACAAAAAATCATCTATCTCTTTACAATCCTATTTCTAAAAAACCAACTGACAAAATTTTCCAAATTTGTATACTTGTTTAACACCTCCATCTATTGTCATTTTCTTCAATTTTATTCTTTTAATTATTAATAATATCTGTTTATAAAATTATTGTCTTAACTCCAAAATCCCTATTAAGATTTGACCTTAAGGTCATAGGTTTGAGAAAGATAGTATAAAAATGATTAACTATACAAATAATAGAAGGTATAGGAAAATTAAAGAGGCAATATTGATTAAGAATATAAAATCAAATCTTCATAGGAATTTTGGGGGAAAGAATTTTATAAACAGTTATTATTAGTAATAGTTTGAAATTAAAAAGGTTAAAAGAATAAAGTTGAAGAAAATGACGATAGAGGGAGGTGTTAAACAAATATACAAATTTTGAAAATCTTGTCATTTGAGTTTTTAGAGTAGGATTGTAAAAAGGTAGATAATTTTTTATAATGTAAAAAAGTAATTTGTAGTGTGGAAAAAGTTAATTGATAATTATAAAATATTTAATAAATATAAGAAAAGAGTAGAAGTTAATTAAAAATATAAATAAAAATACAATAATATGTATTAATAGTAGAATAAAAAAAAAAAGTTTTTTTAGAATTAAAATTATAATAAATAATTTTTTTTTAAATAAAATAAATGTGGATAGAATTATTTAAGAGTAAAGTAATAAAATGGGAAATGATTATTTATAATTGTCAGGTTAAAATGTATGTTTTATTATGTGTATTGAATTATGTATATGAATATGTGTATAAGTGTATTAATTATATATTTGAATATTGTTGCTCTGGTGATGACTACAGGACAGTCGAAACTGTTAGAATAAAGTTTTGATATAAAAAATAGTATTGACAAAGTGTTTAAGAAAGTTGTAAATGGTATGACATGTAAAAGTAGAAATCAATACATAGGAAAAGAAAAAAGAAAATTTTATTACTTTCATATGTTAATTATTATTATATTAATGTATTTAAAAATGTTGCAATATAATAAATATCGTAGAGATTGACAGTAATAGTTTCCCTACAATAGTGTTACATTTGGAAGCATATTGATCCCAAAAAGTCAAATAGTATCATTAGTGCTTTTATAAAGTTGTATAATATCTCTTGTGTTGGCTGAATTGCAGGTTTCAGATCCAAACCAACAGTAATATCAAAAAAAATATGAACAGTCACAAAGTTAATATGTATAAATTATTAAAACAAATATACATACATGTTATACCATTAATAAATACAATTTTACATGTAATTTAGTCAATAACAAGCTCGTTGTGCCTGAATGTGCCTGAATGACAACTCACTTCCAGCTATATATATTTGCTTGCCTCGTGAGTTCTAGTCAAGACTTCCACTGTACTGGACAGCTTGCCTTGAGTCGTTCATAGTCATAGTAGTTTCCAATCTTATTGTGGACTAGCTTCACTACATAGATGTATTGGTAATGATTATAGTAGAAACACCACAGTGGAATGTGGTTTCAGGTGAGGGCACATTCAGTCATTCAGGTTAGATAGACGTTATCTCTCTCTCAGGCTTGCCTCCAAAAAGGCTATTTATTGTCAGATCCCCTGCCTTACTGGCAGCAATCAGATTCAGGAGCATCATTGCCTATTGGCCCATACTAACCAATGGTAGAATTTTATACACGTTTACACATTGACCATACTTATGTTTTATTCTTTGGCTACATTTATACATTGGTTATTCCCATGTTTACACATTGGTTGGTGGCAGTGAGTACTCAGTCTGATTAAATAAGGAAGGAATTTGGCTAATCCACTTTTGAAAGCAAAGTCAGGTGTGATATCCATCTCCTGGCTAAATTTAGCCCGGAAGAATGTAGTCATCGAGATGAGCTGGATGATGTGTTATCCGCTTTGTTGATTTCTCAGCTTTACTGTTAATCTTGTCTTGTTCATCATACTTGTTTGAAGATCTTGTTCCTGAGTGTTTGCCTGGGTTGTTGCTGTCTTTGGTTTGGCAGTCATTACTTTCGCTTGATGTATTTGTTTCTGTGTGATTCAATCTCAGTTGGTTTAGGTGGCGATGATGTTGATACCCATCTGCTATTAGAATTATTTCATTGTTGAGTCCTTTCATTTGTGTTACCCTGCTGGTATCCATTTTATGGATTTATAATACATTTTACATAGCACGTAGTTGCCTATTTGTACTTTTGTCTTGCTATTTTCTTTGTCTACATATTTGGAATTGGGTTTCAGGGCTGACAGGTTAGTTTGCAGAGGTTTATCGAGTAGCAGTTCTGCTGGAGTCTTTCCTATTGCTGTACTTTGTGTGGAATGTTGTGCTAATAGTGTTCTGACAATCCTGGTGTTTCAGGTTCCCATATCCATTTTTATTAGCTTTTTTTGCTTCGTAAATTAGTGTCTCTGCCTGCCAATGCTGTCAGGATGGAATGGTGGGCTGCAATGCTATTATTAGTGCAAAAGTTTTTGAATGCACTTGCTGTAAATGCTGTGCATTATATGACACTATTGTCTTAGGCAGGCCGTATTTTGCAAATAGCCTTCTAAGAGTTATTGCGGCTGGGGCTGAAGTGATGGGACTTTCACTACCTCCAGCCACTTGGAGTATGAATCAACTACTATCAACAGCAGTTTGCCTTTCCATGGGTCTACATGGAGTCTAGATGATATAGGCCACTGGGCTGTTTTGTAATCTAAATACAGCATCATCAGCATTTTAAGTCTTAAATTGTGATCATTTATGCTGCAAATAAAATGATCACGAAGGGCTTCATTCAGGAAGTCTTTGAATTTGCACTTTAATGCCAATGATCAGATTCTTGTTGCGAACTCTCTGACTTTTCCCCCGTTCTTGTATGCAGAGGTTGAATTAATATCTGCATTATTGTCAAGGGTTTGGAGGAAAATAATTATGAAAGTTATTAACGGTTTGTCAAAATCTAGGTCAGCTGGTGTTTCTGTCATAGATTGGAGACTTGAGTATCTCGTTAGTTTTGAGGACCTATTATGATCATAAATTTGGCTAATTTTACCTCAGGCTTCTTGATCTGATTAGTTTGTAGGTAAAATATCAACAATCCTCTATAGCTTACCCAGCCCTCAGGCTGGGCTGGGTTAAAGGCTTCCATAGAGTCAGTCAAATTCGCCATTGATTTATTTTCCTCTTTTAATTTATGAGAAAAATAATTATGAGTAACTGCTCATTTGTACTTTTACTTCTATTATTTGTAGCTGTTCAAAAATCGATAGTGAAAAAGCTAACAACCCACCAGGGTGCACTTCAGTCGCTTTGGTATGAGTAAAGCTCTCGTGGTTGGTTTAAGCTTTTAATTAACATGCCTATATATTTGCGGTTACTATTTCATTCAAACAAATTCCAAGTGGTTTTAATAACCATTATACTGTAAATACATCAAATATCTTTAGCCGCACTTGCATATTTAATCCTGGAACTGGTGATTTTCTACTATTTTTCCACTCAATGAAAAATATTTCTTTCATCTAACTGTACCAAATCTATTGTGTTTGACTGAATTGCTGGTTTCAGACCCAAACCAACAGTAATATCAAAAAATATGAACATCTCACAAAGTTAATTATTTATAATTTATAAAAAAGAAATATACATATATATTATACCATTAATAAATACAAATTTCATGTATAACTTAGTAATGAGCTGATCATGCCCGAATGACTGTATTCACTTCCAGCTAGTCTAAGTCTCTTCTGGCCGTACTGGACAGCTTGCCTCAAATCGGCCATAAACAGCTTCTCCTATCCTGGACTTGCCTCCCAGCGTAGACATATCAGTAATGACTATAGTAGAAACACCGCAGTTGAAAGTGGTTTCAATTGAGAGTATGTTCAGACATTATATCTCTCTCGGGCTTGCCTTATAGCAAGATCCCTTACCTTACTGGCAGCAATAGGATTCAGATAGCATCATTGCCTACTGGCCCATACTAACCAATGTTAGGATTTTATATACATGTTTACACATTGGCCATATTTATGTTTTTCTCTTTGGCTATGTAAATATGAAAGGAATCTGTACTAGTCCATTTCTGAAGGCAAGGTCAGATATGATAGTCTCAATAAATCATATGAAAATAGTCTTTAAATGAAATATTATAAGAGTTGTTACAATTAACAATTTAAGAGAAGGCAATTGGCTAGATTTTTCATTTATTGGGAACGAGATCCTGTATATACTTCACACTTTTTAATAATCTTATGTTTTTTTAATCCAACTCCAGATTCTAAAACATATGAAAACTTACAAATCATTTTATATAATGTGGTCAGAGATTTGAGTAAAACAATGTATAAATTTGAAATTATATGTTGGTCTAATAAGTTCTATTAATCACTCATTAGACTAGAAATTATCCAATAATGAAATATTATTCATTATATGTTGGACTATTTTGATCATCTAGTTTTAAATGTTTGTAGAAAAATTCAGACATCTTTTTTCTTACATTTATGCTGCCTAGTGTAATCTTAGTAATCAATAGATGCCAGATGGTTGTAATTAATAAATCCTTATTCAGTATTGCCAATCCAATTTTCCCAGGTTAGTTTCTAGCTTATGGCTTTTGTAATGGGGATTTATTAACCACTACCATCTGACATTATTAATTACTAAGCTTATTTAAATTTGGTGACAAAAATTTGCTTCTGGATAGAATTGTGAACCTGGAGTTGTGATGTTTATTTAAATCTTACTTTTAAGTCTTTCTCGTTTGACTAACATAGGAATCGAACCAGTGATTTTAGATTCATGAACTGAATTTTAGGTGACACTACAACTAAGTTATTCTATCAAAGGCAATAGTCTTTAAAATTTTATATACTTAATGCATGGGAGAACCTTCCAGATTTTTACAATTTTTTCTTAAGGATAGAGTTAATAAATTTTTAAATATTATGGATTACTATACTAGATTGACCTATGTGATTATTTGCCATTGCCAAGTGAGCAGTTATTTCAAAAAATTTTATCTCAGCCCAATACTTTTGTCTTTCCCCAATAAATATATGTAAGCTAAATTCTCTGTCGGAGACCAGTTGCATTAACTAGGCAATAGATTACTTTGACTAAGTGGCAAATATTTGATCATCATTAGTGGCAATAATCATTGCATGCTGTTCTCAATTTTGGATCTGTGTCGTAAATTTTAACAACCCTTCCAGATATTAAGATATAGTGGCGTGCTGAATGTGAATACAATCCTAAAAGGGATCTCCCTGTGTGATTTGGGCAATGATAAAGTGCAGGATTCTTGAATATAAAGTTCTTGGATCGATTCCGGATTCGGCATTTCCGGTGGATAAACTTCTTACAAATTCCCAAATTATAAAGTCATTTGATGGTTTTATTATAAAAGGGAAATAAAAATAAATAAATTGTTTACATGCAAAAAAAAAATTCATTGATTGCTGGCAAGTTTTAGCCATATAATAATACTGAAAAGTTAATTAGCAGTAATTTCTTTAACTTCATTAACATAATCTCTAAAAACTTGAATAATCAATGAGTACTAGATGATAATATCAAACCACCTCATATTAGGCATTTATTTATTGCTGAGTACCAGATGAAGACCAAGTAGGCAGTAATGATATGGAGGCTGTTTGTCACCACTACCAACTAGTATTCATTGTTTATTCAAGCTTATTAAAAGGCTTCTGGATTGAAGAGAAATTCCTTACTGGTTACAAAATGCAAGCCAAAAGCATATTGTGATGCTTTGGTTCTGTAAATAATATTGATTTTTTTTTTTAGGTGTATGTAGTTGGAAATAAAGATGGCTGTCCCAAGTAATAATTTGGCTGAACAATTAGCTAAATTTCATCAAAAAGCTGCTTCACCTTCTTTACTTAGTCCACCACCACGGAGTGGGTAAGTCTCAAATAAAATTGTTATTATTTTTATAATTTAGCCTTGAAAATCAAATTTTTCTCCTATTATTTATAATATACAATTTGTCATTTAAATGTTATGCATGTACACATATGCATATATAGTCATGTATACATGCATAATTGAACACACAAATATAAATACATTATGATAATTCACAAGCAAGATTTCCAAAAAATCTGTTTATAAATCATGCTGAACTATTTTATCAGATAAAAGACAATCAAAGTAGATTAACATGTCAAATAATACGTATTATTTACAAGTTTGTTTAAGTGATTCTTTGGAAATGTTGCTTGTGAATAATCTTAGTAACATATTTGGACTTGTTTGTCCCATGGGATATGTTCATATTCTACTATTACATATTTGATATGTCGTAGTCATTAAAATCATTAGAATACATATACGTATATATATATATTTCTCCTCCAACTGGCAAATCATTTGATTAGTTTGTAAATTATCTCTTTGTCTGAATGTCTTGACACATCTCAGTAATCTGTGATATTTACATACTGATTGATATTGTTTTGAAGATATCCATTTATTTTGAGCAGTCCTTAAAAATGGATATTCATCTTTTGAATCTTGTTGGGAATGGTTTATTTATTATTTAACCCTTACATTAACTTTCTTGTTTGATATTAATTTATTTTCTTCAAATTATCAATCATTAATATTTGTTTATCAGTGTCTTTGTGATGTTCCATATTGGGAATAATCACTAACATTTCCTGTTTTCTTAAAGGGTTTTGGTTATTATCTGTTCATCTTGTTACTAATAAATATATCTTACATTTTTCAACAATTGTGTTTAATATCTATTACTTTCTCTATAAATCTTTTTTTTAATAGTATTGCAAAGTTTCTGTTCTGATTTCTGCCAGAATATGTTGATCAAAACAGCATAATATTAAAGAAATTTTAAGTCCTATTATGAAATAAATTTATAAATGTGATATTAAAATGTTTACAAGAAGCAAATTTCTTTGTATATATATTTACAAACAAAATTAATGAATAAAAAAAACATTTTATCATTCTAATTGCAGTAAGCTGACTGGTTGTTTTCTATTTTAGAAGAGATTGGGTTATTTACAGTGAAGAAGTGAAAGATTTATTTTTGAAATCCAAAAATTTCTTAAATCTGGAAAAGGCCTTGCTATGTCCAGCGGCCCTCTATTGCTCGCTGGATTGCAAATATCAATAACTCATATATAATATAATTAATGATGCAGCTCGGCAATTTAAATAATGAGAATTTATTTGCAGAGTTATATACAAGTTAATCACTCTTGTCAATATATACAAAAATATAACTATTAGACACACGCTATATTATATATAAATGATGGCCTGAAGGCATACAAAAATAATGAGATCAATACGACCTTTACTTTGGCACATCCGGAGGTAAACCTCTCCGCAAGGCTAAGTGAAGGAAGGAGCTGACTGGAGCATCCGAGGAAATGGCACATCTGCCTTTTCAAAGCTTCTCTTAGCAAGTGTATGGTCTCAGTTCAATTCTAGATCCATTACTGCTCACACCTTGATTTTAGAGTAGCCTCCCTTGATTGGCCATCCGCTGTCCACGTGGTGGTCATCTCTTTAGTTCCTATTCAATCCCTGATTAGATAATGGCATGACTTTAGAATTATCTATTTTAAGCAATGGCTTTGTTTACATTATCTTAATTCTTCTTGATAAATTACTTTATAGTTTCTCGTTAATTAAACTATTTAATTAGTCTAATGCTTTATCAAATATTGTGAAAGCCTTGGCATTCACGCACATACTTTTAGTTTAGCGTTAATATATCATTTATTACTTATTATACACAATTAGCAATCCATTTAGTTTTACATTTATAATTGTTAACTAGAAATACATATTTTATGTATACGTAAATATACATACACATTTAGCAGGCCTGAAATTAAGGGTATTTTATCTGTATATGCTTCTATGTTTGGATATAATTATTTTACAACAAAGTATGAAAATTTCATCTAATAAGGAAAGACAATTTTTTGTTTTGCAATCAATAGTCAAACCCCCCTCCCTCCTCCAAATATGCATTTGAAATTTTTTTAGCTGAACTTTTTAGAGATTATCCTGTATATGCAAGGGGATATATATTTTAATGAACTTATCTATTTTTTTATTTATATGAATTAGTATTAACTTCATTCAACATTGCTAATAAAAGTATTTACATACCTGAAGTAATAGAAATGACTGCCTGTGCTATTCTTAATTATCATGTCTATAGGTGTATCCCAAAATTATTTTTCTTATGTGTATGTCTGTATGTTATATTTTTATATTTTAGCATTTATCTTGCTAGAAAAAATGAATGGTAAAACCATACTTTGAGCACTAAATCACTGACTGTAAGTAAGAATTCAAATTCTTTGAAAGGACAGTTTATTTTAATTGATATCCAAAAAGTGTTTATAGAATTATGTATTTTTATCTTGCTATGATTAAAATTCAGCAAACATAGCTTGTTATGCATTATTTTAGCCATATATATATATATTGTAACCTTCCCTTCTGGTTCTTCCAACACGCTTCTCTACCTTACTCTATCTTCTTTATTATATACCCCTATTATACTAACTCAGTAATAAACCATCAAGTATAACAACAATAAAGTATAAGACTCTTTATGGGGCTTGAAACTTGCTAAAAATATTAAAACATAAGATAGACTTTAGGGACGATTACTAGAGAGTGGTTTTAACATTGAGAAGTGTATAAAATACATAACATAATGGCAATGCTATTATGACAATTCTTCTGCTACTATCCTATTATAATCATTAGGAAAACTCCCACAACAAGCAATGATTAACATAATATTTCACTTAAATAATGAAATTATTACTCTTCTACAATTTAAGAATCCTAAAAATAAAAACATTAACCAAATTACATTAACTTAAAAATAATTAATGCTATCCTATGGCTATCTCAAGGATCATAAGTATTCTATTCTAAAATTCAGTATAACAATTAGATTGATAATTAAATAGTTGAATCGCAAGAGGGATTTTACTGGGATCCAACCATTTAATAAAAACATACTTAATATTACAAACTTTGATTAACCTCCTATTGGAAACTTAATCTAACTATAATAATAAAACATGGAAATTAACACTCATTATCTACTCAGTACCTTCTCTTAAATAATTTAATCTACTTTTCCTAAGATTTATTCTCATGCTTATGTTAACAACAATTGCTCTAGAATACTTATTTTTTTATGATCAAAGCTTCATCACACCATTATTATCTACCAAGTCTAATTCAATGAAATACATTTCTTAATTAGTTAGCATTCACCCACTGTAAATAACTCTTTCAGAATAAAACCTTAAAATATATTTGGTTAGTAACTTTTACTCTGAAATTATATAATACTTTTAGATTATGATATAACTTATAAATGATAACGTAGCTTAAACCACAGCATATGCGTTTTAAAGATGGACCACTAATTAAACTGAATAGTCTCATTTCCAAACACAAGATAGTCTTTTTAAAAGATAGAATGGATCACTCTATCTTTTTCACCCAAGCTATATGTATGGACCAATCTGAAGCATTTGGAACTGAGAGAGTGAAGATTTTGATTAATCGCTTTAAATTACTAATCATATGATTTTTATTAATGACGCTTGCGAAATTTCAACAATTTATGATACGTCATTATTAGACAGGAACTTAAACATATATAGTGAGATGTTTTTATATAAATTATAAATAAAAACGTAGCTTAAACCATGGCACATGCACTTTAAAGATGGAACACTATTTAAACTGAATACTCTCATTTCCAAACACAAGATAAAGTCTTTTTAAAAGATATAACATATATATCCACTTAAATTACAAAATTAGAATGTGTCTCAAACATATTGCTAATTTCTATTATATGCTCTCCATTTTGTAATATTTAATAGTATTTTTCATATGGCTTTTTAAAATTTTTTTGCATCTAGCTTTCTTTAATATAGTTATAATTTAATGCAATTGATAGTTAATGTATTAATTATAAACTCTTAAGCATAACTTCTCAAATGAGGCATGTAATCAAAATATATGTATAATTCAAAGTGGATAATGTGCTTTATTGATATGACCTAGTGATGGAAATGTCTCTCGGACACAATGAAATTAATACTACAAAGTTTAAATCAAAATGGTCGTTTATTTACCATTATACTAATAAACAACAAACACTAATGAACATTGGTTAAATACTTTATTAACAATAAAAAAAAATAAGCATGAAAACTGTTTATACATTGATAATAAATTTATTTACATTCTTTGCAAATACATAATGGTTATTATAGGGGTTTGAACCCGACTCAACTATCCACGCTATCTCATACTGCTGACACACTTGATCACCCTCATGTCGAAAAGATAATCACAAATATATGTATTTCAAGCTAAACCAGCACTCATCAGTTGGTCCAGATTATCATCACACATATACAATCAACCCCCTATATATTACATATTGAAGTGCAGGTATGAAAAAGCCTGTACTGTAGAAAAAAATTAAATATAATGGTTATTATGTAAAATCGACCCTTCCCATAGTTAGTATTTAGTTCTTCTTTTTAAATTTCTTTTAATTATAAGTTTATTATTATTTTCATTATATATGCTTTCATACTAATATGCTGTAGTTATATCATTCATGATTCATCTTGTGAATTTACAATCATGTAATCCCCAATATATTGATAATCTTGTAATAGTTAAATTATATTTTATATTTAAAAATTTGGTTTAAAATATTACACTTCCATCTTATTAACAAAGTTATTACTGATGTGGTAAATATAAAAAAAATAAAAGACAATATTTATAATATAATTAAAATGGATACTAAGCTAAGAACTCTTTCCATATCATACAATTCATATATGGCTCCATTCTCTCTATCACTTATATTTTATAGTGTTTTTTGATCACAGTTATTTTTACTCATCTATTAATTTATTCAAATCACTATTCAAACATAAAATATTTGTTCTGTACATGGTTTTACCTTCAACTAAATTATCAAGATTTAGGAAGAAATTATAAAATCCTTTAAATATTTCATCTATCTTTGATGCCTCCTATATTATTATTTACCTAAAACTTTATCGATGAGAAACTGATTTTATTAAATACTATATTCAATAATATATCCTAATAAAAAGAATGGAGGTTTCTTTTAAATATGAGGTGTCATATTTTGGCAGGCAGTCCATTTCTTAATTATTCTACCTCCATTTTACCCTGGCTTCTTCCATGAGCACTTATAGTATATACTATCCTCATTTCTTTATAGGAAACCCTCTTGTCTCTTTCCAATAAATATATGGGTATCACAGATTACTTTCACTTAAGTATTCCTCAGTTCCTCTGGATATTTTATTCTATCCTGGAATTTTAACTCATCTTCCTCGATTGTGTATTAGGTATCTATTACTCTACTAATTCTAGACTAACAACTTAATATAATCTTCCCCATGTGATAATTTTCTATCCATATCTACCATCATGTTACACAACAAATAATTATTTCAATTATTATTATCAATAGGATTTTTTTTTTCTTTATAACAAATGAGATCATGGTATTGTCTTATATCAATATGCATTCTTTCTTATTTTCATAAATATATTAGATTTTATAATAAGTTTGTCATTCCTTTCGGCTAATCCTATTACACTTAATTTCTTAAAGTATATACTGGTCAAAATATACAGTTAACATTATGTTCCCCACATACACACTTTCACATTATACTCGTTACTCTCTTCCTATATTTAAGCCTACGTTTAACATTATATACAAAATTGCAAACATAAATTCTTTACATTGTCACTATGACAAATAGTTTATGTTCATATTTCATTTTACACAAGAAAAATATTAGTGATAAATTTAAAATTAAAATATTATTATTATTATTTTTCAAACCCACTTCCAGTTTTGATTTAATATTACCATGATTACTCTTTAAATGTGTATCATTCTTCGCGCGTTGGATTACTTCTATCTTCTCTCTATTAAAAGATATGCATAGTTAAACAAAATAGGAACAAGCAAGCACTCACTAACTGGACAAAATTTTAAATTGGATGCATCCTTCCTTCCTTCCTAGCTAGTTTGAATTTGCATACACATAGTCTGGCTCTTCAAAATGCGCTTCGAAAAGTTTACTAAATAATTGTAAAATCTCACATTATTCTCCCATGTTGCACAAACTTTAAAACGTCCAAATAATTCATCAATATGTTTACTTTTTGATTTCTCTCCTTTTCCTAGTATTCATTAGTCTTGTAAAATTTTAAACACATATTGGATAATTCATTTAAATTTGTAGCTTTAATACATTTTAATCTCAGTTATTTTTGCTCATCTATCATTAAAAGTTACACAGATTTTTTTTTTTTTTAATATAAGTTAAACAGTTTCTTCAAACTTTTGCAAAAAAAAAAAAAATATTTCTTACAAATCAATTGCTTAATTCAAAATGATTACTTTTTTTTTTTTTACATATATCCCTTGTGACTAATTAACTATTTTTAACATTCTATAAAATATTTCTATCAACTTTACAAATTTAGTTCTGGGAATTTTGAATCTGTTTTTCACATTTAATCTATGATCAATAAAAATGCTTAATTTAAAATAGATAAATGAATGCTTTCTTGTGTGATCGCAGTTACATTTTTATCATGGTTATCATAGGCACAATTAAAATAACAACTTTGATTTTTCAAACTTCTTTGTGGTATTATCTTGGCTATAAGAAGATGATCAAGATTGGCACCTTAGTCATAATGAAGATTAGTTTAGCTTACTCCATGGTGTTAACAATTACTTGAAAATATTTTATAATCTTAGACTGTTTTTTAAAAATGATTTTTACTATTTAAGACTTTAAATATTTTCAAGTTTTATAATTGTTTTTACGGAGAGATAAATTGAGATTGCTAACTGCTTTAAGTTTTTCTTTAATTTTTTTTTTTCCCCAGATCATCTGCCATGATTATTATTTTTTTTTTAAAACCCCGGAATAAAGTGACATCAGAGAAATAGTTATTCAACTCTCATTGGCCAACCCAAAATCAACTTGTACAGTTTTTTAACTTAAAATTTTTCTGTTTCTGTTTTAAAATAATTGAAATCAACAAAAAAGTATATTTTATAAACGAAATTAATTTAAATCATTACTTGAAAACCGAATTTTAGTTCTGATCATCTTTTTAATAAATGATATTACTAATTGAATTTATTCCTAAAGTTTGATAATAAATATTTTTGTTTAAAAGATTCTTACAATTACAATAATTTTAAAATAAATTCTTATCTTGTAGTAAATAATTGTTCTTTCTTTTATTGACTACAATTTTATGTTTTTAGATTTTTAAAGGAGCATTGTATTGAAAATAAATTAAAATCAAATTTTAAGCAATGATAGTTATTTAGATTGGCATCTATTGTATTAAGATTTTATTATAAATGATTATAAATAACAATGATTATTAAATCTCTTCAGAATTCTCTTTTTAATCTTTATGTATTGAGTGATTTATTACTGTTATACCCAAGTTTATAGCATTACTGGTATCTTAATTTGAAATTTTGGAACTATGCCATTCTTACTATGGATAATTGATCAAAGGTTACAATATGGATATATATTTTGTATATTTCTGTCCTTTGTGCTCAGTCGCTATGTTGTACTATATTTGTATACAAAAAAAAAATATATATATATATTTTTTGTGAGTTAATGAATGTAGTTTTTAAAAGGAAGATGCACATTTAAATAATAATTAATTTTTTAATATTAATATTTATTTCATTTCTAGGAAGTTTACTTTCAGAAAGATTTTATCATCTAGCTCATCTGTGGACAATAAGATTCTTCATAAAGAAGATGCTGATATTCATCCATTAGGAAAAGCTAAGACTTTATCTAATAAACTCTCTACTTCCAAATCTGTTCAGAGCAGTTTGAAAACATTTATTACTGCTATTCCTGTTCTTAAGAAATCTCCAAAGATTGCTTGTGTTAAACCTTTAGTAACAGTTGATCCTCAAAGGTAATATAATAAGTAAATAATATTTAATGTCCTACAGTTCATAATATTTTTGTAAACCACTTTTTAAAAATTTTGTATAGATTCATTATGCATAATATCTCTATTTTTCTCAGAATAATAGGGACAATTTATTGAAAGATGTCAAAAATAATCAAAATTTTTATGTATATCTTTTTCACAGCCCTTGAAACATTGCTCAGTCATTCATATTTTTAAAAATGATCAAACTCTTTGCAGTGTATAGTACATTTCGGATCCTCCCTCATCGCTTGCCTGGAAAGCTAGCAATCTTCATTTATTACGACATTTTATAAATCAACCAATCTATTTTGATTTGGTTAAACTTTAATTAAACAATACAGAGTTATATAAAATTCATTTTATTAATTGAACCTTGAATAATAAATATCTAAGTACGTAACTTATTAAATTGACCCCTTTAAAAATACTGTAAACCAATTTATTAAATTACATATTTGTTTATTAATTAAGACTAATAAATAAAATGAGTGTTATATGAAACTGCATTGTTTGATGTTTGGTCATAATAATATGAATTATAGAAGTCCATTGCATTGATAAGTAAAGCTTCAGCACGAAGTCAGTTGTTCTTATGGTGTTAATATATGATTGGTAGGTATACTGTGAGGAACGTTGATGCACTCTAGGCAGCCAATAAGGAAAGATCACAAAATGCATTGCATCATACAGAGATATTTAATTTTTTTTTTGCATGGATGGTGATTGAGCAACAATTGTGTCAAATGTTGTGATTGGAGCTTGCATCATTCAAATTTGTTTACATATATTTTTTATTATTAAACTATATATATATTTGGTAGTTTTACCCAACGTGCTCGATCGCCATATATTTTTATCTTTTTTTTTAAAGAAAAAAGTTTTGAGAAATTGAACTAATAACTGAAATTATTCAACATTATTTATTTTATTACTTATTAAAATGTTCATCTATGTTGATATATATTTATATATTATAGTGATATACTTATTCTTAAGCCTAAAATAATAAAAAAAATGTTTCCATTTGTTATTTGTTTTACTTTGCGAGAAGAAACTTATTTGTTAATTAATTATCTATATTTTGTCCATGTGCGTGTCAATTAAATGATTATAATTTTTGAAATGCCAATTTTCTATAATATGAAATTATATGTTGAGACTCGCTTAATATTCTATTTAAGTTTTATTGAATGAAATTACTAACTATAAGATCTGTGGCATTCTTCGTGAATATAAAACAAAAACAAGGCTCTGCAATAATGTATATTTAAAGTCAAACGATAATTTTATTAACTTAAAATATATTTAAAACAATAAATGATTCGTGATCTCAGGGCTTAAAATAATAATAATGAGGTAACTGCGAATTGATGTAAGTGAATAAATAAAATAATTAATATGAATTGATAAATGAAAAATCATCCAATTTTATTTACATCGCTAACAAATATTAACAAGCAAATGGCATTAGTAGTTTAAATGGCTCTGATCTACTTATAACATTCAATCACAAAACTGTTACAAATGGTTTTATAAATAAATGTTATATTAAAGCTTTTAAATAATATTTAAAGCGCAGTCGATATTGAAATAATTGAGAGAGTAAAAATTTCTCAAGCGCTTATGACTACAACTAGCCAATCAAATCTTAAGCACTGGGACAGAGAATTTAATAAGAAAAGAGCGGTTCACTCTCTTCTTTACTTGTCTTTATATATATCCAAGCCAGTCCAAAGTACTTATATTTGAGAGCGTGAATCTTAAATATCTTCACACTTAACTCACTGAGTTCAAATTATGAACATACAGTGTGAAATCTTTCGATTTACTACTCTGTCCCAGTGCTTAAGATTTGATTGGCTAGTTGTAGTCATAAGCGCTTGAGAAATTTGCACTCTCTCAATTATTTCAATATCGACTGCGCTTTAAATATTATTTACATATATTGCTGCAAATTTATAACATCGAAAACTACTACATAGTAAATCGAAAGATTTCACACTGTATGTTCATAATTTGAACTCAGTGAGTTAAGTGTGAAGATATTTAAGATTCACGCTCTCAAATATAAGTACTTTGGACTGGCTTGGATATAAATAAAGACAAGTAAAGAAGAGAGTGAACCGCTCTTTTCTTATTAAATTCTCTGTCCCAGTGCTTAAGATTTGATTGGCTAGTTGTAGTCATAAGCGCTTGAGAAATTTGCACTCTCTCAATTATTTCAATATCGACTGCGCTTTAAATATTATTTACATATATTGCTGCAAGTTTATAACATCGAAAACTACTGCGTAGTAAATCGAGAGATTTCACGCTGTATGTTCATAATTTGAACTCAGTGAGTTAAGTGTGAAGATATTTAAGATTCACGCTCTCAAATATAAGTACTTTGGACTGGCTTGGATATAAATAAAGACAAGTAAAGAAGAGAGTGAACCGCACTTTTCTTATTAAATTCTCTGTCCCAGTGTTTAAGATTTGATTGGCTAGTTGTAGTCATAAGCGCTTGAGAAATTTGCACTCTCTCAATTATTAAAGCTTTTATGAAATTCAAATAAATCTTTGGATAAATACAGCAGGCAAAAGGATATTATAATCCCAAACATTTAAGTTATATACAATGATGAGATCCTTTAGTTTATTCTCATCACTTGAAACATAAAGAATATAATGTATGCTAACTATCTAAACGATCATACATTCACGCATGGGACTGTATGTGCACATAAATATAAAAATAAAATATTATTAAAATTGTTTTACCTGGCCAGTAAAACTATTATCTCCGAAAGTTCTAAAACAAAGAAAAATATGCGTGCATAATAAAAAAAATATATAAGTGAAATTTTATTATTTCTGAGAATTTCTTTTTTAAAACTTTTTATAGGAAAGTTCTTTATTCTAGATCCCTTACTCAGTGAAGCTTAATAAACAAGCTTAATGGATGAATTTATTCCAGGCAATGATGTCTTCATACCAAATCAATTGTCCCAATAACTTGTAGGATGATGCAATTTTCTTGGAAAATTTTATTTGGCCTCTAAGTTGTAAACAACTTCTCTCAAGGAATTCTGGTATAGTTGTGATCAAGTGGTTTATTTTTTATTTTTATAGTGGAATAAATTTCATAACTACTTGAAGTTTCATGAAATATACTTCATTGTCAAAATTTTGAAATAAAGTTGATATAATTCTTTTACAATCTACACCCAAACTTCTAACCGCATATAAACCACGATCATCAGACTTATAGGCAGGAATTAGAAGGATCATATGGCATTTAACCTCTTTTCTACTTGACTTCTGGCAAGGCATTCTATTATTCGAACATCAACCGTATATTTCTTAGGAAATACATACGGTGTTATAACCTGCAGATTTAGATCATAAGTAAATTTTATTTTATATTATCATTTTCTGCTGTCCTTTCTTCATTTCGTAATTTCACGTAATATTGTTATAGGGATTCTAGACTAGGTTAATTAATGATGCTTTTATATAATTTTTGGTATATTCATACACGCATTTAAAATTAATGTTTTATAATTTCCGGAGATTAATAAAATATAAATCATTTAATCTTTATAAAATAAATAGAATAAGCTTTTGGTATTTAGGATTTTACTTAATAATCTTACCTAAAGTCACATGCACGGCTATTATCATTCACCTTTTATTAATTAAAGTCTAAATTATAACGAGCTTTTCTTTTTCAAATAATTATTTATAGTTTGGAATATTTTTTTAAAAATAAACATTCCTAAAAAAAATTATAAATCATTTAACTAACACGTACACGAACAAAATATAGATAATTAATTAATGTATAAGTTGCTTCTCATAAATCAAAACAGATGACAAGCATAAACATTATATAAATATATATAGGCTTAAGGATAGGCATATTGTTATATACCCTCTCACTTAGGGGAAAAAAAAGTGTTAATTATATATTTGCTATAGCTTTAGTCTTTCTATTTAATTTTCCTAGTGGTGAGTTTTTTAGCCCAAGTTTCTTATATTCATTTTCTCTTGCAGATATGACTTAACATTGTTATTTGTAAAAAATTAGTGTTTTTACACTATAACATTTCATCAGGTGTGCTGCAACTTTGAATGCCTATAATATAATAGAAAAGCACAATGACATTTAAACATGACATCATGTTGCAGATTCTTGGCTTTATCATTTTTTTAAAAATGGAATCTATAATAGCTTAGATTTTGCAAATTATTTTATTTTACCACAATGGAATTTATTTAGAACTATTTCTGCAGCATTACTAACTAACCAGCGGTCAGTTTATAACTAGATCTGATGACCAGGATATGTATTCTAGATGTTCTGAAGGAACTTTTATATGACTAGCTCATTCTATTTGTTTTATTATTGTCTTTTTTTTTTTGAACAAGACAAATATCTTTCAAGATTTTTATTGATTTTACTTGTTTTTTTTAGGCTTCAAAAATAAGAAACTAATGTATCATCTCCACAATTTTCATATCTGCACTTTTGGTTATTTACAATTCACAAAAAAATAGTAAATAAAAAAAAATATGAATTTAAATTAAACTGCCAAATTGTTTTAAAATACTAAAAAATTTCGAAGATGGTTCAATTAATATACTATTAAGAAATGCTAGAAAGATAGGTAATACAAAAACAGGCAAAACTTTCCATAACAGTAGTGCCACTCAGTGCAAGTCAAAGTAATCAATGGATGCAATAAGGTTTGTGCATAAAATTCCTATCTATTGCCTATTCATCCAATATCTCCAGACTAGTTTCCCGCTTGTGACTTTCATCAGTGAGGTGCCTTGGATCTGAGATTACTGCACCTAGATCTTATGATCTGAGTGGCACTACTGTTATGGAGAATTTTTCCTGTTTTAATAGTTTGAGCCAGCATATGAAATGTTGAACATATGATGTTTAGTGGTTTAATACAAAAACACAGCAATTTACCAGTAGATTTGCTATTGTGACAAGATAATGTATGAAGAAAGAATATGAAAATATTTAAAAAAGATCCTTTAAGAATAATTAAATATTTACACTTTTGTGTAATGGTATGAAAAATAGTTAATAATATAAGAAAATATAATAGTGAATTGACAAGGAATAAAAGAAAAGTGTTCAACTTCTTGATATTGGAAAGTTATTTCTGCAATTACTGAAAAAAGAGGTGACATCATGAAATGTTTAGAAAAGTTATGTAAATAATTACATAGTAATAAAGAATAAGAAAACAACAGTATCTCCTATAGTTATTACATTTGAATTACCTACATTTTAAATGAGATGAGATATGCAATTAAATCTCTGGAAAGAGAAAAACCTCAGGAAATGATGGAATTATTTCAAAAGAAGTGGATTGAAAAACAGAAAAATTGTTGGCAAAGTTATATACCAAATACCTAAATGATAAAGTGAACCAGGTGATTGGAAGAATGCAGTAGTAATACTGATTTTTAAAAAATATGATAAAGAAGTTATTAGAAATTACAGGCTTTTCAGTGTATACAAAGTTTTTTACCAAGATAATTATAACTTGTCTACAACTAACTTTGGATATTAATCAAAATAGCAAGATATATTTAAAAGTTATTTTTGCATAGTGGATTGCAGTCAAATATTGAAACAAATTTTACAGAGGATTAATGAATATGAGTTGCCAATATGCATAAGATTTGTAGATTATGAAATGGCATTTGATTCTATAAGCATTTTGACAGTGATTAAAGCACTGGCTCATCAAGATATAGAACCAGGATATTGTCATATTCTGAAGAATATTTATCAAAAAGTAATGACAATAATTAGTAACATTAATATTGAGATGCATGCATGACATAGTGATTCCATATTCAAAACTTTTTACAAGAAGTATTTTGTGGATTAAAATAGAAAGCTAAGAGAGTAAAAATAGTTGGAGATTATTTATGTCATTTAAATGTTTGCAATTGATGTGATTGTTTTGCAAATAATGCTTCAGAGCTTCAGGAAATATTGAAATAGTTATCAGTTGAAAGTAAGAAAATAGATCTAAAGATAAATGCTTTTTAAAAAGATCAAAATAATGTTCAGTGGATTTTCTCAGAAGAAAAGAATCATTAATAATCATAAATTAGAAGTTAATAACTATTGTTATATATAGAGCTCACAAAATAAGCTCTAGCTTTGTAGAATATCCCCAACCTCAGATCGGTTTCTGCTACTGGCATCCTCAGTGAGTTGTTAGGATATTCAATTATTAGATTAAAAATACCAGGACAAGTTTAAGTTAATAATTACAAATACCTTGGTCAGATTATTAGTACAAATAGAAACAATGGATGAAATTAATCATAAAATGGACTTTGGATGGATTGCTTTTAGTATAAATAACTTAATTTTAAAAGGGAATATGCCTGCGTGTTATAAAGAAAAGTTTTTAATAGTTGTATTTTACCAGTTCTTGCTTATGGATCTGTTTAACCCTTAACAGAAGAGCAATTCAAAAATCTCAGAATACTCATTGAAGTATGGAGAGATATATGTTAGGAGTAAATATAAGCGGTTGAAAATGAAATATATGGTTAAGAGATCAAAAAGGTATACTGACATCGACATCATTGAAATAATTAAGAAACTAAATGAAGTTGGGCTGGACATTTTGTGAGAAGTTGAGTCTTAATCTGGAACCCAAGAGATTGTAAAAGTTTTAGAAAGAAACCACATGTAAGATGAATAGATGATGTAAAGAAGTTTATAGATGTGATGTGGAGAAGAAAGGTTAGGGATTGGCAAAACTGGATTAAACTTGGGGGAATCTTTCATCAATGAATAGATAGATAGTGGTTGAAAATGATGGTATATATATGTGTGTGATAGTGTCAACCATTTTGCCTATTCCTTTTTAGAAATTTTACAGTGTTTTATGCAGCAGAGTTTGATGAAAAAATCAATTAACCTCCTGCCAGATATATACCTTGCCAATTAAACCTGATATCAGTAATTTGAGAAATCAATTGAGATTCCAACAATCAGCAACCTATCTCTATTAAATATATTTGCAAAATTCAACATGATCTTGACGCTTGTGTCTAGTGAGCAATAGAGGACAGATGAATGTTGATATTATTACATTTTTATGGTGTACTTAATTAATTAATTATATATATATATATATTGGAGAGGGGGATATAAAATACAGTATATAAATAGAGAGAAAAAAAATGTAAAACATTTTTATGGAAAGAAATTTTTAAAATTTTATGTAATTTTTATTCCAGATTACTTTCAGATATTGTTGTGGATATAAAAAATGATCCTGTTAAATTGACTTTGGAGGATGATTTTGAAGATTTTAATAAGAATGCAGAAGGTAAGAATAGAAAAAAAGATTTTACATACACACTAATATGTATTGTAAAAGTACAAGAGGTTAATGGTGGCTATATTATGAATATCCTCCACTTTTATTTCTAGAGGGCACCAAATACTAACTGGTGATTCAGGACACACAATCAACCTTTTGCATCGTTAACATTTTTATCATGCATATGTGGAATCCTTGCAACTCTCAAAATCTATTAAATTCTAGTATTCTCAGAATATTATATTACCATTAAAGTAATGATTGGCTCTTGATTTTTTCATTCACAAAATTATAATGGAAGAACCTTTTTTTTTTCAAGTCTGATCTCTATTTATTATCAAAAGAAAGCACTGACTGAAACAATTTAAAAACAAAACTTATTAAACACAGTAAAATATTAATTGATAACCATAACAAAAATATCTCATCACTTTCTGAAACAATTTAAAAACAAAACTTATTAAACGCAGTAAAATATTAATTGATAACCATAACAAAGATATCTCATCATTTTCTACCATCATACAAAGCAA
This sequence comes from Epiperipatus broadwayi, assembly GCA_028023455.1. Taxonomy (NCBI): domain Eukaryota; kingdom Metazoa; phylum Onychophora; class Udeonychophora; order Euonychophora; family Peripatidae; genus Epiperipatus; species Epiperipatus broadwayi. The sequence continues at coordinate 25,823,355 of JAQFVV010012394.1, read as the reverse complement.
AAAAAAAGAAAGATTATATGCATACAAGCATATAATCAGTAAAAATTTCTAGTCTATTTTACCTATTAAAATCACTTGTGCTTTTCTCCAAAAAAATGAAAAAGATTTAATCTGTCGGCAACAAATGAAAGTATTAATTAAAATTTAGTGAATTGCGTTATGTTATATGCTATTATATGGTTATTCCACATTATGCGTTATGTTATATGCTATTATATGGTTATTCCACATTGCTGCTAGATACCATAATATATATTATATAAATGACTCATTCATACATTACATTTCTAAATTAATTACATCAAATTCAGAATTAATAAAATGGTAATTTAAATTAAAAATTCATCGCAAAATATTTTCACTTCCAAGACAGACTTCTCAAATGCAAAGTCATTCCAACAAAAAACAAATTTATACTAATCTACTATCCCATAATTCTAACTAATATTTAAATTATCTTTAATATCAAAAGAACTTTTAAATAAGTCAACAGCTTCAAAATTATATATTTTGATTAATAGAAATTCCTTAATTCTCTTTATAAATATGATGCCATAGGCTTCTAGTATTATAAATATCAAAATAAATTATACCATTATTCAACATTGTAAATACATGATTCTGGAGATGATAACTGGAATGTTATTTAGGTTAGTATAACTTTGTTTTGTGTTTGTATGTCTGCTTTGACAGTGGAACCAATTTATTGTGGTGAATTTTTCATTTTAACTTTTTAATTCTAAATTTGTTTCTTTTGTTAACTACTTTAGCTTTTGGCTTTGGATAATTTATATTTCTAGCCTATTTGATAAATATTAGAATGGTATAAATATGATGCAATTATCTTCCAGCATTGTGAATATTAAAATAAATTCATACTATTATTCAATATCGAATATGCTGAATAATAACGGGCATATATCTGATTGTCATTATAAGGCTTTCAAATAAATATTACATGATCTAAAGAATGCTTTCTTCTTGTCTAACTAGCAAGTTTATTAAATTATTATTTCATAATAAATGATATCTGTGGTCCATTCACTGATTTTTCTATTTTTCCATATATATATAATTAGAGGATTTGAACTCAGACTTTCAAGCTCTATTTACTCATCTATTCCATCTTATACAACCAATACACGTGATTAACATACATACGAAAAAGATAAATGATCTTCAATATATGTATTTCATGCTGAACCAGCACATCATTTGTTCCAGATCATCATCTCCCACATATATATTGTAACGGAAACACCATGATCGAAAGCTTAACTTCCCTTTTATTTATATATAATGGGGAATTCTTAAAATTCAAGATCGTCCAACTTCCGCTACCGCAAGCACAGAGAACATACGGACATAAACGAGTCTATATCCGTACTTGACCGAACCTGTAACTATACTGGTATAGCCCCAGGTTATTTTTCCCGGTCCAACTGTCTCTCGACTGCTGTAAGATTTGAACAGAGTTACAGTGCTTGGATATTTATTAATTTTAATGGGATCAAAATACCGCACCACTAGTTTCACATGTTAATTCAGTACTCATAATGAGTAATAATTATTTTCCCAAACCCTACAACTATATTACATTTTGGAGTGGCGAAGAACGAGACGAAACAGATTTAAATCAATAATAAATATTTAATACAATAGATTATACAATAAAAGAAATACTTTAAATTATTTACACACAAAAAAACAGATTATTTGCTATAATGCTACGAGTAAAATAAAATAAAAAGATCCTATAAATGATTGTACATTTATAATCCTCACTCCGTGTATATATAAAAAAGTTAAAGAATGTCTGTATCATTCAAAGTAAGAATTTGGCCATTGTCTAAATTAAAGGTATGTGCACATGGAAATATAAAATGTAGTATACATATTTACCTAGGTTATTAAGTCTCTGAATTAACTTGAAGTCTTGCTGACCGCCACGTGGAATTTCTCCACTTCTTTAGCAGGGAACGGTCGCTCTTGGGTTAGATTTTGGTTGTAGGAACTCCTCCGCATTTAGGACATCAAGGACCAGGCAAACGAACCCTCTGGCAGGCGCTACGTTGGTAGTTGTTACATGTAGACGGGAACCTTTAGAGCACGGGAAGTTTGAATCGGCAAGCGATCACGACGGCCCTTAGCAGCCATTCTTGATGAGTCACTGATGTTAGAAATCATGTCTTGTTAATTATGGCTGCTTATTATCGGAGCAGTATTTCCACCAATGTCTTGACAAGAAGTCTCTAACTCTACCTCTAATAATACTTTTTAATTAAAATTCCCCAGTTCTTTGTCCTTTCGATCCTTTGTTTTCGCTTTTGTTCACACCTTTCCTTTTCTGAATGTGTCTTCGGCCATTTATATAGATTTGCCTTTACATAATTTTGTAGCACTATGTACATTTATTTATTTATTTTTTTTCTTTTGATTACACAGATTTTTAATAAAATGTTTTTTTTATTTTGACAAGCATTAATTGTTGCTGTCTTTGTCATACTTCATATATACTCCATACACGCATTTCGATTTATCGTCAAATGTGTACTTTTATGACCTGGATCCTTATCTTTTGGTCATGTTTTAAACTTTCTATTTTACTCTTATTTAAACTCTTCAAACTTTATTTTTCTTATACATCATATTTTAATTTGTCTTTCATTTATATTTCTTTATCACTATTAATTTTCTAATGTACAATTTCAATATTTCTAACTTTACTTAATTTTCATTTCACAAAATCTTGACTTTGGAGGGTAAAAGATAAGAATCTTTTCGATTCTAATTCCCTCTCTTTTCTTAATTAAAACATTTCTTTGTTTATAATTTTTTAAACTCACTTTTTAGTATTCCAAACACAATATTTAATATTCTTTAAATGTTAAATATCTATATGTGTGATCGCAGTATGTGCGATCATCACAATATATATAATAGAGTTCTATGTCTAAACGATAACAGTTTATCATTTGACAAAAGTATTTTTCATTGCTTGCCATCATATTCACATAATTTGTTCCATCATCCTGACATTATATCTATATCACAAACTTCAATGAACTTTTTACATTATTGAAATGTTTACGCACACATATATATATTTGTAATCACGTTTTAATGCTTTGCCATTCTAACTATTAATGTAAAAAAATACTTCAATGCTTTTATGTCATATTTATGGTTAGTCTGCTGAGAGGACATACATTTTTTTTGTATATTTGAAAACTATTTGATTTTTGGTTCATTACATATTAATTTTGTTTAATGAACCATGATTTCTTTATATTTGCGATCGTTTCTGTCTTCGCACATTATTTTTATATGACCATGCTCTCTTTTATGATTATGAAGGACAGATGAATTAACAACTTTGGGCTTAATCTTAGATTTTTTTTTATACATTAATGAATGTTGAATCATTCTCGTTCTAAGATTTGCCTTGGTCTCAACAGTCATTAATGTATAAAATAATCTAAGATTAAATTCAAAGCTGTTAATTCGTCTGTCTTTTATAATCATGAAAGAGAGCATAGCCATAGTTGTAATCGGAGTTGATAAAATTATGTGTGAAGTGATCACAAATATAGAATAAAGGAGATATAGTTCATTACACAAAATGAATATGTAGAACCAAAAATCAAATAGCATTCAAATCAGCAAAAAATTAATGTTCTCAGCAAACTAATCATGAATATGATGTGAAAGCATTGAAAGTATACTCGGTTCAATAAATCTTACTATTTTAAACTCTATTTTAATATTTTTTTACATTAATATATACGTTTAATACAAATAAAATGTCCGTTAATTAAAAACTATAAGAATAATAATATAACGGTAATTAACTATTATATATAGTCTTAAAATCTGCAGAAGTATTTTCGGTTAATTACTTAATCCTTCTCAACTGCAGTTAAATTCAAAAAACATAACGGAAGCAAATGTCATCAACTCAAATCCCATGAATCCCAAATTTTAACATTAGCAGCTTGTCTACTAATTTCTATTTATTAAAACCCCTCCTTAATTTTTTTTTATTATGTTTTCTCTCCTCATGAATTATTCTTAACATTTCCAAGATCAAACTTAAATTTATATTTATATGTCTTTTTATGATCCAAGAAAACTGAAACAGTCATTAAATCATTATTATTTTTACTTTTCACACACTTATATAACAATTCATGCTCCTTTAATCTTTTCTCTATACTACACTTCAATTCCCCTATATATGATAATATACATCCACAAAAATTTGATACACATTATTACTTTTTTGCTTGACAGGTATGATACTTTTAGAATTATTCACTAATTTATTAACATTATTTGTAACACAAAATGAAACATTAAACACATCCTTATATAATAAAAAATGGATATTTATGCCGTATATTTCAAATGCTTGAGTGAAATTTTTTAAGGATATATATATATGAGTATGTCTAATGTTTTATTTTGTGCAACAAATAATGTTAATAAGTTAGTGAATAATTCTAAAATTGTCATCCCTGTCAAGCAAAAAAGTAATGTTGTGTATCAAATTTTTGTGGGTGTATGTTATCATATATAGGGGAAGTCCAGTATAGAGAAAAGATTAGAGGAGCATAAATTGTTATACAAGTGTGTGAAAAGTAAAAATAATAATGATTTAATGATTGCATCAGTTTTTTTTTAATCATGAAAGGACATGTAAATATAAATTTAAGTTTTATCTTGGAAGTGTTAAGATTCTTCATGAGGAGAGAACCATAATATAAAAAAAATTAAGGAAGAAATTTTAATAAATAGAAATAAAATAAGTAATTTGCTAACATTACAATTCGGGATTCATAGCATTTGAGTTGATGATGTTTGCTTCCGTTATGTTTTTTGAATCTAACTGCAGTCGAGGAGGATTAAGGAATTAACCAAAAATATTTTTGCGGATTATAAGATTGTATATAATAGTTAATTGCCATTATATTTATTTACTAATATATATATTTGTATATAAATTGTTATAGATAGATATCTATGATGGATATATAAGTAATTTTAACACAAACTTTTTTATTTATTAGTTAATTTCAGATCATCTAATGAAGTACCTTCTGAAATTTCGGTAAGCCATATTTTATTTATTATTCTGGTCTATTTAAATATATATTTGCTATCAAAATAATTGATATTGAATTTCATGTTAAAACAAGTTTATTTTCATAGGAATGAATTTAATTTATATATATTTGGAAAATTTTCATAGACTTTTAATCGCAAAATATTAATATTTCAAGGGGCTTTCTCTGTATTTTTTTAGACATATTTCAGCAGTGATATAATCAGGCAGAGTACTGATTAAAAACTGACATTGCTTATTGAAAACATGCTATGTATTTATAGCATTTGTCTGCTCCACCTTTAAATTAAACATGGAACTTTCAGTTTCTAAATTATATAGGGTCATAGATAAGACATTAGAATTTTATATATATGAATATTAATAATTTTTATTGATCATTCGTTAGACTAGAGATTATTCATTTAATAATATTTCTGGGTGTAATTTTCACCATTCCACTCACACATGATGGGGACTGATTTCTATCCACTTTTAACACCTTGTGGAGAGGTGTAATCATAAACATATGACCAGAGATGTGAAAACAATGTATGATCCCCAAGATGCATATTTTGTACTGAACTATTACTCATCATTTGGCCCAGATCACAATATCATCGATTAGTATATATAGATAGTCAATTACTTCAGTTTAATTGATAAGTATTAAACTTATTGCCCCACAACTTTGACACAAACCACTTAATGGAAGTATATTAATAATTCATTAGATTAGAGATTATCCACTTAATGAATAATATTTCTTTAGTGCATTTTGGGGATCATCCATCTTTGTTCACGTCTTTGGTCGTATGTTTATGATTACAGCCCTCCACCAAGAGTTGAAAAGTGGATAGAAACCAGTCTCTACCTTACATGAGAGTGGTGCCATGAAAATTATGGTACAGAAATATTCATTAAGTTTATATATGTGAAAACTGGAAATATAACAATTTCCTAAATATTTCATAAATAAACAAGAATCTCCTGAAGAAAATGTTCACAGGCTTTTAAAAGTTTAAAATGTGTGTGTGTATATACTTACATATAAATAATTAAAAACAGGATTTGAACTAAGGATTTTTCAGTCGATTCATCCTCCATTTCATCTCAAGCAACTGATACATATGCGAAAAAGATACTGATCATTCCCAATATATGTATTTTGTGCACAATCAGCACTCATCAGTTGGGCCAGATCATAATCTCCCACACATATATACAATCAGTGCTTGGTTATATTAAGATAAAGCAATTTCTCAAACTTTAATGGACAGACTTCAATCTTCCCTTTCCAATTATTCATCCGTCCATTTCATTGAAAAATCGATACTCAAAACCCTTATTGGATTTGATATTGTAGCTATGTAGACATTATGTTAGTCTAACCCCTCATATTATTGGACCATTGCATATCCATATATATTAATAGGAGAGGAATGGGTTAAACTTATACCTTAAGTTAACCTATTTCCCAAGTAATATGTAATTCTAAGGCAATATGTAATTTGCTTCTACTGAATGTTTATATATGTAAATGGAGGGATTTGAACTCAGAATTTTTTAGTCTATTCGTTCTCCACTCCATGCCAAACAACCGATACATCTGACCGCACCTCCCTCAGGCTATGAATTAAAAGTACTAAATGTTAAACAAAGGATCCACATTTACAGTGCTTTTAATTCATAACCTGAGGGGATAATTTACTCCCTTTATTTATATATATATACAAACACATGATTTTATTGCTCTGGAATTCATAAGAAGCTTGAGTGCCAGAATCATTCCTGGGATGACCTGATCCCAAGTCGGACGTTCTACCAACTGCATAAAACCTCACAGGTTATATATATATTGTAACAGAATAAAATTATTAGCAATTATTAAAATTAAAATATGTTTATAATCTGTCCTTTATAACAGTATGAATAAATAAAGATGAATTAATAAAAGGGTTGATAAAAGGCTGTTACTTTATAACTGATTACAATCTATATATTGATGAATGATAAAATGATAGTTGCTATAATTCAACAACTAAATATAACATTATAGCCCGTTTGCAACTATCCTAAACATTAATTCTGTCACGCTTATAATGAAATAAATAAATTATCTCATTTCTCAACACATAAAATAATAAAATGACAATTAAAACTGTCATCATTAAAGATTTAAAATATTTAGATATTGGGGAAGTCATTTGAACAATAAAACATACTGGTCATTGTCATCAAATAAAAATAATATTAAATATAGCATCTGAATAAAATTACCCACTTTGAGATTCTTGGAGTGCACTATGCTTATCTCCTATACTAGGTTCTTTTAACAAAGAATCCTTCCTATTCTTCTTTCCATGTATATACGACCATTCACGATCACACGCACACACTGGTGCTATTTATAACAACTTATAAAATTATCATATAAACTTAATATCATTAAGTTGGAAAGGGATTAAATCACTCTTTATTCAGTTTAGCTAAGTACATGTGTTTTCCCACGAGCGCCACTGGATTGTTTTAAATCTAGATAAATATCTGTTTAGAGTGTATTGAGTTCAAACTCATTCGGTACATTTTTATCACACATGACTTGGATGACTAATGAAAAAAATGACACTTATATTTTACTCATGTCAATAAAATCATAAGATCCCCATATCACCAAAAATTTATATACATCAAGACTCTTATAGACATTGCTAGCTCATTTACGTATATTGATGAACAGACAAGTATAATCTTAATAATGGCTTCTAAACAAGCATCTTGAAGACCATTATTGATATTGATGGCCATTTAACTAGATTATTTATCACAATATAAAGGTAATAATGATGATGATCATAGTATCATAATAATAATGATAATAATAGTGATGATGATACCAGCCATAGCTTTATAATGAACTCACAACAATAAATTTATCTTTATAAACTTATAGGCATTCTTAAAAATCATCCCTTGTCAAAATGGGATTTAATTATTACATTCACTAGCATTTAGAAGTTTGTGGTTATTTACTAAAATACTTTTATAGTTAAAACTAGGATTTAATAATACTAGTGATGATGACTGATCATCACGAATCTTTATGCATGATATTCAACTTTCTACAAATTCTTATTTACTAAATATATTAATTATGTTAAACATTAGATTCAATGATCAAAATTTATTAATGATGTTGGCGATCATAACTCATGTACAGTACCATGTTTAAAAGGTGTTTTAATCAATAATACGATATCCATCTTTGATGAAGATGATCAAAACTCATGGACACAACATAATTTTAGATTTCTATTGTTGAACTATCATTATTAAAATTTGGTTATTATCAAGCTTAATCCCTAAATACTTAAAGGTAAATCAACATTCTAGTTTACTTAACATTTTGCGAGTGCTTAATATTTGCAAGTGATTGCTCAATATTTACGAATGATGATTCTTAATATCTGCGAGCGATGATGATGAATTAAAATGATAGAATTAAGACAAGAAAAACACAACAATATTTTTAATAAGAACTCGGAAACCAATTAAGATATATAATTATATTTTATTAATACTATTCTTCTTTCCTTCTTTAAAATCAAATTTACTAATTAGATAAATGGCTTTTTATTACATTAATTCAATACAAAACTAATAAACCCAAAATTTTATATAAGCACAACCAAATAAATTTAATATATAAGTTTGTCATTTTGGATATTTTAAAATAAGCTGGCTTAAAATGACATTTAAAAAAAATATTTCATGGAATGCTTACTTAAGACTTTCCTAACTTATTATATCATAAAAATAAATTTCATATGTAACCTGTGTTTTATTTCACTTCCATTCATATGTAAGCCTTGCTTTATAATTTCTCATATTTAAACTAATTATGTACAACCTATTCTTTTGACGTGTTTGTATAAGCAGTTACACATGCACACATTCGGTAAGGTTAACATATATGTCCAAAATGTATACCCCTATATTAGAGATTAATACATAAATTACATGTATAAAAAATATTCTTGCAACCTTTTATCAAAAGAAAATAAAACACATTATATCAATTTTAATATGCAACAAGATAAAAAAAAACCATTATAAATGCATATATTTATAGGTTGCTCATTATCATGACAACTAAAGAACAATTAAAAAAAAACATTTCAATATTACAATATATAATATAAAAAAAAATAATGAAAATTTAAGTTTAAAGATTTAAACTGTGTTTGTGTTATGTTATGTGATATTGAGAATAACTATAGATAAACAAGCCCCTAATGTTTCTGTATCAAAAAAAATAATGCTTTGACCAATAAATTAAGGTTTACTTTTAATAAGCAATAATAAAAGATCTGTTAAGGAAAGTTCATAGTTACCCAATTACTTTCACTTCTTATAAATGTCCTAAGTTTGAATTTTCAGACTGCTTGTCTTTGCTCCATAAAAAAAAAGAAAAAGTTCTTGCAGATACTTTTAAGATAAACATGAATTGATTGACTTGCTTATTTCTTCAATTTTAAAATTATTTATTGTTGATACTTTTGATAATGCTGAATTCGTTGACTGGCTTGCCTCTACCATTTCAAAAAGAGTTATTTCAAATACTTTTAGATAAGTATGAACTGGTGGATTTGCTTGTCTCTCCCATTTTAAAAAAAAAAACCTTGTAGACACTAGATGAATATGAAGAAAATTTTAACAAAAATTTGGTTGATAGCTTAATCAAACCTAGCTATAAGGTCTTTATACATTTTCTTTTCCTCTTCTTTCCCCTTCTCACTTTATCCAAAGGTAATGAGCCTATAATGGACCAGGGGCCAGAAAAGAAGCATTTCAAATAGCTTGTGTGGTTGGCTTTAAACTCGATCATTTTGTTAGCTACTATTCGATTGCTATATGAGTCCATAGACAGATCAGTGAGCTAACTCATGATGGGGATTTCAGGAAGCAGAAGAGGTGGTTTTAGCAATGCAAAGTCATTGTATTATACACAGCAAAATATATTAATATCATTTCATAGAACTGTTAATAACTTCTTCCAAGAAATTCAATTTTGTTCCTTTTTTTTTTTTTTATCTTGATCTTGCTGGGAATTACTTATATATACGCACATCTTAGTCTATACTGACTTTAAAACAGCAGTCATTTTTCTCCCTCCTCAATTTTCAAAGAGAGAAAAAAAAATCAATCGCTCTCAGTCTCTAAAATTAAAAATGAAAACTGTCCATTTCCTTTGGTTTTCATGAACTCAATCATTAAATCTCTGTTTAATAATAATGAATAAACTGATCGTTACATCTCTGTTTCCCAACATTAAAAAAAAAAATGACTGCCACAGCTCTTTAATAACATTAAAAAAAAACTGACCATAGCAATATTAATGATTGATTTTCTTTTAAAACTACATATTGTTAAACCACTCTCCCAAACAAAAATTGAACTGACTTCAATAATCTTGAAAAAAAACTGACTGATCTTAAATATTGTTACATTCGTTTTTATTGCGAATCTTGGTCAAAGAAAATGACCACCTGCATATCTTATCTTGAGATAAAAGATCAAAAAAATCAGAGTTTGACAAGTTGATGTTCTATCGCGATTTTACAAGAAAATTAATAATCACGTTTCATTACATCAAAGCACCCCTTTTCTAAAAATTATCTTAGATACAGATAACACAAACAATAAAGCTGGCAATCTAAGTCATTAAAAGATTTGTGTAAAAATGTTTTATGTTTATACTGACGTTCTCATTCTTTCACACTCTTTTGCACATGTACATTTTCACATCTTAATCTCTTATCTTGATCACTTTATTTGACACTTTCTTTCTGATCTGCTTTATTTTAACCAAAAATAATGTTAAATAATTTAACACCTTATTTAATAAGAAAATATAATAAATCAATATTAAATATTTCTCATTACATTCTCTTTACAACTGCTTATTTATTACCTATTTATAAATCATATAATAATAAATACACACATAAATCTATATATATAAAAGAAAAATTTTTTTTTAGATAAATAATTTATCTGTTTGAAATGAGTCATATACATACAATATATATAATTGAAATGGAAGTAACTAGCTTTCAGTGAGTTTGGTAATGTAAATAAACTATTAAAAGATAGATTACTTTACAGAACTTATTGGAAGCTACAGTTACTTCTGTTTCTGTTACATATAATCTGAATTATAATTATTATTTACATTAAATACTCGCTATACAAGCAATTAAAAATAAAGTAGAAATTTATGTAACACTGCAATACTAGCCAAAACAAACAAAGTTTCACTAAAATTCTTTCACAGTCATGATTTTATTATTAACAAATAGACCTATTTGTTAATAGATGAAACCATGGTTGTGGAAGAATTTTAGTAAAACTTTGTAATTTTGGTTAGTATAGTAGTGTTATTTGAATTTCTGTTTTATATATATGTATGTATCAGAGGGAATACATAATTTAATATTTAAAATGATTTATTTTTACAATGATTGTGTTCTTAATGTAAAAATTAATTATTTAAGAGTTACCCAAGATTATGAGTAATATTAGAAAGGATTATTTTTATAGAATAAATTCAAATTTTGGAATCTTCTCATTTAAAAACAAATGGTAGTTATCAACATATCTTTTATGCTGTAATACATAGTATAGTTACAGCAATTGCCTACATTTTTAGTTTTACTAGGAATCTGGGGATTAAGTAAAAGACTTTCACTTTATATTACTACTGTTCATGTTATTAAATGTTTATTAATGGCAAAAAGACAATGTCTTTGGGATCAACTATTGATTAACGATTATAGAAATTTCCTGTTTACTCGGTCCAAATTTTACTAATTTGTCTTTTTCTGACTGTTTATTGAGACCAATGGGCAGCTCTACTGAAATCTCACTGTGATCTTTATCAAATAGTATAATAAACCACAGATCCTCGGAGCCGATTTTTTTTATTTGATATGAGAATAAACAGATTTCTTCATGGTGATATCATAAGCTTGAGTAATCCTACTACTGATATAAGAAAGTTTAACTCTCTGGTATATAATAATTTACATATTTATGCTGTGATATTATTTTAATATATATATATTGTAATGGTATATAAATATGCCGTTACATTAATTTAAAATAAAATCTTAAAGTTCGCAAATAAAAATAAAATCTATTAAAAAACTAAAAGCTAAAATGTTTGTTAAACGTATAACGTATATATATTCGCACAGATGCCAAACTTTAATTTTTTTTTTTTTATAAATAAAAAAAAAAGGGTATTTGAACGTACTTTTGTATAAAAAAATACAAGATTTAAATATAAAAATATTTTAATAAAGAAATAACGTAAGTAAAAATAAAAACAGGTATTAATTAATTCCTGTAATCTGTAAATGGAAATGATTGTTTATTAATTATCCAAAAGCTGTGTAATTAAGAAGTCAGATGAAAAATAGATAAGAGAATAAAGAGATTTTAGCTTGACCAATGGAAGCATATTAAGGCCCGGACCATAACGAAAAAATGGAACAGTAACGTTTTTGTTCATGGAAGCTATAGGAGGACTATAAAAAGAAAAATATTGAGTTCCAGTCAGTTTCCAACTTGATTTGGTGAGACGAACGATAAGACGCACTTGTCGTTCTCTCTCACTTATTTTTTAAAAAATGAAAAGACTGTGACCAGAATAGAACCAGCTAATGATACCTCCAAAATATCAGACCGGTCTTCCAGGAAAGTCTTCATGGGAATTGCCAACAGGAACCTGGACTCTTCTACCGTAAGCAATTGAACTGAACAATTGTTAACATCATAAAAGTAATTAAGAACTTTAAAGATTTGATAAGTTAATTTAAATTTTTTAAAAAAAGAACTTTTCTTTGACTTATGTGTCAAATCAATTAATAATGTTTAATTTTATATGTTTTGCTTTTGATAAAAATCATTTCCATTTATTATTTTATTTGTATTAATACTTATTGTATAAATTATTTAAATGCATGAAATTTAAAGTGGGGTATAGACATTGCATAGATTCGTTAGCGGTTAATTATGTTGCTGTTTCATAGTCGATTGGAATATATGTCACTGTGGCATCTTACGATGAATGCTATTGGGTTTTTTTGTATTCCCTATGCAATTGACGTTATCGATGATTTTGTAATTTGATCGGTTGTGTTTATTTTGAAATGTTTTTAACCGTGGAATCTGTGCAGCCGATCTATACTCAACATTATAAAACAAATTGTATAAAATTCATCTATGCGAACGTATCTTAAGGTTAAATTTAAGTCGGGCGTGAATGGCTGTATAGATTTGTAAAGTTATATATATAGTTTAAGAGAGGAAAATCTTAGGTTATTTGTTTCGTAGTTAAATTGGGTCAATGGATTGGATATATTGGTGTAATTAGTAGATGTAGTATGAGATCCACTACGGGCAGGATTGCATATTTACGCTGCACAACCCTTTTGCCTACGGATGGGATTGTAAGTCGGCAAAAAGGTCCGCGGTTCCTTCCTATGGAGTTTTATTTTATTGTTCTTCTTGCCATACAGACGTAACATTCCTGTATTGGACAAGATTCAATGTCTTCTCTAACTATACTGTTCAGATGTACATTTCCTGACAGTATAGTATATTTGTGCTGTTGTATTTTCATGCTACATTGAATACATCAATGTATCAGATGGATTGACACCGGTTTGACTGCGAATTTTTGGCCTAAGGTTAAATAAGGGATAGAACATTTTCCTTTCAAATACAATCTATATAGTCTATTCATACTCGACCCTCTAAATAAAATATTACACTCATTGCAATCTATTTAAATGTAAAATTAAAAGTTAATATAAAAATCAAAATTTATAGGTGCGTAAATAAATATTTTTATGTGTTAATTTCTGGCAGTGGCTTTTATTTTTTTTATATTTAAGATATAAAGTTATATTTTATAATCTCTGCTGTTCCACTGAGCTAGTGACAATGGGCTAACAATCTAAATATTTAAATAAAGTGGAATCTTAACAGCGCGTATCTGCCTACTTTATAAATTTTTCTAGGCTCAAATGCCTAGATGGCGCCCTGTAGTGCAGATTGCGTTGAGATTCGATCTCCACTTCCTTTTGGATCGTTACAATATATATATATAGTTATTTATATATATATTGTAACCATATGTTTTGGCTCATGGTAGTAAATTTTATTCAAGGGTCCAGTGTGTAAAATTTAAAATTTTAAAATTGTAATAATTTATAAATTATTGAAAACTAGTGTGTAAATATCAGTTATATATATATATTATATATTGAAATGCTTATTGGATTATTAGATTTTTCAATCAAGCAAAAGCTCACTAAGTAATAAATGAAGGTGATGATAATCTTGACTATGAAACACTGGAAAGTCTGATAGAGTGTATATAAATCATAAACATTTTATCACAGGTTCCAGTGGCAGCTATTTCCATATAATATTTTAATAGTTAAACTAATTTGGAAGCATGAAAATATGTAACACTTTATTAGTATTATTAAACAGTAGTTAAAAATAAACAACAAAACCAATTTATAAGTCTTCTAAATTTTATTTATAAACGATCTTTAAATACATTGTATTTTAATTTAAATTGAAATAACAGTCTGGATTTCTGTCACTAGAGGGATTAAAACATTAATTTATGTACAATTACATTGATTGGATTATTGAGAACCGATCAAGTATTATAACACAAAGAATAAACCAATCAAGTATTATAACACAAAGAATAAAGACTAGATCAACTTGGTAATCAGGGGAGACTACTTTGAAAAAAATCGGAATAAGACGTAATTCTTCACTCATAAAAAAAAATATAAAGTAATAATCTGGAAAGAATAATTTCAAAAATTATTTAAAAAAAAAATTTTGAAATCATATGAAATGGAAAATGTTAGAGTAGAAAACTAATAACTCTATCATCTTTCACTACTTTCATTGACCATATAATTTTGGATTTTTGCACACTGAAGAGAACGGAATGACCCTTATGAGTATTATTATTATTGGAAGAAATATTTGCCCAAATATGGTCCACTTAGAAGAAAGAACCAGAACAGAAAAAGTAAGAAATTATTGTTGTTGTATTTATCTTAATAAATGGTTAAAACTAAAAACATTAGAATTATTGAGATACAAGAAAAAAAAGATTAAAGTAATTTTGATTTTCACACTGCTGCCATAAGTATTAATCTGAAAAACACATTTGTTGTTTAAACTATCTTCTCAGTAAGAATAATTCAAAATTCTTTTGATGGAAATTTTTAGAAGAAATATTAAATAAATTAAACATTCATTTTTAAATCCTATAAAATAATTTGTTCTAAAAGAAAAAAATGCCTGAATTATTTTGTATTGTCATTATGAAGAGATATCGTCTGCTTCAATTTCACCATGAATGGCTTAGTTGTTTAAAATAGAAAATGATAAATTATTGATGTCAAGTATAGTTTATTGGCAATTCTTGAATAGTAAATTAACTCTGCTAACATTATTAAATATGTATTGCATAATGGAAGTAAATAAATAAGTATTTATCTAATTTTCTTGATTGTGTCAAATGTAAAATAATGATATTCTCAGCTGCTCTAAAATTATTTAAAATTATAACGGAGATCTTGGCGTAGATAGAAAAGCAGGGTAAACCAATAAATAATTTTCAGTCTGTTCAATGGTCTGACTTTCAAATTGCTAAATATTATAACACTGGAATAATATCAAATATATCAATCCATCTAGGATTTTTTTAAAAAATTGCGTTTATAAACCTTGATAAACCTCGTTTAATGGTATTGCCTTTGAAAAATGTTTTAGATATTGCTTCATTATGCCTCATTATGTTTACATTATTATGGAAACTAATAAAAGATTTTCATGCCTTTAAAAAGTGTTTTAAGTATTATCTGAATATGCTATTAGGAAACAGGATAATCAACATATATATATTTATTTAGGAATATTGCTTATTATATCTGTCTTCTCGCTATTTTTGCTCATAAGATCGGATCAAACTGGGACGACTACGATAAAATCTAATAGGAAAGAAAGTTTGTTCATCGTTGTTATTGACATATATGATATTGTAATACTTTTTTTTTTTACTCGTGTGTTATTCAAGGATCAGGTTTTTTTTTTATTATTATTATTATATGTTATATATTTTGTGATGCTATAAAACGTAATTAGTAAGGGTATAGAGATGCCCAAAAAGATATACATCTATCACATATATTTTATATTATCCAATCAAGGGAAACATAACAGTAAATATTATTTATTGGGGAGAAGGGAGAAATAGTTATCTCTCACACTGCTAAAATAAATGTTAATATATTGAAAGGGGGATAAACAGATCCGCACTTGCCAGAATTATACACTTCATGACAATTGTTCTATTATAGGAAATAATTTAATAAACCCTTTTCATTTCTTAATGTAGCCTATGAATTAAAATGTCCATTTTAAATATCAAATGTAGGTTCATCCATCGTTACATGTACATTGCTTGCTATAACAAGGGAATAATAATTATTTTAAAATAATTAAGGGTTTTACTGATATATTGATGGTTAGTTTATCAAACATTAACAGTTCATGCATTGTAAAATGGAATATTTATGTTTCCACTTTTATTATTAGTGTTGTTTTACTTTGCTATTGTATTGATTAGAATTTGTCATAGCTTTTAGCTGATGAGTTTGTGCTAAATATAAGAGCATCAGATATAAGATCAATATTGTGCATGGGATGATGGAGAATACCCCATTGCTGATTAAATGAAGGGATGATATTGTTGAGGCTGGTTAAGAGTCAGTGCGTAGAGCATAGTTAATTCCCAAGAGGGGATCTCATGGTCTGAATTCTATTTTACGTGGCGAGGCACTGCCCACACTTTTATACCAATGATGGTATTAGAATTGGCCATTTTAATATACAACTTTCATGTTGTTTTTAGTATACAACTTTCATATTGTTTTTAGTATACAACTATCATGTTGTTTGTTTTCTTATGCTACTATCATGTGTTATAGAGCCTCCTTTTATTGTTAAGTCCCTCATGAAGTTTTAGAGTTAGTTTTCCACCGGGTAGGGTGAAGCTTCATATTTCAAAATCCAATAGCAAGGATAAAATGTTAGATTATGGGACACTGGTCTACTCATAGTGTCTGTCTAATTGGGATAGTGTCTTGATGATGATGTGTAATCATCATCAGTTTATAAACAAAACAACCAAACTTAAGTGCTTGTAGAACTTCTACATAAAATAGCAAGGGGTGTACATGGACAATGTGGATGTATCTTTATCAAATTGTGATTCGCTGATGGATCGGTAAGATCATTTAATTATTAAATGATTAGATTGTGGACATAGGCAATATTTTTGTGTCATATATATATTTTAACTTATGATGTCTGTACCACATCAATATAGTGAATCTTTCACAGTAAATAATGATAAAGTATTAATAGTATGGCATATGGTAATTGCCCTTATCATATTTTAATAAATTAAATAGCTCCAATTTGAGATACTAAGTTAAAACTCCATTAATAGATTTAAAAGATTGCTTATCCCAAAGATTTATATACATTTTATTTTGTAATGTAAATAGTAGGATAATTCCACTAAGGTAACTATCTTATTCTATAAGATAGAGTAATATTTAAAATATAGCTCACAATAATAGGGATACGAGGAATATCACTATTGGTTTGTCCTTATACATGTATAGTTAAGGGGATATCAAGTAATCCCCATCCCTGATTGTAGTAATGAAAGAATCTTGTTTCATGGAATGTATCTAACTAAAATGTAAATACTATAAATAAATCTTGTTATGTTAAACATTTACTTAATTGTTAGTGGTCTTATTGCTAATTAACATACACACCCAGTATTATTGTTATTGCTATCGACATCCAATGATTATATTGAAATCATCATCGATCAAGAGTGTATAAGTTACTATATGTTGGTATATCAGAGTAAATTTTGCTAAGCCCTATCACTTATAAGTATCTCTAGGCCTCATTATTTAATAATCAAAATATTGTCAACCTAAAGTATATATTATCTTAAGTGATGTACTAAAGATTAAACACTTAATATTGGTTTAATCAGTTTATTTGGACCTGCGGATTTATCATTCACTGATCTTGATCACATTGTTACTACTTATTTAAGAGAAAGAAGTTAGTAAGTTATTGTTTAGCAAGTGAAAAGTATTCTTACATATGGAAGCTTACAGTTTATAATAATTAAGGAATTTATGAAGTTTCTCTGAAATTACTAGAAATGTTTGTTAATTTAATTTTATATCAAGAACCATTTGCAAAATCCCTCTCACTGACCCAAGTATATTTTGTATAATAATCTTTAAGTAATATGAACCCTGATAAGAATAAAGTATATTGATTTGAAACATAGAATCTGAGTTTATGGTGGATTTTAAATTTAATTGTGTATTATAGTTGGATCGGAGTTATGTACTGTCACTGTTTTGTAAAGATCAACCAAATTTTAAAATATCAATTGCTTTTTTATCTGAAATATTTATAGCTTGTTTTGACTTTATAGTGAATATTCTGGTTTTGCTGAGCTTGAAATCCGTATTTGACTTAGTTGTTTCATTATCGTTTAATTCAATATCAAATTTAGAGTTCTGGATATCATCTTTCATCATCATTTTCTCATTTGTCATTTTAATTTTCCTTTACTCTCCTTTCATCCTAATTCTTTATCCTAATTAACTCACCATTCAATAGCTCTTATTCCATTATCATCTTAATCATCCATCAACTTTTATTCTACTATCATTTTAATCATTCATTATTCTGATACATATTCATTCCTTGTCTCTTCATTCTCAGACTTATTTCATTTTATTATTTAACTAGTATTTACCTCATCCATTCCGTCATCTATATCCCAATATCCTTATTGCTTAATTTGCATTTTAACTTCACATTCAGTCCATCGATCTAATCATTATTTATTTATTAGTTTGATAAAGATTAAGTTCATTTCACAATCTTTTGTTTGTTTACTTATTTGTGGATTTTGAGGCTGGTTTGACCAGAAGTTATTACTCACCTTGTAATCTTCTCTAAGTATAGTTTCATGTGAGCTTGGCCAATAAGGAAATCTTCTCTTTGGTTTAACACATTTTTTTAGGTGTAGATTCTAGACTCGGTTAGGTTGAGTGTTGAAGCAGAGAGGTTTATACTCTAGATTAAGATAGACAAAGGTTACATTGGAATTAAAGGCCTGAAAACGTGCGTAGTGATTCCTTTATGAGTACAGTATATGACGGGGAGGGTTACAATATATATATATATATCTTTTATCTCTAGAACAGATATTTATTCACTATCACAGGACATCAAATACCTGATCTTAATAGACAGTTGTTGTTTTTTTAATAAATAAAAAAAAGAATCACTGTCTGCACATAATTCTTTAGATCAAATTTTATTGAAAGATGTTTATTCTAAGATACGGACTGAAGTATTATAGAAAATTAGACATGAGTTAATCACTAAGTTAAAATTCTGAGTTGTTGAGAGAAGATTTGTTCAATATTTGAAATGCAGTTGTGCCACAGACAGTGGATAATAGAAAATTTTATTTCACATTTGACTATGATACTTGATTATATAAACCTCAAAATTTTTCTTAGAAAGTTTTTAAATGCTTTGGGAGAGCTTACATAATTTAGCATTTAATAATTTAAATCTTATTGTAAAACGAATGTATGCATATTCGTTTGTATTTAAGTACTTTATATCAATCGAGCACATTTGATAAATTACTTTGCTTTTTTGGGTTTTTTTATTGATCATTTACTTGAGATCATGGTAAGTAAAGGCAGGCAAAAAGACATTCTTGGTTGACGTTTAGATTCTTCCACAAATGAATAACAAAGAACAAGATAGTATTGAGATAAGTAATTTTATATGTCTGATAAGTACTTTTATATGTTTTTTTTTTTTATTTCAATGTTGACTAACAGTTATAACCTGTCTACTTAGTAAGTGATTTGAACCTTTTGTCAAGTGTACCCACATGCTCACACCTAATATGCTAAAATACAGATAAGTGAGTTCTGACTCAAGAATTGCAAAAATTCAGTTTCTGAAATTAAAAGA
This sequence comes from Epiperipatus broadwayi, assembly GCA_028023455.1. NCBI lineage: Eukaryota > Metazoa > Onychophora > Udeonychophora > Euonychophora > Peripatidae > Epiperipatus > Epiperipatus broadwayi. The sequence goes on along the minus strand of JAQFVV010012394.1, from coordinate 25,803,038 downwards.
TCTCTTAGTGCATCGAATAAGACTGCATCTTGCCATCTCATCTATGAAGTCTGTTGCTGGTTTTTCTGACATTTCTGTTAAATTTTTCTATATTTTAGTTAGAGTATTAGAAGCCAGATTTAATAAAACTATTGTTGAATTGATTCTTTGGAAGAGTTTCTCAAGATGAAATTACAAGAAATTTAACCAGCTTAATTGATCTAGTGATATTTTCGCTATCTGGTTAGGCAGTCAGTGCCTCATATATCAGACTGTGTTAACATCAAATTTTGACATCAGTATTGGATTGCTAACTTTGATTTGGGTTCTATTATGTAGTTATGGAAGTGATGGAATATTGTAATAGATTTTATCAATGCCAAAAAAAAAATATTTGAATTTTTTATTTAAATCTCAGAGTTAGTTTTGGGTTACAGTTTTTTTAATTCATATACATGAACAGTGCAATGAATATAAGTTACCATTATGCTTTGGATTTGTAGATTATGGAAAAGCAAATGGATCCATGGCTATTATAGCTTTGGAACATCAAATTTAGACTCAGGACATTGCATATTCTAAAGAATATTTATTATAATGCAATAGCAGTGATTAGATTACATGCTGATACTAAGAAGATTAACATTGATGTATGATAATTGGATTCCATATCGTCAAAACTTTTTATAACAGTTTTACAAGAAATATTTTTCACTGCATTTAGAAGCTAAGGGAATAAAAATAAGTGGAGATTATTTAAATCATTAGGATTTTATGGATGACGTAATTGGTTTTTGCAAATAATATTTCAGAACTTCAAGGTATGTTACAAGAGATATCAAATAAAAGCATAGAAATAGAACTAAAGATAAATTCTAAAAATCTAAAGAAATTTTCAATTGTTTTTTACATCGGCAAATAAAAATAGATGACATTGAATTAGAAATTAATACCTACAAATATCTTAGTCATAGGAATAAACTTGGGTGGAGGGCTTTTGTGGAAATAATTCGTATTTAAAGGAAATATGCCTACATATTTGAAGAGGAAGGTTTTTAATAGAAATGTTTTATCAATTCTTACATAAAGAATGAGATTTGAACTAGCAGAGAATTACACAACTAAATATAGAAAGAAAAATGTTGGGATTAACCAGGAAAGATTAAATGTGAAATACACGGATATCAGAAGAGTTATCATTCAAGGAATTAAAAAGAAGCTGAAATGAGCTGGATTGCACATGTTGCTAGAAATGATAATGGTAGAAAGACAATTGAAGTCTTTAAATAAATCCCAAAAGATTGTAGATGAACTAGAAATCATCATTATCAACCATTATCAATCCACTGCAGGATGAAGGTTTCTCCAAGTTCAATCCATCTTCTCTGATCTTTAACTTTTCTTCTCCACATCACCCCTGCACACTTTCTCATCTCGTCCATCCATCTCACATGTGGTTTCTTTCTGGGTCTTTTACAATCTCTTGTAATCCAGTTTAAGCTTCAATTGTCCACCTATTATCATCTCTTGCAATATATCCAGCCCAACTCCACTTCAATCTTTTAATTTTTTCAATGAGGTCAGTAACACCTGTTTGATCTCTTACCCATACATTCCGTCTTCGATATCTTCTTGTTACCCCCAGCATGCATCTCTCCATACTTATTTGAGTGGTCTAAAGTCTTTGTATTGCTCTTCTATTAAGTGTCCAAGTCTCAACTCCATAAGTAACAACTGGCAAAACACATTTATTAAAAAGCTTTCTTTTCAAGCACATCGGCATATTTCCTTTTAGTATCAAGTTATTTCTACCAAAAGCACTTCAACCAAGTTCAATTCTATGATTAATTTCATCCATTATGTTTCCATCTGTATTAATAATCTGATCAAGGTATTTGTAACTGTTAACTTCTAATTCATCATAATCAATCTTTATCTTCATATTTTAAACAAATCGATTAAACATTTCTTTAGTCTTTTTAACATTTATCTTTAATCCTACCTTCCTACTTTCATCTGATAACTCCTGCAACTCTGAAGTATTATTTGCAAAAACAACTACATCATCTGCAAAATCTAAATGACTTAAATAATCTCCATTTACTTTCACTCCTTTAGTTTCCCAATTCGATCCACAAAATACTTCATGCAGCACTGCTGTAAAACGTTTTGGAGATATGGAGTCACCTTGTCTTACACCCTTCTCAATGTTAACTTTCCCAGTATCATTATGTAATCTAATTGTTGCTGTTGCATTTTTATAAATATTCTTTAAAATATGACAATATCCTGGATCTATACCTTGATGATCCAATGCTTTAATCACTGAAGAAAGTTTATAGAACCAAATGCCTTTTCATAATCTACAAATCCAAAATATAATGGCAACTCATATTCATTTGTCCTTTCTATAACTTCTCTCAATACCTGGATATGATCTACTGTACTAAAACCACTTTTAAATCCAGCTTGTTCTCTTGGTTGGTGGAACTCCAATGTTCTCTGTAGATGAATTGTGATTATCTTGGTAAAAATTTTGTATAAAACTGATAAAAGGCTGATAGGTCTGTAATTTCTAATATCTTCTTTATCACCTTTTTTAAATATTAATATTATTACTGCATTCTTCCAATCATCTGGTACATCTTTATCATTTAGACATTTGGTATATAACTTTGCTAAAAAAATTTCTATTTCTTCACCTGCTTCTTTTAATATATCAATTATAATTCCATCATTACCTAGAGCCTTTCCTTTCTTCATACATTTAATTACATATCTCACTAGCTCATTTAAAATTCTGGAGAATTCGGAAGATGTAATAGATACAGGAGAGGGACTTGCTCTTTATTACTATATAATTCTTGATAAAAGTCTTCTCCCCATTTCATGATGTCATCTCTTTTTTAGTAATAATTCCATCTTTTTTTCTTATTGCAGATATAAATTTCCTACCAATACCAAAATGTTGTTTTACATTCTTGAGACTTATTTTCTTCTACAGCTTTCCTTGCTAGTTCACAGTTATACTTTCTTATATCATTTTCAACTCTTTTCCGCACCATTTAACAAAATTCAAGATATTCAGTCCTTTTTAATGTGTCATTTTTGTATATCTTCATATTCCTTTTTTTCTTCATAATTTCTCTAGTCTCAGTAGAAATTTTATTGGTCAATTGCTGCTTTGTTGCAGTTTTAAAAATGTATCAGTTATTTTCATATTAATTTCATTCAAATCTGAATCAGGTTCAAAATCTACTAATACTTGAAACCGATTTGTAAGTTCTAATTTAAATTCATTAGAATGTTTCTGAAGATTAGGAATATCAACTGTAAATATTGTTTTTTTAAATAATTTTTGTCTCTCTAGTTTTGCATTAATACATGTCTTACATCTTACTAATCGATGATCACTTCCTGTGTTAAATTTATTAAGAACATTACAATCTTGAAATATGTATTTTCTGTTAGTTAAAATATAATCCAATTCTGCTGTACCTTCATTTGGATGCTTCCATGTCCATTTCCTTTTAACATTTTTCTCAAAAAAAGAATTCATAATATAAAGTTTTTCTTTTTCTGCAAACTTCGCAAGTCTATATCCCATCTCATTTTTATTACCATAACCAAAATTACCAACAGCACTTTCATTTGTTTACCAATTCTAACATTAAAGTCTCTCATAACAATTTTAAAATGTTTACTCTGATCAAAAGCCTTTTGTACATCCATATAAAAATCTTCTACTATTTCATCACTATGAGAACTTGTTGGGGCATAAACCTGAATTATCTGCATTTGGTATCTGCTATTAAGTTGTATAACTAAACTTGCCACTCTGTCCGATACACCATCAATCTCAACAATGTTGTTCTTCCACTTTTTATTTATAATGAATCCTACTCCACTTGTATTTCCAATATTTGTGCCTTTATAATAGTGTATATGTCCACTTTTTAAATCAATTGCTTCTTCACCTTTTCTTTTAACTTTACAAAGTCCAATAATGTCCCATTTAATATAAGACAGTTCTTCTAATTCCTACAATCTTTCTTCACTGCAGCCTGGGTCGCCAATCCGGGGATTCTTAGCACCCTCCGCCTTCGGCCACCAACCGCTGCCTTGGTGACTTTACAGCCTCCTCGGAATAAGGGCCATGATTTATTTTTGTCTATCATAATTGTATATATGTATTGGAAAAATATTTTATCATTTACACAAACATTCAGTCTGTCTTATCAGGCAACTGAGAAGAAAGACCATGGTGTTTCTTGATCTTAAATTCAGAGATAAAAAGCCAATAAATTCACCACGCTGGCTAATGCTTGTTGGTGAGCAGCCCATTCCATGTTCGTATATTTTATGAATAATCACATAATAATAACAACTGCAACGATAAGAACATATGGAGTGGATATTAGGAATTTGCCCTGCTCAGTTCTTTTAAGGCCTCCAAGAGGAGGAATCAAAGGATCTCCTTTCATTTAATAGCAAACTCCTTTCTACAGAACTAGAAATAGACCTTGTGAAATGAAGTTTTTTGGAGAAGAAAAGCTATGGACCAGAGAAACTAGATTGAATTTGGAGAGACCGTCATCCTTTAGTAGATCAGTTATGGCCGAAAATGATGATAAAAATGGTGTGTATTTAATTCCATTAAATATAATCGATGTTGAATCTATTATTTTTTCTGTTTACTTTTATTCTATAGAAGTAATATAATTTTTAACTGTAAATAAAACTTATTTTAAGCAAATAAACAGCACATGCTACTATTAATTATGTAAGAAATATAATAATCATATCAATAAACTTTTGAACTTTTCTAGGATTCAGAATAAGTAGAGATATTGCCTGAAATTGCTTTCCTCACAATTTATACATATCTTCCTTTGGGAATATGTATATTTTGTCCACATTGTAAATGTCCCTGTTATTGGCAATGAGTGTTAACCATATTCTGTTAATGACCAGTTAGTATTCCTAATGCAGTATTTATTAAAAAGGAATCCTCATCCAGGTAACCCAGCTTCCTGTGTCATTGGATAAATCTGCTGCCATATTCTAAATGCCAATTTTTCAGTTCTGTTTATTTGCAACATTTTAATAAAAAATTAAATCCTTGATAGCACTCTTATCAAGCATAATTATATGAAACAGTCTTAGTTTTTTTACCAAAACCTTGCAATCACTTATAGTCTGTTAATTTTTTTTATTTTTATTAGACTATAAGTCATATTAAATTGCAAAGTATTTGGTAATTGTGCATTAAAACATAATAAAAAATAGAAATATTTAATTCTAATATTTTTAAATACTTATTCAACTTAAGGCTTATTTGTTTGGGTCAAATTTTGTAATTGATTTTTAATTATTTTTTCAAAATAAATATTTGTCAAATTTCGTATCTATTGCCAGTTTCAATAACAATACAATATAACAATACCATATTTTAGGTTTGTCCAGCCACATTTTAGACTTTATTTAAATCAGTTCTATAAAATCATCATTTTTTTAATGAGGAAGAAATTTTAATTGTGTCATTTTGACTAGAAAGTAAAGGGAGGATGAAATATTAATTTCCCTTTGGATTAATTTACATAAAATTTGCTTTTTTAAATTCCTGCCTTATCTTTTACCAAATAGATTTCCTTCAAATTTTGTACACATGTTAAGTATAAATGTAAGTGTAATATTTCAGGGTTGTCTGGCCTAACAGTGGCAGGCCAAAAATTAATTTCAAATACTGGAAATGAGTTGATATTTTTTAGAGTAGGTCGCAATGCACTAAAGAGTAAAAATCCATTTACTTCTGTTTCTAATCACGACTCAATCTTTTTTTCTTTTCAAAAATATACAGTACATATAGCCATATAATTCTATAATTAAAACCACTTCTTTTCTTTTCAAAAACTTTATTTGATATATATATATCCACTTATTTCCAACGTTTCGACTATCTTTACTCTATAGTCATTTTCAAGGATTTGACTCCCTTCTCAAAAAACTTTCCCTTTTTACATTTTTCTTTTATCCAAAAAACCAATTGTTACAATAAAAAACTTATTTCCTTTTTCAATACATCAAATAAAGTTTTTGAAAAGAAAAGAAGTGGTTTTAATTATAGAATTATATGGCTAAAGAGTAAAAAATATATATTTTTTTAAACTACTGTAATAAAAGCATGAAATGTGTCCATAAATTAATTAATTCAATCAATAATAGAATATTTAGTTGGATCCAAACATTCTAAAAAAATTTCAAATTAATTAATTTATGGTTGCCTCGTGCTTTTATTAAAATAACAAAACCATAATTGTGATTCAAGAAAAAAAAATTTTTTTTTTAGCATTTTTTTTTAAATATTTTTTTATATATGTTATATAATATTTCAATGATCTTTATTTTGTAAATTAAGTATCTTGTTCTAATGAAGTAGAATTATAAAAACCATCTTTAAATTTTATTTATCAGTTAATAGATTTTTAATTATTCCATAACCTAAAAATTGATAAAACAAGAATAACTTCTTAGTTCGATGTATAGTAAGATATAGTATACTATTGATGGTTACCAGGTTTTTGCCATTATCGTTGAGGTTTAGGATTGAAAGCTGGAAGAGATGCAGTTATGCATTGAGCAAACCACCTTTAACTCCATTTTGGACTTCAAGCTAAAAGTCTGAAAATTCAAAACTTTCTCAGTCCAATCTGAGAATACAAATATAACATATATAGTTATTAATCTCGATTCAGATTTTCATAACAGTTCAAACAGGTTGGCTGAGATTCAAAACCAAAATATATAGTTACTGCGCTCAAATCAGATCTATATAACTATTCAAGCAGATTGGCTTGGATTCAAAATCTGAGAGTGTTTTGAATTTTCAAGCTTTTATTTTTGATAAATGCAAAAGCCAATCTGGGAATGAGGTTTTAGATGCATTACAATCTGATAATCAATGCTTAATATTAAACCTCATTATAGATGATGCTAGAGAGGGAGCTGTTCTTTTTTTTTATCATGTATTGTGTAAGGTAAAGAATTAAGGAATTTATTATTAAGTTAAAATAAAATTCAAATATAGGTTTTAATAATTAAATTTGTTAAGCACATACTCATTACGTAAAGTAATATATATTAAGACTATAATCTTAAGACCATGCGCCTGAAAAACGACAGTAGGGACCTCTACAAATCTTGTGTTAAGATTTGTAGAGATCTCTACTGTCGTTTTTCAGGCGCATGGTCTTAAGGTTATAGCCTTAAAATATAGGTTTTAGAAGAAATGATTATTATAAATTGGAAAAGCCCTACTAATCTGTTATTTTTTATATGAAATTATTAATTGTTCTTGTATATTAATAAAATTTATAAATCATTATTAATAATGTACATACTTGTTTTTATTTTTAATTTCAGCCATTTAAAAAAGATTTTGATAATAAAAACGTGGAAAAAAAGGAAAATTTGAAGTTGATAGGAAACACATATTCTAATGTTTCAGAGTCAAATATTAGCCTTCATTTGAAGACAAGTTCTTTTGATATTGAATTTAATGAGGATGACTTTAAAGAAGTTCCATTTCAACATAAAGTATTCAATTCTTTAAATTCTAGTTCCAAAAATTTATTGGCAGTAGATACGATTTCATCCCTCTTTTCTAAAACAAATGAATTCGCTAATTCTGCAATAACTGGAAAAGATTATAATGTGGAAGAGAAAACCTCACTTATTGTAAATAATGACACAGAACTTGAAAAAAATAATATTACATTTACCTCTGAAGAGAAACAAAAAAGTAATTTTTTAGAATCACCTTTGGTTTCAGATAATAGTGATGATGATGATGAAGTCATTTTTCAAACTAAAAAACGTTCTCGGTATAAAGCATTGGAGAGTGAAGAAGAAAGTGATGACTGTGATAAGACTCCAGGTAAATTATTTTTGAATATTGTGTGTATATAAGTATATCTGAAGTATTCAATGCATATGTTTTCCAAACATTGTCTTTTTTTACAGCAGCCAAATTAATTTAATTTTATACATATATTTTAATGAAACACAATCTTATTCCATGTTATTTAGGATAATTTTAGATTGTAACCTAACTTTTTTCTTCAGTTAAATAAGATTAGATCTAAAATAATTTTAGGAATACTTTTGGAAAGCTGGCGGTACTTGGAAATAGGACTTAAACTCTTTACAGACCACTTTTTTAGTTCTGACATATACTACTGATCAATACCATGTTTTGGGGGTTGTGAAAACTTCGCCATAAAGTTATGAATGCTCATTTGAAATATTACCATGAAAAATATTACTAGCACTCTCAAGTTTATCAATGGTTCCTGTTTTTAAAATTTCCCCCCAATAGATATCAGAAAAGAAGTTGTCTCCCATAAATATATAAAAATCTGTTAAGTAGATTGGACTTGCCAATAACTCTGGATATAATTTTGCTATTCAGGACTCATTTCAAATCAAGATTTTTTTTTTTTTTGGGTGTTAGGGTAAACGATTGTAGCATAAAAATTAGACTTGTTTATAAGTTTCCAAACAAATTTATTTTTCAGATGCAACAATAGAGCCAATTGGATTTGATCTTTTTAGCCATTAGCTTAGTCTCATCAACAAATTTAAGATAATCTGTAAGTAGTTCTATTCAGTTACTTCATAAATAGAAGCCACTGATCTATGTATGTATTGATAAACACTAACATGAACCATATAGTTAATAACTGTCAAGTTTATGGTTACAATAGTAAAATGAAAGATTTAATTAAACCATTAGTGATTTTATCTCCTGATTGTGATCATTACAGGTTTCTTTATGATTTGTTGGTAGTTAACTTGACTAAAAGAAATATGTACACTAAATAATAAAATGAAGAACAAGAAAATAAATTAATGGAACAAAGCACGGACTTAAACAGATTTCTGCATATGTTTGTTCATAACGTGAATAATGTTCAAGTTATAATTTTTTTTTTTTTAAATAAAAAAATTAATATAGAGTAAAAAATTTCCCATCAAGAATGTTAAGATGAATAAATATTATATATATATAAAAATTAAATCATGCCACTTGTCAGCCATTCCATTATGTTTAAAAAAATTCAAATACATTGGAATTTGTTGAGGATATAAATGTAAATAAACATTTATTTTAGCGCTGTTTCTAATTGTAATACATTTAATCAGCCATTCAAGCTATTGTGCGCTTTTTACGAGTGAATGTACTCATTTATTATTTAACACTCGTAAAAAGCGCACAATAGCTTGAATGGCTGATTGAGGATATAAAGGAAGCTGGATCTACTATTTCTATTACTAATAACTTTGTTAGGAATCAATTCCGAATTGTTCATTATTGTGATGCAGAATGAAAGTAGTAATTCATATAATTTTTTTTTTTTTGTCAAATATGAGGACGAAGCAGGAAAGATTTAAGTTATAAGATCTCTAACCATTGCAATTTGATAAACTGATTTTTGAAGATTTAAACTTTGGTTGAAATGAAGAAAGCAGTGATGTTAAATCTGTGGTTATAGAAAATGGCATTACAGTAAGTGGACTTTATTTCGTTATGCAATTTTATATAGAACTATCTAAAAGTAACAATATGTTAGTTAATAAACAAAAAAAATAATCAGATGATTTATCGCTTGGGAGTTAATAAAAAGTTCACGTATTGGAAATGGCAAAGCTGGAGCCGCAATCCATCGACTGCAAGCTCTGGAGTCTGCCTATCATCATACTAATCCATGCAGGGCGAAAGTAATCAAATAGTTTATTGCTCAGTGCTGTATTAATCCATGTAGGGACAAAATCAAATAGTTTATTGCTTGGGAAGGACCGTGATCTATGGATCTTGAACTCCAGAGGCTGATCCATCGTTGCACTAAATTGCATATGCCGCTACTCTTAATTATTTATTTTAGTAAAGTTTGATAAAAAATTTTAACAGAATCTATAAGCTATCTGAATTTTCAAAGTTTTCAGATTATTCATTGTTGAAATTTGAACACATTTCTACCTAGCTGTTATATTGTTAATATTGTATTCAATGAAGCACTTGACAATATAAATGAAGACTTTCTAATACTTTATTTGCATCATATAGTCTAAGATAAAATTCTTGAATTTATTAAGTATATAAATACTAGTTTATTATTCTTACACCTCTCAGATATTAGTTGTCAATTGGTTTGCTGTGGGATCACTTTGGGATTACATATTGGTTTTCCTCTTATTTGCTTTTTTAAAGCAAATCTGTCATTAGAGAAATTGAAATAATTAATACCTTTTTTTATCTTCTAATAAATAACTAATAATTACATTCTCAGATTGGATTCATTTTCAATCAACCTTAGTAAATCATTATTTTATCACTTATTTAGAAGTCTGTCCATTTATTTGGAGGTACCATAATAAATATTTACATACTGTGAGACACATTCTACAAAATCTACTAAAATTTTATACAGAACTATATAATATATAGGGTATATGAGCACAGACTTTCACACAACCCACCACTCTCCACTCTATCTCATAACACTGATACACTTGATCACATATATGTCGAAACGACAAATAATCACCAATATACGTATTTCTTGCTAAACCAGCAATCATCAGTTGGTCCAGATCATCATCTCTACACATATGCGCAATAAGAACTATGGTAACTCTATCACTGAAATATAACAAATTAAAGGTAATACTGTTTCTGTTACATGAATGGAGAAAAGATTAATAACATTAAATGCATTGATTGCATTCAATATTGTCAAGTTTTCTTTGTGTATGAAACAGATATTATATTGCTTTTAATTTATATACAGTGTCTGGCCTCGAAAATAATCATATGTAATCCCTCTGAACAATATTTCTGGCATTTGCCAATAATTTTTAACATTCCATATTCTATAACTTTTCATCAATCTTTATATTATCATTATTGGTATGATGATTTTAAGGTGATCATAAATTATAGCAAGAATCTTGTTGCTTATTAATATTTTTTTCCACAGGGATAACATCTGAAGAAGAATTAGGGTTTATTTATATCTACCTGTTTAACTGTTATTTCCCCAATTTATTACCAGAATCAACACAGCAGGTAAAGTCTTTTGTTACTCATTGCAAAGTATCCAGTATCAGATTTTTTTTAAAGATCATTATAGCCCGACATCTTTCTCTAATGGTTTGACAAATTACACTACTACCATTATTAGATGTATCTAGTTTCTTTCTTGACAAAAACTAGTTAAATAATAGTAAAAACTTTATATTTTATGCAATACTTTATCTACCATGGAATTGAATAATAAAGTACTTTAATATAATATATAAAGTTAAAAGAGTTTGAAGCACTTGAAAGAGAAGTTATAGAGAGTGCAAAAAATATTAAGCGCTTTCGAGGCCGTTTGCCTCATATTCATAGTGATAACGCAAAATGCAGAACAGAGAATTAAAGGCGATATGCAAAATATATGCAAATGATTTAGATAGCCCAACGTTTGGAAATGTCAATAAAAAATACTAATACACTCTTCTATGCACTTTATAGAATCCAAATAGAGTAATTTATTATTCCACAGTTCCAAATATAACTGTCACTTTCAATTGTTCAACTGTCTTCTTCAGAGCTGTAACAAGCAATATCAATTGCAAAAAATGTGGTCAAAATAAGATTTGGTTATATTCTAATTTAGTTATATATTGTAACGGGCACATACGTATGTTACATTATTTTTTATTAGTAAACATAAAAAAAAAAAGTTTGCCAATAAAAATTTCTTTTTTAAGAATTAAAAAATCATCTTAAACTCGCATATATATAAAATTGCACAGATAAATAATTATTAAAATAAAACTTTATTAAAAAAAGAGCAGTTTAAAATTAAATTTTCAGAAAAGATTTAGAGATAAAAATATATGTTTAAGTTTGAAAACAAATTAATTAATCTTTTGTAAAATGGAAATGATTATTTTAATTAGTAAACTAGCCTTTGGGCATTTAAATGTATAAGCATCGGTCAGATAGGAAAACAATAGAAACTTTTAGCAAATGAAAGAAATCCATCGGGAAATCGGACCTCAACGAAAAGGTTTTCACCATCATGACGTAATGTTGAGTTAATCCACAAAATTATTATAAAAGGAAAGGTTTGAAAATAAAAGAATGAGTTGGTTATTACGAGTGGACAGATATGTGTTAGCACAGAGTTGAAGGAGAAGGGATTGAAAAGACGCACTCTTCAATCCCTTCGATTCTGCTAGGAAGAAAGAGAAATAAACTATCGTTTTCTACATTGAGGACCAGTTGGAGTAAAAAACCTCCGGATGAATAAAACGGCCAACAGAATACCAATCTTTTTTGGACGGTGTGGGAATTCACGTTCAAATGGCAAGCAACAGGTAAAGATGAACTGTTTTAAACCGTAAGAACTTTATAATTAATGAACATTAAATTAAAAACTTTCCATATTTAAAATAATTAAGAAATAGAATCCTATCTGACCAACATTATTTATTAATTAGTTATAATTTTATTTAATGTATTTCTTTTGTAAAATCATTTCCATTTATTTATTTATTTGTTCTTTAAGTTTTATTATGATTTCTGTTTTTCATTAAACTAGTTATATAAATATTAAACTTAAGTCGGGCGTGAATGGCTATATAGATTTGTAAAGTTATATTAGGGGAGGGTAATCTTAGGTTATTCGTTTCGTAGTTGAATTAGGTCAATGGATTGGATATATTGGTGTAATTAGTAGATGTAGTACGAGATTCGCTATGGGCAGAATCACTATTATACCCCGCACACTTCCGTTTTGCCTATGGAAGGGATTATAAAACGTAGAACGGTGTTCTTTTCGATGGAGTTTTTTTTTTATTGCTCTTCTTGTCTGATAGATGTAATATTCCTATGTGACGAGAAGCAGTTTCTTCTCTTAACCTAATTGTGCTGCCGTATTCGTATTACATTGAACACATCATATATCAGATGGATTGAAGTTTGGTTTGACTGCGAACCTTTGGCCTAAGGTTAAACAAGGATTGAATATTTTCTTTTCAAATGCGAATCTATGTAGTCTATTCATACTTGACACTCTAAATAAAGATGCATTAAATTTAATTTGGGTATAGACGCTTGCATGGGTTCGTGACCGGTTGATTATGTTTTTGGTTTTCATATTCGATCAAAATATATAGTCATTCGGTAAATACTGATACCTTACGGTGAGTATCTAAAATGTATTTATTCGGATGTCTTTTAAGTTATTGGTGTTAATGCAAGCATCTTATGGTGAATGCTATTGGGTTACTTATGAATTTCCCTCTGCAATTGACGGTATCAATGATTTTGTATTTTGACCGTTTATGTTTATTTTGAAGTGTTTTTGACCATGGAATCTATGTAACCGATCTATACTCAACATTTTTAAACAAATCTGTGCGAACTTATAATAGCATAAAAATTAAAATTCTAAAATCAAGTTAAAACCCAAAGTAAAAGTTATTCTAAAATAATGTTAAATTTTATATTGTAACCGTCCGCTCGCCCCTCAACTACCTATCGTGCCGAACACGCTGCGGCACTATAAATTGTAACCATTCGATTGTGTGGTCCCAACTACGTAACGTAAGTGCGCTAAGAATCTTAACTTCTATCACTGATCAATTCCCGCTGCACATTATCAGCTATTAAGAGCTGTAACCAAAAGCATATCGTGCTATCTATTTAATGCACCAAAGACCACAATCAACATCTGAGCAACTTACCATAGATCAAACCAATGATCTAACATAAACTTTATGATTTAATTTGATCGCAGCCAGGGTGTACCGCGAAGACTTATCATAATAGTATGATAAAACACCTTAAACAAATTATAAGTGCAATTTTATTATTTTCAAACCTTAATTGGCAAATTTTATTGTATGAGACCCGATGGCCGACCATGTACAAGATGGCGTAATTTGTGGAATTACATAAGATTATGAAATTTTAAACCATCTATATGATTTTTAATACAAATGCTAGTCCAGGTAAAGCTTTGCAATAAATAAATATAAATACTTGGGTTCTTTTTATTTTTATAGTTTACTATATCACTGAGACTCTTATTATACTGACAAATGACAATTTAAAAACGTTAAGTAAATATATTCAATCTTGTCATTATTTGGTAAATCTGTTTACAAGTTTAATAATTAATTTGTATACTAGAATCAACTACGCAAAGCCAAAATGATGGAAAAGGTAAATGGGATTTTATTGTACCTTACACATCATAAACTACCAAAGACGAGAAGCATCCAAATGTTTTCTCAAAATATCACTAAACTCTTATATCATGTTGACGATAGTATGTATTTCAATGTATGCTCTATCCAAGGTTTATGATTTCTGATTTTAAGAATGACACATAGCAACGGCACAGTAAGTTTAATTAAAATCAACTTTTATTTACAAAATGATTAATAATAAGTAATTAATTCCCAACGTAATAATTAAATAAATAAATAAACAAATAAGATAAATAACTTAAAATTCCATCAACTTTCTTCAAGAACATGTTATAGGTACAGTTTTAAAATCTAATCATACCTTATATTTCAAATTTTTATGTAGTGAATGTATTGAGAAAGTTATACTAAATTCAATATCAATTCATGAGATATTCAACGTCATTTCCAGATTCAATAAATCCCTACCGTAAACTTATAATAATAAATAATATTATATCTGTAAGCTTTAGCTATAATGTAATCATTAAGTAAAATGGAAATTTAAACTTACATCCCGGTAAATAATAATTAACCAACAGTTAATTATTTTGAAGTAACTTGATTAGAATGTCCTGCTACCATTTGATGATTTAACTTATCAATTATACTGATAAATGAAAGAAGATGATTTAGCAGATCAACTAAAATCTTTTGCCCAACTTAGATCTATGAAGTAAACATATTCCTGTGGATGTATTCATCTACACGAAGGAATTAAATAACACTAAATGTTTTGTGGATTTATACCATCATAACGCAATAAGTACAAATACACCATTCTGCGGATTAACCACTAGCGCAGGAATGAGTATAAAATACCAAAATTGGCAATTAAATAATCTGCGGATTAACCACCAGCACAGATTAATGCCCTTTAACATTATAAAATAACATTACCATTTACTTCACATTAAAGTGCCAAATCATCATCCTCAGTTATTCTGACTATTCAGAAAACACTAACACTTTAGCAAATATAGGTTCTTGTATAATAAAATGGTAAGCTAATCAGGACGACTAATGTACTAACTTCTCTTACTTAAACTAAAACGTGTAATATAATATAAGTAATAGTATTATATAGGAATACAAATCTGGAAAGATTAACAAAATACCTCATAAAGATTTATACATCTCATGAATACACTTAGTATTTTTCAAGCTGTTTCGCGAGCGCTATTCTCTTGAATAAATATTTTATTCAACCCTTATTGATTTAAACTTAATAAAATATACTTAGGAACTTCACATGCAAGTTCCGATAACGATAAACGTAAAATAATGCATTATGCATCTAACATAAAAGTTAACAGGTGTGTGTGTGATATAAATTAAATGTAAAGCATTTTACAGTTCAATACATGAATTATAACAGGTGTGTGTGTCACAACTTGGATTGTATAACGTTTTATAACTCCAATATGATCCGTGGGATCCATGTACGTTATGTCGAACAATAAATCTATGAAGCAATAATTATAACTATAATTTAATTCCATACATGCAATTTTATCCGTTGTATTGGTTATTATAATCAATATTTGATGAACAATTTTACGTGGCTTCTAAGACATGACACACTTCAAAATACGAAACGCAGAATTTAAATGAAAATGTTTTTCATTAAGTTATTAATCTCTACATTTCTCTATTAAAATGTTCCAATTTTATTACATCCATGCGAATATTTATCCATCCACGCTTAAATATATGAATATTAATTATAGCACTTAATTTAATCATTCCAAATTGACAATAAAATTAGAAATAGCTTTGATTAATTATTTGAAGATTATTTATTATCCAAATGTTAAACAAATTAATTAGCAAATATATTACAGGCATTGTAGAATTAAATATCAATCAATACTATATTTTTATTAGAATTAGAAACGGAAATATTTAAAATATGTTGATAACTTTAACATTTTACTTTAATTTAGACTTCTTTTTATTTAAAAAGCAAATTTTCATATTCATAACTTCTGTAATTAAAATACCTTTAAATGTTTCCAAATTGTAAAATAATAAATATTTCAAAGCATACCAAATTCTTGCAATCAATTCTTTTAAAATAGGAAGCTCCGACATTTTAAAATGTAATATTGGAAAATTCTTATTATTGGCGATTCGATCCACTTGGCCAGCCGACTTGAACAGACTTTTTTAATTTAGCAAGGCATCTTCTAATTAAATACTACTATGTTATTTACGTTTATAGCAAACTTTGTGGTAGTCCGATTACTTATTTTTTTTTACTTTAAAATAAGCTTGGCAAATTTACACTACTTGCCTTTACCATTTTCTTTTCATTCTCCCTCCAAAAGCAAACTATCAGACAATCATCTCCTAAATTCGCGCTCTTTTCTTTTATTACATTGAGACGCATATGTAATTACTGTATTTATTTTTAATAATCAATATTTAATTGAACAAATGGTTTTTTAATTCAATGGAATAATAATTTAAGATCATTTTAAACAAATAAAACAATATTATTATTTTTAATAATATTTTACCAAATTTTAATGTGTTGTCAAATTTTTAAAAAGTTAAACGTTTTGATATGAGTTAGTATATGGGAAGAAGCAAACTTAAATTTATTAAAATAATATAAGAGAGTAATCTGTTCAAATGCAATTCAAGCCAATCAAATCACCAAAAGAAGAAAGAGAAATTTTAATATCAGTTACATCAATAATAATTATATTTTATACCAAAATATATGGTTACAATATATATGTGCGTAAATAAATGTTTGTATGTTAATTACTGGCAGTGGCTTATTTTATTCTTTTTTTAAATTATTCTTAGATAAGAATTTATTATAAATATAAATCTCTGCTATTCCAATGAGCTAGTGACTTGGGCTAACGACCGGAATCAAAATTTAAAAAAAAAAAACTTTTTAAAAAAAAAAAATTTTTTTTTTTTACTTACGTATCTGCCTACTTTATAAATTTTTCTAGGTTCAAATGCCTAGATGGCGCCCTGTAGTGCAGATCACGTTAAGTCTATTCTCCGGATCGTTACAATATTATACTTTCTTTCATCAAATATTAAGAAAGTAGGATATGATAAATCAAATCTTTGTATTTGACTTATTATCTAAAAATCTTACAAGTGGAATCAAGATTTTTCAGTATCATGTCATTTATTATAATCATTATGAAATTTATTACTTAGCAATTATCCCTTTTCTCTATACTTACTTATTAATTTGTATACTATTTAGCTTTCTTAAAATATTTGCTAACAACAGAAAAATTATTTTTATTTTTTTAATATTTATATTCTCTGTTTAAATTAAACTATATATTTTATTATTCTTTCTCTTTTTAGATATTTCTATTCCAGAAACTCACATATCATTTGCAACTCAATTTGATTTGTTTTCAAATCAACCTGTAAGTGTAACATTATTAAATTTTAAAAATGTTATAAATATAATCACACACATACCTTTTATTTACTTCAACAAAAAGCTTTTATAGGTTAATGAGAAAACTAGTTTAGCCTCAGCGATTATCAGAAATAATTGATAATTTCTTGGTAACATCAAAGGTTGAAGGTTATTTCTATTTACATGGATATTATCTCATTTCTAATTCTTTATTATAATAATAGTCCATGGAAATATTTAATTCAACTTTTTTTTTTCCATTAGCGTTTAAGATCAAAGTTACTACAGGTTAGTTTTGAAATGTTTATGTCAATATTCTTGCCATCCCCTCTAATTATTTTAGTTTTAGAATTAATTCAATACAGTATGAACAATATTTTGATCTAAATACAAAGCAGCTTCTAAATACAACAGGAGGAGGCATGTTTCCTTATATATTACAAAAAAAAAAAAGTAATACTGTTCAAATTTTGGAAACACTAAGAGTAACTTGAATAATTTTTTTTTTGTATTGCTTATATTAAATAAATCTCTAAAAATTTACTCTTTCTCTGCACTTTTTGTAATATTTTTGATCTCTAGCAATCTTCTTTAGAACAGTAAAATACAATTATGTTTTATTATTTCTTATAATAATGTCATACGTTTGTATTTAAAAACAGCCGGACAAATAATGAAAAGATATATTACAATTTCTATGTTCAGGTGAGTTTAACTTAAAGCAATTTTTCAGTCCATTCTTTGTTTAAACAGGAAAAGAAAAATATTATTTTGTATTAGGAAACCTCACATTTGTGTATAGTATGGTTAGTCAGGATACTAAATGAATAGCAATAGTGCTGAAAATATAAAAAAATATTATAATACCAAGGAAAATAATAAATGCTTTTTTTTTATTTTTGACAAAATTTACTTAATAACAAAAAGTTTGTGAAGTAGTTAACATAAAAACTTTATCACTTTCTGAATAATATTTTTATAGTATAATTTCCCCTACATCGCCTTCCCGCAAGGTAGGGAACTGATTTCTATCTACTTTTAACATCTTGTGAATTGTGTACATAAACATATGACCAATGATACGTGAAAAAAATGTATGATCCTCAAGGTGAACATTTTGTGCTAAACTAACACTTGTCAGTTGGCTCGAATCACAATCTCTTACACATATCTTTATCATTGTTCAGTATATATATAAATAGTCAATTATTACTACAGTTTAATTGATAAGTATCAAAGTTACTGCCCTCACAGCTTTGACACAAATCACTTAATAGAAATAAATAAATAATTATTAGTCATTCATTAGACTATAGATTATCCACTTAAATGAATAATATTTCTGTAATGTAATTTCTACTACATCACTCTCACGCAAGGTAGGGTCTGATTTCTATCCGCTATCTTTTCATGTGTCTTTGGTCATATGATCCTGATTACACCTCTCCACAAGGTGTTTAATTTCCACTACATCATCAGTCCATATCTTGTGTGAAAGTGATGTAGTGGAAATTATACTACAGAGATATTATTTATTACCACTTTCTCGTCTATCTTATCAAATGCTTGAAACTTCAGACCACATCAGCTTAAGGATAAAATGCTTTGCAATATACTTACTATGTGTTTTAGGATTGTAACAATTTTAATGTAAGGAAGAGTACTAAATGCTTTATATGAAATCTTATTGAAAATATAGTAAGAAATATAATGTAAGCTCTGTATGTTAATCTTCAACTGAACATAATAAGAAAAATAATGATGTACATAGATATATAAAGATATAATTGATTGCCACCTATATCAGTGAATGAAGGAAACAGTATTAAATAATATTTTCTCTCTCCAAACGACATCATTATATTAACTATAGCAAGATTGCAATTTATTTTCTCAATGTAATAATTAAGCTTTATGTGAATATAATCTTCATAAAAAGTTGTAAATTATTAGGACTCCATCACTGTTGTGGATGAGTAAAATAATGTTTTCAATTTAAAAAAATTTAGAGATCGTTAAATTTAATTCTTAAAAAAGTTGGCAGAAGTAAATAAACTATTTTAGTCAACCTATCGTATTATGATTAATGGATCAATTTTTAGAAATTTAACAACTGAAAACTCAACACACAGTTTTATTTAGCAAAATCTCAGAATTGGAAAACTAATGAACTATGACTTATAAACTCCAATGAAGAAGTTGCTTGGGATCCAAAGGAAAATCTATTAATGGTACAGTGAAATTATTTATGCATATATCATTTTCTCTCTGTTCTTAGTTTACTTTCTTTTTTTTTTTTTTTTTGAGCCCTAGAATCAGTGCCATAGAAATATGTGGGGATTTTTTTTTCATGATTCTATCATTTATCAAATTATTAGTCTAACATATCTATTAGCTATAGATCACAATTTGGAAGTTTTTTTAATTCGAAAGGACCAAATTCTATTGCCAGATGGTGCAATTTTCATTTTGTAATCGCCATTTTTAATTGGTCATTTATCTAATTATACCTGAAATTTATTTAAATAGATACATAGAAATTCTCCCTATATGTTTAATATTTCATTTATAAAATCCATGAAAATCTTTTATTTAATATATAAACCTTTATGAGAGGGATTTATTTACTTGTGAAAAATATTTTCTAAGTTGTGATTTTCTACACACATATAAAATATATGTCTGACAACTCATATCTAGATTACTGAGCTAAAAGTGATTCCACTTTTAGTTTAAATATAGGTCATACAAAAATATTACTAAATGATATGATTTCAGCTTGCTGTCGCCAGTTTTAATTGGTTGTTTGCCTAATTACATCATAGCTGAAGTTTATCTAAATAAATATGCAGAAATTTCTATTATAATTTCATATTTTATATATATACATTTGCTCTACTCTAAAGCTGTCTATTGTAAGATTGAATAATCAATGGATAGCAGATGATAGTGTATTATAAAATCTCCATCTTGATGCTGATGAATTTATACATGTCAGCCATTTTTTGCTCTATTTATTCAAATTAATATGAAATTTAAACTCTTATGGTTTTAAACCCAGGTTAACTCTATATTCATCTGACGTCTTGATTAGTTTTTGTATTTTAAAGACTAAATTAAGTTCTGTAAGTATATTATACCTCTTCTGCCCTTTGACCAAGAAGATTAATACCACAATATCACGTGCATGCTTATATGCTCACAAGAACAGTCACTGACCAAGGCAGAACTGGACTGGATGGTGGGAATTTTACTGCACTATAATGTAAAGAGTCCAGTGTTACTCGTAGAATAAGTCAAAATAAGCACTCTTGTAAATCGATAATAGGATCATACGATATTCGCTAGAGCCAATGTGCAGAAGGAATCTACAATTATTAGAGAACTGAGGTCTCTAAACTATATAGAAATTGATCTGGTATCATATATATATAATTATGCAAATTGGTTAACCTGGGTTTAAAACACAGCTTTTTTAAAAATTTCATGTTATTTGTTTGAAGTGGTGGCTAGATTAGTTGTAGAAAAAATCCTAGTAGTCACTGATGAAGGTAAGAGCCATAAACTGATTTAGACATGGGATTTTGTAGCTCTTAAATCATTTAGTGCTCATCGAATACTAAATCTTTACAGTTGATTGACCCTTGAGTAGAGTGAAAATAACTATTCTTAGAATTGTATGAAACAGTCGTCATATTATTGTTTATATATTACATAGTAATTAGTTTTTCATCCAACAATTACATTTTCATAAATTCTAATTATAAATAATAATTGAAAATATATGCAGAATAGTCTTACACTTTTCCAAAATATATTTTTATGATTTCATTGCTAAAAAGTTTTCTATTCTCATCAAGTACAGTAGTTAATTGCAATTGATTCAGAATGAAAACTACATCTCTCACAATCACTTTTTATTTTATTTTATCATGGCTATTAATATGAGTACTTTCTTTCATTTGAAATAGTTGATTGAAGTTTAAAAAATAAAATTTTAGCAAAATCTTAGATTAATTATATGCTTTAAAATGATTTTGTTATCTTTATTATATACACCATAAGAAATATTACTGAAAATATTTTTCAGATTCATCATAAAACAAAAAAATCTTTAATTAAGTAACTGAAAAGAATTTATTTCATTATCAAGTTTGTTTGAAAGTTGGAAAAAAGAGACAATCCTGTAAAAAATTGTATTAAGAGATCTATAATTATTAATAAATTAATGAACTTTTCTATGTATATATAGTAAGTCCCAGAGAAAAAGTGTCTTACGATTGGTTTTCTCAGCATGGTTTTTGCAATGCCATCTCTGAATCAATCTATGTGTTACATAGCACCATAGTTCACAAAAATTTAAGGCACTAGCATGCCTGGATCACAAGTTGCGATGTGAAATGTGACAGTATTTTTCATACCTTAAACAGCGTTTTATCATTCAAACTTTGTTTTAAATTCAGCAAAACTGATGAAATGATTCAAATTATGTATGGCAATGAAGTTGTGAGTCACAAGAATTCGTGATAGCAGGGAGAGCATTGAAGACTATCTACAAGGATACAAAACAAATTGTCCCATATCTATCATAACTCTTGATGCAAACATGCTAGCATTTTTAAAATTTTGGGGTGAATAGCTAAATTAAGTCACTATGTAGCACATTGATTTGAAGATGGCACTGCAGGCAGCTTAGAGAAAAGACCAGTTATCTTTTCATTGGGACATGCTATAAATATAATTATAAATTTTACAAAAGCTATTACCTCATATTGAAAATTTAAGTTCTAAAAGTATTTGCTATAATTATGCTATGTTAGTTATAGCCATTTATCAACGATTGAGGTGTGGATTTTGACATTAAAATTCATCCAGTATGCTTAACTGGAACTTGAACAATTTTTTTTAATGTTACTTTTCCAAGTAAATAGGCATTCTCAAATGAATCTTTAAGAATGTGTTTAAATTGCCATTTGTTAGCAAATCATAATCTTATCAACCTACTTCTACATCCCTTCTGATTTTAAGAATAATTCTCTCACAAATAGTAAAGTATGGTATTTATAATCCTTAAAGATTTCGTGTTTATGATTTCTTAAATAATTTGTGATTCAAAAAATAGTAACCCATATTAGATTTTCATGACATTTAAATATAAACAAATTTATAGATGTTCAATTGTATTGTTACATATATTCATAGAATAATGATGATGAACATCTGAATTATATAAAATCGCCATCTCCACCTCCTGATATCATGATAGAAGATAGTGATCCTGAAGCTGATCTTCAGATGGATGTGATTAAAGATAATTACAATATTCAGTAAGTATTATTGTTTGCTGATGTGATGCATACTATGGTACAAATGTGCATATGTGTGAAATAGATATGGTTAGGAAGTAGCTAAATGTATTTTCAGAAAATGATTGTTGTTAATTCAAAAGAAATCTAAATGAAAACCTGATAGTATTAGGATTCAAACATTAAATAATTTTATAGAGTGACAAAAAATGTTGACCAACTGTTAACCTAATTAGCATTTGTGGCTACAATTCAAGCATAAAATGTCTAAAAATGTTAAGCATTTAATTAACCTTAATGTCTTAAATTCAAGCATAAAATGTCTAAACATTAAATTAGCACATCTAAATGTGTATATGTAAATAATGGATTAAATCCACATCTTTCAGGATACTATTTGCTCATAACCTGAGAGGGGGATAGTTTACTCCATTATTACATATATATAATGTACCACTATTGAACAGCATTACATGTTTCGTAATTTTTAAGAGATAATTAAATTATAAGTTGCTTAAAGATTTTTTTTTTTTAAACAAAAATTTAAACTATAAAAATACTGCGTCATATTTTTCTTTTAGAATAAAACTTCTTAGCAGGAGTGGGGGGCGGGGGCGGAATGTATAATAGAATTAAAGAAAAGTTAGAACTTTCTCTTTTTTTTAAAGAAAAGAGCTTTTATAAAGTAAAAGCTAAATAAATATGTAAAATTTAGAAAATGTAATTAATTTAAAAGATTACTGATTAAATTGTATTAATTTAAAAAAAGACTGTAAACTATCTTATCGAGATCATTTAGATGAATCTGAACAGATTAAGGCAAATGTAAAAGTTAATTAATTAAAGAAATGTAAAATTAATTAAGACAGATTCTGCCAAGATAAAATAAAACAATGAGAGAATTAAGATATAAAAATTACATCTTGGTTATTGTTCTTCAGTCGGGTTCGTGTTATTGCTATATAATCTGGTCAGCATTTTATCATCAAGTTATTCCAGTCATCAATTTGTTATTAGTCTGGAGTTCGGGTTCTTTCTTAAGAATGCAGAATATTCGGAAATTGTAAATGCAATAGTAAACCAATCATTACTGCTGCAATCAACATTAATGAAGAGGCCGCATAAGCCATAGAAGTGTCTGATAGGGCTTCATGCCCTCAGCCATCAAGTATTCCGCTGAATCAGGACCTGGAGTCAATGCCGAGGTTATGAAGTAAAAGCTGCCACATACCCTCTCTCTCGTTATTCAACATAAACCCGGAAGGAAAGCCATGAATCCATCGATGGAGGAACAAAAGGCCAACCGGTTGGAAAGCAAAACCATTGGACAATACGCACAAAATAAAACCTGGGTAAATATACTTTTAAATAGCTGTGTGCACACTTAATTTTAAATGAAATGAACTTTAATTAATGGACTATTATAACTATAGTTTAAAGTCATTCATACTTTTCCTATGTAAAATTTATTGTTGTTTTATATTATATTAAATATATGAGTGCATAAATAATTGAATATTAATGTTTGCCTTAATTGTTATTTTGTCTGTTTTCTCTTTCTCTCTTGTCACTGGCATCATCGGTAAAATAGTGTAGAGTTATTTTATGTGTTAAGTAAATATGCTGGACCCTGAGACAGAGTGTGAGCTAGTCATGAGATTTTTTGAGCGCTGGGTTGTGGACCTGTCATCCAGGCATACTAATTTTGAATTATGATTAGCTAGCACCTGAGGTTTACCTCTAAACAAATAAAATGCTTTGGATGGCAGAGGTTTGAATCTAGCAGTTGAGATGGACCATGGTCTGGAAATGTGATCGTGTTATGCTTTGCATAGCTCGATCTGACCGTGGATATCATTGCTATTGATGGTATTCTCCCCTCTGCTTGAAGGGGCGGTCTGTCACGTAATATTAAAAATTATGTTAAATAAAGTTTAAAGCCCAATTAAGCAACTTCTTTTAAATGGACTATCGAAGTAGCACATTTATTTGCAACTTTTAAAATTTTGTAACTAACTTTTGGCAACTTTGTGACTGCAGTGACGGACCAGCCCTTCAAGCAGAGGAATAAAATATTATTGATGGAGTAACTGTCAATGGTACCTATGGCCAGATCGAGGCTATACAAAGCACAGCCTACGATAACGTTTCCAGGTCATAGCACTTCTCAACTGCTAGATCAACACCCTACATGCATAGCACTTTATTTGTTTTGACCATACAACTCAGATGCCATTCAACCATATAAATTATATATGGTCAGTACGCTCAGACAATAGGCCACAAATCTAGTGCTTGGAATATCCCAAGCTAGCTAATACTCTGTATCAGGGGTCCAGCGCATTTATTTAACACATAAAATAACTATACTCTTAAATTAATAGTGACGCAGTGACAACAGAGAGAGAGAATAGACCAAATAATAATTAAGCAAACAATATTTATTCATGCACACATATTTACTATTACATAACACAAAATATGTCATAGAAAAATTTATAATAGTCTTCGTTTCTTTGGTTTTGGTTTACATCAGTGTTACTTTCCAACTGGTTGGCTCTTTTTGGTCTCCATCGATGGTTTCAGGTCATGTCTTGGCTTGATAATGGGGGGGAGAGGTTATGCGGCACCATCTATTTTACCATTTTGGCATCAGTTTCCAGTGAGGGCTCAGGTGGGACAGTTGATTTGCATAGGACTTTGGGGCCTGAAGCCCAGTCGAACACTTCTAAGGCAGTCTGACAATGCACACTAATTCTGCCGTGTCTGCAATAATATTTTCCACAGCACTAATGAATGGTTCAATTCTGTCCTGGAGCAATGAATAACGTAATGCACAAAATGAAAACTCGAATGACATACAGACCACAAAATTATGCTTAAAGTATTCATTGAATAAATTTCTTGCTTTTAATCAATAGTAAACTTATAATTGATAGACATGTTTGCATAAACATATATAAAAAAAAATTAAATGCGTACATTTTGCAACTTAAATATTTTGATTGCATAATAATATTTTGTAAAGTAAATAAAGTTTAAGTATACAATTCATATGATTTATAACAATGATTTCTTATATTTTTAGTGATACCTTTTCCAATGATGGCTTATTTATAGAATAATAATTACTATTATATAAGTGTTGGGTATTTCAACTTTTAAAACGAGTTAGCGTTCTTTATAAATGAATTTAAAATGTTTACATATATATTTTCCTTTCAAAACATTTTAACTATCACAAGAGCTGATGTGTGTCTCCTTTCTTTGATCAGGTGGAAATTTTTAAACAAGCAAATGATTTTTATAAAATTTATTATGGAATAATTTTCTATTTTAAATAGATGTTCGCATAAATGAAAAGCAAAAATTTTGAAGATGAAATTTATTTGTTTAAGCAATTAAATGACATATTTCATATTTTATTTTTTCTATTGGCAAAAGTAACAAAGTTTTTCAGATTATATTTTGATGGCTGCCAACTTAAATGAAGAAATTTTCCTTTCTTTCATATAAAATTTTTGTAGTAATAAAATAACATTTTATTATAGACTGCTACCACATTTAATAGCTTTTCAGCAGGATGACCAATTATTAAATTAGCATTACCTGAATAGTTTAAGATGATTTTTGAAATAGTTCAACTTTACTTTGTTTAGAAAGTAATAAATATCATAATAATTTTTATTAGTCATTCACTATTATATTAGAGATTACCTATTTAATGAATACTATTTTTGTAGTGTAATTTTCATTACATTACTCTCTCACAAGATAGGGATTGGTTCCTATCCTTTTTACACCTCTCCACAAGGTATTAAAAGTGGATAGAAACCAGTCCTTATTTGGTGTGTGAGTGGTGTAGTGAAAATTATACTACAGAAATATTCATTAATAGAGATATTTTTGGGGGAAGGAAATTAGAATTGAATTAATTTTACTCTCCATTGAATTTCTACTTAGTTAATTTTTAAGTGCAATACAATACCAAGATCATTTATTAAATGAGAATGTAAGTGATTTATAATAAAAATTAACTTTGTAACATCCTTCTGCTTCTCTTCACCATACCATTCTTCTTAGCTCTCTGGCTCTAATCCTAATTAGTTATTGGTTTATCACTATCATATGACCTTTTTGTTTTTGTTCTATAACTCAATTCATTATCTCAAAATAATAATGTAAAATAGAATATTGCTTAAAACTATTATAAAATGTAATTATCTAAAATAAACATTCTCATGTAATGTATGTGATATGTGTGGATATGCTTAAACGCACATACATATATAGATATAAACTTAATGAGAAAATTAATAAGTTTAATAGATTAAAGAATTTTAAAAGACTGATTCTTTTAAAATAGTAAGTAAAAGATTTATAAATTTTTATGATTAGGAAAAGATTATTTTCTAAAAGTAATATGTCTAATTAATGAGAATAGAATACGCCGTTAATGAAATAAACAATTAAAGGAATTTGAGTTAGATTTACTTATAAAATAAATGACAAACTATAAAAATAACTCATTAATTAAAGTCAGAAAGATAACAATGCAAATTCTTGTATGGAGATTGAAATGAAGAATCACCTGAGTGGACAGGCGGAAGTATGAGAAGATTAAAATAATGAATACCTCTGTACTAATTTGATGAACAAGAACTATACTTGTTTCTTGGAGCTTTACCTGTGTACACAGACGTATATATTGGAGTAGATTGTCTCCCATGGCACAGTGACTTTATGTGCAGAGAGTTGGCCTCCGAACATGAAAACATTCAGCTAGGACTCTTATGGGTTGTATTGAATTACATTATTATTTATGTATGCCATTGGGCCTTATTATGTATAACCATTGTATATATGTAAATAGTTAAAATACTATTAAGGATCGTTCATAAATTATCTAAATATTAACTGTTTAGTAGTGATTTGTACTTCTGGGAAATGCCCTCTTAGATCAGTTAGACATAGCAGTATGTTAATGTAATCATCTATACAGGTGTGTGCATACACATACCACCTATTTAAATATTGTTCTAAAATTGAATTTGGCCATTCTCTCAATTAAAATCTATTGTTGAAGGATTTTTTTTTTAATAAAATAATTTTAACTTGATTAACAATATATATTTTTATGAAACAAAATACACTATCAAAATATACATAACTGTTCAACTGTTAATGATTTATCAATTAATTTTCTTAGCAATAGATTAGGTTGACTAGGCTGTTGCCATATGGTTTGTCTGTGATCATTATGATGTGCATTGCTTTCTAATGTTTATATATATATATATTGTACCTAACTGAAGTGTCACTTAGTTCCAAGAGGTAATCAAGTTTATCTTAGCTTAACCTTTTGTTTAAAATTTCGGATTTAAAAAAAATAATGATGATAAAAATGGAAATTAACTTAGTTAATTATTAAAATAGGATAATCTAAATATTTTAATAGTGTCAGTTGGTTTGATAAGGGATGTTAGGTAATAATTTAACATAAGCAAATGTTAAAAAATAATTGTGAATTTATAAATAGTATTAAATGTATTCTAAAATAACTATCGTATAATCCATTCTAATGTCTAAAGAATAATAATAAGATATTATTATTAAGTTGGAATAAGTAAGTAATAAATTTTAAAAAAAAAATGATATGTAAGTTTTTATTAAAAGGAAATAAGAATATTTGTTATTAGTTTTGTAGTTTAGCATTCTAGTTATAAAAGTTAGTTAAATTAAATAATCATTAACATTTTATTGTTGTAATTTTAAAAATAATTTTAAACAATTAATGTAACGCCAGACTTATGTGAGAATATGTGCATGCAGAGACATGGAAACATAAGAATAAAAAAATAATTTAACTCCCATATTGTTTAAAATAAGTAAATAAAGCAAATGTGTGGATAAAATTATTTTAAATGAAATATTTAAGGGTTTAATAAAGGGTATAACTTTAAATTTTATATTTATTACTATTGTGTTATGTAAAATATCATTAAAAAACATTTGTTGCATAATATTTGTTAATAATAAAATTTTGACTTTGCAGCTGAAGGTCACGTGGTATGGGAAAATTATATTGATTACGTCAGTAGATTGATTCCACAGCTGGTTTGTCAGAATATTAAAATTTAATAAAAAATAATTTTTATTGGTTTTTAAATGAATTGTAGGTGGATGAAAAATTGTGAGATAAAACGGAGATCGAGGGACCATCCAGGGGCTGATCTTGTTTGGATTCAACTGGTGTGGATCTTAAAAATTTTATTAATAAAAGTAATTTTTTTTTAAAGAACTTGATATTTCTAAAAAAAATACAAGTATGTTTAAAATATTTAAAATCGTCCTGTAATGTTGGAGGGCTAAAAAGAAAAGGTAATCCGTTTTTCTGACAATTTGAATTTCAGTCGAGGCATAGAAATTATAGTTAAAAAATGTCTAGAATAAATGAAGCATCTCACATATTATATGACTTTAACTTGTTTAATTTTCTTTACTTGGAAATAAGGTTAAGGAACAAACTATTAATCATTTCCATAGATAAGCGTTCGGTTGTATTAAACTATTTTGAAAATAAAATGCTAATTATTTTTCCTGTTAGATTAAAAGTATATGTAAAAAAAAAAAAAAGAGAAATTTTTTTTTTAAAGTTTAAAAAAGAACATTATAAAGAAGCTGCTACGTTCGATTACAGTGAAACTATAAAGAATGATTTTTTTTTAAAAAAAAAAAAGAAAAGTTATTACTTATATCTTGACATATATAAAAATGATTTGTTTAGCTAAACGCAAACAGATAATATATACATTTTAAAGGATAATTCTTATTTACACCGTAAGAAAGGACACGTATTTGGAAATAAAACTTTAAAGCAATCTATAATGATTAATAATGAATTAATAGTTATTGAGTACATTATAAATGGTCATACTTGCCAGTATTTAAAAATAACTTTATGGCATTAATTATAGCATATAAATGGAGAAATGTCTTGAACAGTAAAAAAATTTCTACTCTCATATTTAAAAGTAAGCAAAGGAAATTAATTTTAAAAATAAATACGTCTTGGAATATTATTAGGAAACTATTTAAAAAACTATATTTTAAAAGAAGTGTTTTCCTAAAAGAGGATAAAGAACTTCAGATAAAGAAATATATATTATTATTATTATTATATGCAATTTTGAACTCGGGATCCTATAAATAAATTAAAGTGTGTTCAGCTGAAGAATTTATTTTGTTTCATGCCGGCTTAATCTTATTATTTAATTTTTTTTTTTAAATTGTTTAAAAAAATATTATTAATGAACTATTGAACATTTTCGTTTGGAAATGATTGCCATGTATATAAATGTATTAGTTGAAGCTTCGAATTCAAATCGATATCTTAACCTGGATAAATTGTCTACACGTTATGAAATGGAAAAATCGTCACGGAGCGGAAATATGAACTTAAATTAATGTATTTTTTTTTTTTTATGGTCTGCTTTATTGGTTTAAAAAAAAAAACCATAAAAATATTTATGCTATAATATTTTTTTTTTTGTAACACTTTTGCATAAATATACAGGTAAACTAGGGTTATAATTTTAAAACGAAATAGGTTTATTTGAATGAGCAAATGTTTTTTGCCATTCTTAAGTAGATTTAGTTTATTTATTAAGCATTACACTAGCTAGTTTCTATTTAATAATTTTATTATAGAGATTTAAATATCACAGTCTTATTTTCATATAAATGGGATGTTTTACTCAATTTTTATTTTAAATTTACTAAAGAAGTTTATCAGAGAATATCCATTCATTTGTTTTATGAATGTTATATTAATAATAATTACAAATATTTTATATTCATCGAGAAGTAAATATTCTTGCATTTAATTTACAATTTTAAAAGTCCACTAGTTACTATATTTTAGCATTTAATATTTTGTTATGTGTGCATTGTGCCTTGCCTAGAATTTTATATGCATTTAATTTTAAAGTATTTTCTACAGTAGTCAGTTGACACATAGTTTGCTTTGTTGGTTCGAACATTGGATATACGTTTTGTATTTTTATAAATTTCTTGGAAATAACTTAGTTTAGGTGAAGTATATATCTTGCTATTAGTTAGTCTTTGTTAGCCTCAAGAGTTAGGCTTAGTTTATAATTTTTGAATATGCTTTATGGAGTAGATAAATCCTCCATCCTTATTGTATTGTATTTCCATGATTTGATAGTGCTTGTCCCCAAAAAAGAGGGTATTGTATTGTATTTTTCAGTGATGATGATCACATTTATAAGCATTGGAAATCCCATGAGAGGATTGTGCTTTTCTGGTGTGTTCCTGTTCCCAGATGTACTGAAGATGAATTCCAGACATCTTAATTTTGCCTCATAGTTAGGTATTTTGGAAACCACCACATTCTTTTCCAGCTCTGAGGAGCCTAGTATTTTTATATTTTTTGCCTATCATTCATGATGACTTAATGCTAATTCCACCACAGTAGGTGATGTTGCATTTGTTTTAGATTTGTGATGACAAGATATGCTTGTTTGAGGAAATGTATTTCTTCAGGTAGTTGTAGCTAATTTAAGGCTCATAGGTATATCAATGTTTGAATTGTGTTGCTATGATAGTTTTATCACGCACAAGCTAACCAACAATAAGTTATATTTATTTTAAAGTATGTTAAATATGCATATGGTATAAGTGGCAATTCACACATACTAATTTAATATTTTCATCCAGAATTTTGCCGCTGGATTTGTAAGTCTGTTACATCATTATCTTTAAAACATTGAGGGAATAATTTTATGTGGACTAAAGTTATTTAAAAAAAAAGTATAACTGATCTCTGATGAATGATTGTCCCATACACTTAAGTTAGTCTAATTTTAATATTAGCTTAATCTGATTTAAACATATATCTAGCTATGATATTAGTTATATCCATGAAACTAGTAATGATATTTTTCAAAAGTATTGCTGAATATGCTTATTCCAACTTAGCGTTTGTTAAGTTTAGGAGTATAAAATTAAGCTTAGAGTTTTCAATATAAACCTAGTTCTGTGTGTCATTCTGATTATTAGATGACACAATAATGTTATCAATTAGTCTAATAAAGAAGGATAGTAGTGTGCTTATTAAGTACATATGATAATTAAAGTTTAAGCTTTTTTTTTTTTTGAGAAAAATATAATTATTAAAAGAAAGTAACAGTGAATAACCTTTGTAGGTTATTAAGTGTATTAGTGTAAGTTAAATAAAACTGTTAAGAGTCCAAATAATGATATTAAATCTTAGTGCGGTATTGGCATTGTTTGTATTCTCTACATTTGTAGACATGTCTTCTCATTATTAATAAATCAAATTATTATTATTTCAAAAGTTTTGTTTTGTTTGTTTTACTTTTATATGAGAATATATTATTGTCTTGGGTTCCAAGTTCACAAAATCTTAAAATGTAAAAATTATTTAATCTTCAATTCAGAAATTTACAAGTATATTCTAAGTTAATTAAATATAGTTAATATTGTCTTCAATTCAGAAATTTACAAGTATATTCTAAGTTAATTAAATATAGTTAATATTGTCTTGAAAATTAAAAAAAGCTATGTTAAAGTAAATGATTCTCATATTGAATCATAAATACAGATAATTGCATTAGAGCAGATACCTAATTAAATACTTAGTTAAAAATTTATTTTTTTATAATTATCTGTATATCTTTCAGACTGAAGATTATGCAATATCAGATTAACAATAATAGTACTTCAGAAGAATATTTTAATTAGTATTATTTTAAAAGCTGCACCTTATCTTATATTCACTGCACATCATCTTAAATCTGATATATTTAAAGAATTCTAATTCATTTGCATTTGAGGTCTTTAGTGGTTGTCTGTGAGTATGGAAAGGCATTAAAAGTACTGGTGCTTTTCTCAAGAACTGGACAAGCCACAACGCTACAGAACCACCAAGAAGCCTGCAATTCATAATTTTTTTTTTAAATGTTCTCTAAAAATCGCTTAATTTTAGAAATGGTACCCCTTCCCCCCCCCCCCCACACCGCACGAGACAAATCGGTCAAAATTGCTGAAATTGAAATGTAAAAAAAAAAATAGCTAAAAATCACTTAATTTTAGAAATTGTAGACCCCCCCCCCCCCGCCGCCGCACGACAAATTGGTCAAAAGCGCTGAAATTGAAATGTATAATTGAAGAAAAAAACTATAATAAAAGCCTACCAAATTAAACAAAAACATACTAAATGTCAAAGCGATTTAAAAAAGAATCATTCTTCAGTTATCTAACTAACAGATAATAATTCAAACCTCGTAGTAACCTGTAATAGCATATTAGTTTATATCAAAAATTATTGCAAATAAAAAATCGCCCCTCCCGCACAAAGGGTTCAATGAAAAATAAGCAAAGTGCAAATTATGAATGCTATTTTTAAAATCCTATGAAATAAATGAGAAGAAAAAATATAATAAAAGCCTACGACATTAAACAAAAACATACTAAATCTCAAAGCGATTTAAAAAATGTATATATATTTATAAAATGTAAAAATAACAGCACGAAAAACTGCGGGAAATGTCTTAAAAAAAGAATCAGTCTCAGTTATCTAACTAACAGATATAATAATCTTTTATTAATAAAGATTCTTTTTGAAAGTACATATTAAGTAATCAATGTTCCTATTATATAGTTTATATCAAAATTATTGCAAGTACTCGGATTAAGTCGCACATATATAAAATCAACAAATATACATAAAATAATCAGAATAGAAAATACAATTTGAAAGTAATTTACCAATTTCCCTGGGGAGTGAGTTCATCTTTCAGCAGGTCGTTGAATTTTTTCATCCTTACATATATATATATATACAGGTATATATGAGCCTGTGTATTTCATCTATCCTTACAAAATGAAACTTTGGCATTGTAGATCACTCCATTAGTGACAAAATATGTATATATTATATGTTTCCCGTCTATTGATCGCGTTTTCTTTCACTTAAAGTTTTTTATTTTTAAAATAACTTACGCACAATTTAGAAACTGAAAAAATAGCTAAACATTTTTGGTACTATATGTAGTATAAAGAAATTTGCCATAACTCCGGTCACGTGACTGATTGATGTTCCAAGTTTTATAGCGGGAAATTGATCTCTACGTTTTTAAAATCAACCAGTGTATTTTTTTTTGTACAAAAGCACCCTATTTTTTTAAAAAATGGAAAATAATACTTTTTCTCGTTTTAAATTATAAATCAATAATATCAACAAATTAAAAATCCTTCTGTTTCTTTTCAAAAACTTTATTTTCTTGTATCAATACTAAACATATATTTATAAGTTGTGAGTGGAGGGAGTTTGAAGATGGTAAATGTAACAATTTATATAATATAAAACTCCAACATTTCAACTGTTTTTATCTTCTTACAGTTATGTTTGGAGTTTTATATTATATAAATATGTTCAGTATTGATATAAGAAAATAAAGTTTTTGAAAAGGAAAAGGATTTTTAATTTGTTGATATTATTGGAGAACATATATATTTTAAAAGAAAAAGTGATTGTACATTTGCAGTGTTATAATATATGATTATAAATCAAATAATTTATATATATACATTTTCTCAAAATATTGATCCATCAAGCTTTCTGGGGTTTCTTGGGAGGGGCTTCCTCCGTTATTATTTGGCTTTGGGATGAAAGGAAGTAAAACGAAAACATTACTGTTCAATTTAGTTTGTGCTTTAATGAAGACAAAACTTAACCCTAACATGTAATACTTTTTATTTATTGTTTGAAAAAAATTCGAATGAAAACTGCTATACACATTCCATTCCATAAGTTTTAAAGTTTATACAGCTTTTTATGGACACACGTGCGCACAACAAATTAGAATTAAAACAACTAATAAACAGACATTTAATCAAAAACTGACACGCAAACAAATGAAGGCAAAAGACTAGATTTCTTTAGGTTATGTGTTTATTTATAATAAATAAATAAAACAAACACAAATTCAAGTTAAACTAAGACCTTGATATAAACACAAAAAAAACTAAGACCTTGTTGCAAAACCAATCAGTCATGTGACCCGAGTTCTGGAAATTTCTTTATACTACATATAGTACCAAAAATGTTTAGCTATTTTTTCAGTTTCTAAATTGTGCGTAAGTTATTTTAAAAATAAAAAACTTTCCTAAGTGAAAAAAAATGTGATCAATAGATGGGAAAAATATAATATATATATATATATCCATATTTTGTCACTAATGGAGCGATCTACAATGCCCAAGTTTCATTTTGTGAGGATGAACAAATTCAACGACCTGCTGAAAGATGAACTCACTCCCCAGGAAAATTGGTAAATTACTTTCAAATTGTATTTTCTATTCTGATTATTTTATGTATATTTTGTTGATTTAATATATGTGTGACTTAATCCGAGTACTTGCAATAATTTTGATATAAACTATATAATAGGAACATTGATTACTTAATATGTACTTTCAAAAAGAATCTTTATTAATAAAAGATTATTATATCTGTTAGTTAGATAACTGAGACTGATTCTTTTTTTAAGACATTTCCCGCAGTTTTCCGTGCTGTTATTTTTACATTTTTTATAAATATATATACATTTTTTAAATCGCTTTGAGATTTAGTATGTTTTTGTTTAATGTCGTAGGCTTTTATTATATTTTTTCTTCTCATTTATTTCATAGGATTTTAAAAATAGCATTCATAATTTGCCCTTTGCTTATTTTTCATTGAACCCTTTGTGCGGGAGGGGCGATTTTTTATTTGCAATAATTTTTGATATAAACTAATATGCTATTACAGGTTACTACAAGGTTTGAATTATTATCTGTTAGTTAGATAACTGAAGAGTGATTCTTTTTTAAATCGCTTTGACATTTAGTATGTTTTTGTTTAATTTGGTAGGCTTTTATTATAGTTTTTTTTTTTTAATTATACATTTCAATTTCAGCGCTTTTGACCAATTTGTCGTGCGGCGGCGGAGGGGTCTACAATTTCTAAAATTAAGTGATTTTTAGCTATTTTTTTTTTACATTTCAATTTCAGCAATTTTGACCGATTTGTCTCGTGCGGCAGGGGGGGGGTACCATTTCTAAAATTAAGCTAGCGAATATTAAAAAAAAATTATGAATTGCAGGCTTCTTGGTGTTTCTGCAGCACCGCCTGGTGGCTTGTCCAGTTCTTGAGAAAAGTACCATTTTGTGAATTAATATTTGTTTTGTTTATTACTTTAAGATTGAACGTATTATAATTATTTTATGGTCAGCTAAGATGTCATTTATTTATTAATCACAGTAATTCTTTAATAGGCAACTTAACTTAAACTTTAATTTTACACAAGAGTGTTAGTTTTAAAATCCCTGAGGTTATTTACTGTTGTTGTTTTAGTAAATATAATTCTATAAGATAATATTTTAAAGCAAAGCATCATAGGTTTTATTCAGAGTGTATAATTTATTGGTAGGATTAATATTGTAAGCATTGATTAGTGATTTTAAATAATCTTTTGTATGGTTTATTGAAATATTAATATGCTGTAGTAGTTATAGTTCATCAGTATTGGATTTGATCTTTATTTGCTTATATATCTCTGGATCATCATCTCTTTTCTTTAAATTTATTGTAACCCCACTGAGCCGAGTTGTTAAGAGTCTCTCATTTATATTTTATTTCATTTCATTTCAATTTTATTCCATTTCTTTTCATGTCATTTCTCATATCTTTCTATCATCTCAACCATTTAAAACATTCGTTAAGAGTTTCTTCTATCATCTCATTTCATTTCTCTCTCCTTTATTCCATCTTCTTATATTTCTCTTTCATATCTTTCCATCTCATTTCTTTTCTCTCTCTATTATATATATTATTTCTATTACTTTTCCCCATTTCTTTTCCCTCTCAATTCTTTT
Source organism: Epiperipatus broadwayi (assembly GCA_028023455.1). Lineage (NCBI taxonomy): Eukaryota > Metazoa > Onychophora > Udeonychophora > Euonychophora > Peripatidae > Epiperipatus > Epiperipatus broadwayi. Next base: position 25,766,078 of record JAQFVV010012394.1, on the reverse strand, counting down.
CTTTTCCATCATTTATTCTTACCATTATCATTAGTTCCATTTCATTATTAGCATTTTCTTTTCTATCTCTTCCTCTTTCTTTTTCTCACACCCCTCTCCCATTTCATTATTAGTATTATATTTCTCTTTCTCTCTCTCTCTTTTCTCTTTCTCATACCCCCCATCTCATTCTAAAAGGGTTACAATATATATAATATAAATCGATGTCTGTATTTCTTCAAAATAATATACGCAGATTTATAAATAAATATTTAAAAATACAGTATTTAAAAGCTTATAAAAAATATATGTATAACCGTCACTTAGGAGCACTTTCAACCAACTTGTGGCTTTGTCAACTATCACGTTTAAAATGTCAGCTTTCCCATAATTCTATGATGTCAACTTTCCCATAATTCTGTGATCTTAATGTTTGCTGCTTGCCTATTAACCAAATGTTGCTTATATTTACATATCAACATCGCCTCTTTAATTTTCCTTTTATTATTATTTCTTTCAATTTCCAATATTTTTACGTTGTTATAATTAAAATCGAAACCATATATACATGATTTATTATGATCATAAAAGACAGAAGCTGATAAATTATCATTATTTTTAAAATTTTGTTTTGTATTTTGAACCCTTTTAAATAACAATAAGTGTTCCTTTGTTCTTTTTTCCAACGTGCACCTCGATTCACCTATATATCTGCGGCCACATCCACATGTCCATTTGTAAATGATACAATTTTTATTTGTAAATAAAGTTTTATCCTTTGAATTGTTTATTAATTTATTTAATGTAGGTGGTGCATAAAATGCAATATCACATATTCTTTTATAAATTTTCTTAATGAAAGTTGCCTGTTGATTTGAAATATATGGTATTGAATTGTTAAAAGTTGGATACAATTATGATTCTGTTTATTATACTATTAAAAATTTTACTTATAAATATAAAAATAATAAAAGTGTTAATTCTTCTGATAAAAAATTGTGGATATCAATACCATATATTTCAAATTAACAGGAAAGTTTCATTAAGAAAATTTATAAAGGAATATGTGATATTGCATTTTATGCATCACCTACATTAAATAAATTAATAAACAATTCAAAGGACAAAAACTTTATTTACAAATAAAAATTGTATCATTTACAAATGGACATGTGGATGTGGCCTGCGGATATATAGGTGAATCGAGGTGCACGTTGGAAAAAAGAACAAAGGAACACTTATTGTTATTTAAAAGGGTTCAAAATACAAAACAAAATTTTAAATATAATGATAATTTATCAGCTTCTGTCTTTTATGATCATAATAAATCATGTATATATGGTTTCGATTTTAATTATAACAACGTAAAAATATTGGAAATTGAAAGAAATAATAATAAAAGGAAAATTAAAGAGGCGATGTTGATATGTAAATACAAGCAACATTTGGTTAATAGGCAAGCAGCAAACATTAAGATCACAGAATTATGGGAAAGTTGACATCATAGAATTATGGGAAAGCTGACATTTTAAATGTGATAGTTGACAAAGCCACAAGTTGGTTGAAAGCGCTCCTAAGTGACGGTTATACATATATTTTTTATAAGCTTTTAAATACTGTATTTTTAAATATTTATTTGTAAATTTGCATATATATATAGGAAGGCATAATACTGTGAGATAATTAAGGTGTTCCATGTCTGTTTGATTTTTAAGAGATCCAAAGGTTAAGCTAGCTAAAGAAGATTTGGATCTTTTGTAGGTTCTATTGAAAAATACAATGCAAAGGAATATGGAGAACGAAGTAGAAAAAGAATAAAGCTGATTAATTTAGTTATAGATGTTAGAAATAATTGTTCATTGTTTATTATATTTTCTTCTAAGTGAATAGGGTCATTCTAATTTCAGAAGGAAAAACTGATAGAAAGACAAGAAATGAATGTTAGAAATCAAAGAAAGTAAAAAAAGATTTGGGTCAGAATTTCTGTGCATGTAATTATAGGATGAACGCATGGTAATATAAACATAGCACTGACATAGTTAATGCAAGAAATGACCTACGATATAAAAACCTCATGATGACCACTTCTGAACTAAAACTAAATGACTGGAGATAGTAGTGAAAGTTATAATGTATATCTGAAATTATTTTTAATAAACTTATCTTAATCTGTTTAACAGATAATTAAATATATTTATAATTTAATAATATTTAGAATTATTGTTATTTAATAAATAGTATAATTTGTTATCTAATAAAGTTGGTATAAAAATGATTTATAAATGTAAAACTAATTAAAACTATTTGTTATTCAATTTATTTCAATAATATTTTATTTTTTAATTTAAATTTTATGTGTTATTTTTAATATATTAACTAAGTTTGTATAAAATGTTTAATTTCTCTCTTTGTTTGTTTGTTTATTTATTAATGTAGAGAATTTGAATCTGAAGCTTTAAGTCAGCCCAGTACAAAAATTTCCAATTTGGAAAACTTGAATCAACATCCTCTTCTCAGTAAGATTCCAAGTGATGTAAGTTTCTTATTTTTTAATATATAAACAAATAATGCTAACATATTCTTTTATGTTCTTAACACAATGCATATACAATATTTTATTACATTCAAATTTTCAAAAATAGCTGTTAGTTTCGGCTATTGAATAGTTGTCTTCAGAGTTGTAAAATTCACAATCCATGTAAATGGCTACCATATAAAATAATACAAAACTTGATTTAATTTATAAAATTAGGGCTGATATAAAAATGATTTGTCATGGATAGAATGAGTGATTTTTTTTCTTTTTCTGAATGATTGTTTATCTAAAAACATGAATTAATCATTGGGGCTAACTAATGAAAACTATTAACAATATTCTGAAATATGATCGTTTTTGTATATATATATTTATTTGAATTATTATACATTGTGAAATTAAAATATGTTTATTACTTATATTTTTAAAACTGACATATCCAAAATGGGCATTTTAAAAATATAGAATCTGCATTTTTTTTATTAAGAACATGTGAATAATGGTTTCATTGCATTCTAGGCAGGTTTCCAGTTATGGTTTATGATCACATATCTGCTTTCAGATTTACTGCATTTATAATTCTAGCAATAACTAAATATATTTTAAATAAAAACATTTTAACTCTTATTTATTTCATACAGTTGCATGGATAAAGAACTACACCTGTGTTTAATCTTGTATAAACTTTTTTTATATTGATACATTTTTTTATATAGATATTGTCATCACATGATCACCATTTCTTATGCTTGTACATAACTGTTATTAAAACAGGCAAAACTCTCCATATAGTGGTGCCACTCAGTGCCAGACAGAGTAATCAATGGATGCCAGGGGATTTTATGCACAAACCTTCTGGTAGCCATTGATTACTCTGGCTGGCACTGTGTGCACTACTATACGAAGAGTTTTGCCTGTTTTAAGATATTATCATTATTAGTCACATGTATTGGAAATATTAAGCTTATAGAGAGCATATTTTTTAAGTTTCAAACCATCTACTAATAATTAAGTTAATTTTTATCTTAAACTAATTTTAACATTTTTAATAACTGACTTTATTTAATTCTTAATAAAATTACTACTTCTTATATATCCCAATGTGAGCCTTTGGCCTTGACATCTGTATGAAGTAACAAACACTTATCCTTGGGATCAAAAAATTAATATAATAGCTATTACTTATTTAAAACTGTACTTTTAGGAGGCCAAATCTTGATAATACAACAAAATCAATACTTTCTTAAGATTGATAAAAATCTATCGATCATTATATTTATATCAAGTTTGTCAGTTTTGTTGAATATGTAAATTGTTGAAATTGGAGTAACTTGAATTTTACACTAACAGTTATAAAAGTAAACCATATACCTAATATTCTCAAGTGTACATCATCTCTCATTAGTGGTAAATGCTATATTTTAAGTGATCATTACTTTTGGATTTTCGCTCTTCAATTAATAATAATGTCTATTTTTTTTTTTTTATCAATATTGGATGATTAATTAGTCTTGAAATTTATTTTTTTCTTGATAACCATCATTTTTGGCATACTCACAAGCATATATCCAGAAGAAATAGATTGATTATCAATATAAAGATTAAAACTTTTGTATTACTTGGAATTTGCACATTAGAAATTTCTCTTTGAAGAAAAATGCTGAGTTGTATAATATATTTTTTAAAACTTTGAACAGATTAATAGACTATGCAAGTCAGCTTAACAAATGGGTATGCATACGAAAATATATTTATTCTCATCTACTTACATGCCATCTAGTGTAAGCCTTAGTGATCAATAAATTCCAAATGGTAGTGGTTAATAAATCCTTATCCAGTGCTGTTCTGGCCAAATATTCCAGACTAGTGTCTAGCTTGTGGCTTTCATCATTGAGGAGCTTTTTGTATTTTTTGATCAGTGCACATGGAGCTTCTTGCATCTACTGTTTGTTAGAGCTTACACTAGATGGCATAAAGTAGTGAGAATAGAAAAATTTGCCAGAATCAAGTGATGTCTTATTGATCATGTACATAATGCCAGAATCAAGTGATGTCTTATTGATCATGTACATAACATGGGTACTAAATAATCATCACTTAATTGCTAAAATGTTTTCTGAGACTTTTAAAGATAAATAAAGAAATGAGAATCTTTTTATCAGCTTTGCTTTGATATCTTTCAGATTACAATGTGTATTCTCTGATGTTCAGTGCAGTTTTGTCCTGATATCTTGCTTATAAAAATCTGCGTAATATTCATCGTCAGTATAATTTTGTTTTATTAATAGTATTTTACCATATTAAAATCTATAATGTAGTTTTAATATTTGAAGTATAGAATAAATTATATTACAAATTTAGCAAGCAGTAGCATACTTTCTTTGACAATTGAGTAATAATAGATGGTTTTAGGATTGTTGGTTTTATGCCTTGTTATTCAGTCTGCTTGCAAACAGAGAAATTAACATAAATTTCTAATTGTATTTGATATTGTAATTCACTAGCTTTTATTATACTTTTGTAACCATACTAATGGAATTTAATAATTTATTTTAAAATAGAACACAATGTCTTATACGTTTTTCTGCAAAATTCACTTTATTACCGCAGATATTAAACTATTGTGATGGCAGATATTTCACAAACAAGAGCAGTTCTCTTCTATAGCGCCATCTTTAGTAATTCCATCCACATACTGGTTTTTGCTTTTACCAAAGAGAACTTGAGATTCAAAATTGTAAACTAAAGAATTAAGTGAAATCAGTAAAAAAAAACATTTTGCTTTTAAGATAAGTATACCATGAATCCTTTTTTTTTTTGACATGACTTTCTAGTAATGTTTCTATATATTTACAATTTATCTTCTTTTTTTAAATATATACATGCATATTCTGCTAGAAAATATAACCCATAATTTTTTAATTTGTACTAATATAAGTAAAACATTTTTTGATAAAGTTCGTATTGCTGCAAAGGTTTGATAATAAAAACATGTATTGAAATCACCAGTCATATACATGGAATATGATATATGAAACAGGCAAAACTCCATACAGTAGTGCCACTCGGTGCCAACCAGAGTGATCAATGGATGACAGAAGGCTTGTGCATAAAATCCCTATCTAATGACTACACATCCAATATCCCTAGACTAGTTTCTGGCTTGTAGCCTTCGTCAGTGAGGCACTGAGTGGCACTACTGTATGGAGAGTTTTGCCTGTTTTAATAACAGTAATGTGCTAGCATAAGAAATAGTGATCATGAGATGTTTAGTGATATGATATATGCTTAAAAAATTTATTTAATCTTAAACCTTTGAAAATATTAATATCAAAAAAGCATCAGGTTCATATGTAATGGAGCATAATAAGACTTAGAATCCTTATTTTTAATAGATAGGACTTTATATATTTCATGTCTTTCACCACTAATATTATTTCATATATAGAGTAATTAATGGCCAGTAGATGGTAATCAAACAGATGATATATTTATGATTGTGGCTTGTCTCTGGTTGGAAATTTTTATGCTAAACCCGTAGTTTAATCTATTCATTTTATTGTATTTAAATTGATGCTTTGCAAATCTTTTGAGTATTTTAGGATTTAAACTTGTTTTTCCCACCAAATCAGAGATGCTTAGTATAGCGGAGGTCACTAAAATATATAGTTATGGACTTTACTGTAGTAACATTTCTTTTTATGTTTATATTTGTGAATGCATTTATATATAAATAATGAATGACATTATTCAGTAGTGATTAGCCAATCTGCCCAAACATTCTTATGTTTGGAATTCGAATTCAGTCAGAATTTGAAAATTTTTCAGAAGCCTGTGAATTTTCAGGCAGAATTATTTAGATAACTGGCCATAGCTAACCAGATGGACATTCAATTACTGATCAGAAAATAGATGTCTATTCTTAGTTAGAAGGTAAAATAAAAAAGTCATAAAACCCTTTCCAACTGGTTACTGATAATGAACAATATTTTACTTTATACTGTTAGAGAGATTTGTGCTTTGTTCAAACATTTTAAGGCTTTGTACTACATTTAATTATCATTATAAATTAGTAAGGAATATTAATTATAAGTAATCAAATTTTTATACTTTTCTATAAGTACTTATTATTAATTACTAATGCAGCTTCTACAAGAGTAGCTATTATCATGAATTGAGTCTGCTTTACAGATTAATATCATTCATCACTCAATGCTTTTATAGATTTAATTCTAGAGAGGGTTAATGTAGATTAAATGTAAGCTTACAGAGTCATGCGATAATTTATTTTATAAAATGCTTCAGCATTTAAAATCATTACCTTTAATAATTTGAAAATATATATGACATGGTTGTGTTAAATATGAGAAGTGAAATTAGATTTTTATATATGAATCATTAATAACTTAAAATATGGCCTTCTCTATTCTTTCATTTTACCTTTAATTCTTTCTCGAGCTTTTTAACTACTTTACATTTAGTAAATAATATGGCATTAAAATTTGAAAAAAATGGCTAAGCAAAGCTTATTTGGATCTGGCTATGATAAAGATGTCCTGCATTGAAAGTATGGATTAGCAATTTTTTTAAATTTTATTGCTGCATTATTCATTAATTGTCCACACATTCTTGTGGAATATAATTTTACATTTCACCATAATTTAGGTATTTTCTTTATGCATATATTTATAATAAAATGTATACAAACAAATGCATACATAAATATTTTCAAACTTAAATTCCAAAAATCATTTTCATAAAAGTTTAAAAGATTACATAGGGAATTTTACCAATCTTATTATTATATATGTATTTATTAACTCAAGTTGTGTTAATTAAGTTTAAAGATGAAATTATTTATTTTAATAAAAATTTTCAAAAATGCGAATGAGAAAGAAAGAAAAAATTAATTGTATTGAAAAAAAACCTTGCTCGGATTTTGTTCCTATAATAAGGAACGTTTATGGAGCTTTTTCTTTATGCTTACTTAATATGATTTTATATCTCACATCTTCATTTAATGGATGAAGAAATGTAATAATAATTTAAAAAATTTCAGTTATATAATTTTTTTTTTTTTTTACAATTTATCTATAATTATAAAAACGTAATTTCAAAACTTTTATACCATTTCCAACTTTCTTATACATAAGAATAGGAAGAAGAAGGGAGTTGTATTACTTTCAAAACTTTTAATAAACTTTTTCTGTGAAAATATAATTCAAGATAAATTACATACAAATGTATATGGAGAAAAGCTTTTTTTAATCCTAAAAAGAATCCTGCCTTCCCTTTCAAAAATGAACTCATTTACATCTAGCATTCAAATTGTATGCAAATTCCCTATACTGTTTATTCTTTAATAAATATCACAAACTCTTCATAAAACTATTGCTATGAATATGATTACCAAGTAGTTGAAAGCATTCTAGGGACAGTCGAAACTGTAAGGAGAATAAAGAAGTTTTTAAGAAAATTTGTTGCATTAAAGTGTATAAGAAAGAAGTGTTATAAGCAATATATATGGCATACTATGCTATTAGGATTGAATAAAGCTTTTCTCTATATAGATTTGCATGTATTTATTTTGAATTTATAAAAATGATTTATTATAGATAGCAATGTTAAGTCTTGCTACTGATATTATCATCATAAACAAACAAAAAATGAATTACAATTAAGTCTTTCCTGTTTTTCAAATTTATATCTGAATATTTATTTTGTTTTAAGTCTTTTTTTTTTTCAGTTAGAATATTTATATTTTATTTGAGGAATTTGTGTGATGTTATTGTTTATATATATATATTTTAATGGATCTAATAATAAAATTTAATTTATTATATCTTAAAGAATCTTATTTTTAATTCTCATATTTTGTAGATTTCATGTTTAGAATTGGAAGAAAATTTAGAGGGTTTAAAAGATCTTCAATTTAATATAATGGAGGAAATTTGTGATTTCATGGATCAGAAATCATTTATTGGATCATCTCCAAAATTACAACAGCTTCAGACTCTAAGGTAGGTATGGGTATGTATGAGTATATATATTGTAACGGAACAGTGGTATTAAGTGTGCTATCAGATTTCTAATGATGATACTGTATAGTATCATCTAGCCCCAGTAATTGGTCATTAATGGGACCGGATCACACACTTAATAACCTCCATTCCATTATAAATGGTGTCCAACATGTTGGGGCATGAACTCAAATGGTTGTCATATCATCGTACATTGTAAAATTTATATAATGATCAGTAACGATTTCAAAACCATAGGTTATCATGCCACTACAAACGATACTGCTATGAAATAATCTTGAACCTACAGGATTATTTCATCAAAGGTTGAATCTAGAAATAGCACTTTTACATATTACACAGTGTCTCGAAAGAATTAGAATTAAGATTATTTAATGAATAGCAAATTCAAAGAAATTAAAATGTTACAATAATATGGGAGCTAAATTAACTTAATATGTGGCAGGTGGAAATCTGATAAATGAGGAACTAAAAATAATAATAAAATAGCTGATAGTTAACCAATTAATTGGAGATCTGAACAAATTGCATGATAACCTGAAGTGCTGGATGAGAAGGAAATAAACATTAGCTTATAGTAGATGTCTGAATGTAGTGAAACCTGTGATATTGAATGAGTCTTATTGTTAAAAAAATAGTTCATTATAAAACTAGCAAATATCGTGTAAAGCAGAGATCAGAGAGGAGTTAGGAACAAAGGATAGGCAAAATCCTGTTTAAAAAAAGGGGGATAGAAGTGTCCATTTCAGAGGATATAATGGAACAGGACAATGAGATATCCTGGAGGATTGGAGATAAAATACACCTGCTTTAAAAAAAAATAATGGTTGTGGAAAAGCCAAGAGAGCAGATTATGATTATGATGCTAACAATGATTGACCAACAAAATAGTAAGTTGGACCAAATGAAGGCAGATCTTGCTGGATTGAAATCAGGGATGGGATCCATGAAATTAAATATAGCCAAACTGACTCAGTTTAAAAAATAAACTTCAATAGTTTCTCTTCGTCTTTCCTTTTTTATTTTTGCCTTTCTAATATATAACATATATTAACCACATTCCACTCTTTTTACACTTTAAAGCAAAATATATTTATTAATTTTACAGTTTCAACTGTTCCTAGCAGCTGTCATCAGATCTTATTATCTACTAAAACTTTCTTTCCTCCATCAACTTATTGTCTACTAAAACTTACTTTCCTCCACCAAAATGATGGAGGAAAGAAAGTTTTAGTAGATAATAAGATCTGACGAAAGCCACTAGGAACAGTCGAAACTGTAAAATTAATAAATATATTTTGCTTTAAAGTGTAAAAACAGTGGAATGTGGTTATTATATGTTATATTTAGAAAATAGAATGGATAAACAGAATAATGAATGAAAATGGAATTCGTAATGCTTAATAACCAAATTTTGGGATTGAGGGATGAAAGATATCGAAACAATGGACTCCAAATGTCAAAATAGAATGATGGAATTGGAGAGATGGCTAGAAGGCTGATTTAATGATGAAATTGCGGAAATTATGCGAGCATGTGAGCTTATGCCTCAATATAAAAAGAAAGAACAACAGGAATCACAAGTGAAGGGGTAAATAGAGAAAGTAGATTCAAAAATAAGGGCCATGGAAATCATGCAGAATAATAGGATGACCAATGTAGAAGTGAAAATGAAAGGAGGGGGATAATCCGAGACTAACGAAAGCACAAGTTGTGATCGAGAAATCCCGCGAAATAATGAGGGCCTCAAAAAGATGACCGAGAATCAAAATAACTTACAAGCCCAACTAAAGAAATAACCCAAAGGAGCTCACAGGGCAAAGGATCACAAGAAGAAAGGAGATCACACATGGGAAATATATATATTCTCCCCTTGAAAGAGTCTTAGGCCAAGAAAGGAATCATAATAAAATAGGTCCCACAATTGGAATCAAGGAAGAGTAGAGATGACACCCTTACAACACATAGATATGAATAAAGACACTGGTCAAAAGAAAGAAAACCCTGGGAAGTCGTTGACCAAACCAATAGAAAAGTTAACTCAAGAGTCATTACAATATGATATAGTGAACTCAGTCAATCAATTTGTTAATATGAAGATGTTCAAAGGCTTACCCACTGAAACCCCTACTGAACATCTTAGAAACCTGGACCTGAAGCGGAGATCATAATCGCATACAGCCATTTGCTGGACGATGCATTGGCATGGTGGGAGTCGCTGTTCCATACCCCGTCAACCTATAATTACAAGTCCCTAATAATAAAGTGCTCTTGGAACTAAAATAGAGAGCATTACTATATCAGATAATGCAAGAGAATTACCAGAACACACCAGATGAGAACTTGATGAAATGAGAAAGATCACCAGGTTAAAAAGCTTGGATACTTACCTACTAAGCGAGAGGCAAATCCTTCACATAGTTCGGCATAACCTTCCCCTGAAGATCAAGCAATCGTTAATATGCAATAACCTTTGTTGCATTGAGAGACTGGCAGAATTGTTTAATAGTATGGATATCAATAGCCAAAACATAAATGGTAAATTTGGCAAAAAGGAAGGAAAAAAATCCCCATCAATGCCATTAGCTCCAATAGAATAAGGAACAATGGCCAACACCAAAAATGAAAGGAGAATGGTGAAATACCTACCAATAATAGAGATGATGAGATCAATAGCCAACAACTGCAGAGCCTGAAACATACATTTTGAGACCCCCGATACCATACCAAAACCATCGACTTCGGGGTTAATAAAACGCCAATCAAAAACAGGAGCACAACAAACTAAATGGATACAAGAGAGATCTTATCTCAAGCAACCCTATTAAGTAATAGGAACAAAATAAAAACATTTGTCAGGGAAATCACCAAAATGACATATTCATGAAAAGATAGAACACTCAGCTATGCCCTGCAAAGTTGCCTCATGATAGAAATATTGCTTGAGGACTTAGAGCACTAATTGACTCTCGAAGCCAGATGTCCATGGTATCGATGGACCTTTACAATAAAATTACATATAAAATCCTAATGCTAAAGTCCTACCACTGAGATCAGTCCAGGTGACCCTGGCCAACAACAGGATGGCCAAACTGGTCCAAAAGTAAATCTGGGTAGAGATAAATGGGCAGCCAAACAATATTCTATCATGTATTCCTTATCTTAAACGATCTCATTCATGAAGCCATATTAGGGGCAGACTTCCTACTTCCTATGCATGAACAACTGTCGGGATAAGTGATGAGGTCTTAGAAATTACACTTGCCGAGATTTGACATACCAAAAATTGATTGTGTAGCATTAAGTGTCCCTTTGACTAATGATGATGACAAGAGCAAATTAAGGTCCATCCTTGATAACTAAATCAGAATATTTTCCGAGTTGCCAGGAATAGTAATGCATCAAATTATTCGAAGACTAGGAATTTCAATCCAAGTCAAATCCCAATATCCTTATTCAAAGACTAGGAATTTCAATCCAAGTCAAATCCCAATATCGCAAGGATATAACCAAGCAGATCAACAAGATGCTTGAGTGGGATTATTTCTAAATGCTCTTCTCCATACTGCAATCCTATAGTGACAGTGAAGAAGATAGATGACTCAATGAGATATATGCTAGGCAACTAAACAAAATTACCATTCCTGACAGGGCTATACCACCGTCCATCCACGAACTGTTCATGAGGTTTGGGAAAAATATTTTCTAATTTTGACTTGACCTCCAGCTATTGGCAGATAGAACTCTACTCGTAGGATCCCCAATACACCGCTTTCCGATATGAAGACATCGCATAACAGTTTAATCGAATGCCGTTCGGATTGATAAATAGTCTCACCGATCATTTAATTAGATACCTGGATCAAACCTCTCTCCTGAGATCAAGCAAATGATCTCGCTATTTATGTAGATGTCCTAATTGCCTCATCTACTGTTGAACGCTTTCAACATTTGGGAAAATTCTTTAAAGAATGCCATGATAAAGGGATCAAAGTCAATTTTGAGAAAAGTTCGCAAATGAGTAATGAAATGACCTTAGGACATAAGTCAATTTTGAGAAAAGTTCACAAATTAGTAATGTAGTGACCTTAGGACATATCATTGGTTGCAGTGGGATGAGGCCTCATCCTGATAAGATCAGTGCAGTGCCCTAAAAAACTTTCCAAAGCCTACAAATAAAAAACAAATCTGATCATTTTTGGGGATTTGTAATTTTTACATCCATTTTTACAAAAAATTTTCTGACGGTATGGAACCGTTGCTGAAACTTATCAGAAAAGAAGAAAAATGAAATTGGACCGAAGAGCAAGACAACGCATTTGAGGAAATTAAAACAGGATTTCTAGAGCAAACCATGCTAGCTTTTTCTGATTTTAATAAACCCTTCATCGTGCAAACCGATAATAGTGGTTACTGATTAGGGGTGACGCTATCCCAAATGCAGGAGGACAGCCAATTGAGGATCCTCTATTTCATTAGCCACCTGCTAAAAAGTCCAGAGATACTAGCAATAGTGTGGGCTTTCCAAAAAATTTCGACAGATGCTGCTCAGATCAGAGGTAATAGTGAGCACAGACCACAAGAGCCTTGAATTCTTGAAACACAGCTACCTCATTAACAGCTGATTGGTTAGATGATGGAGCTTGTTGCTACAAGAATTCACCTATACAGTCTAATACTGTAAAAGATCTGCAAACATAGTAGCCGATGTACTAAGTTGAAATCCACGCATGCATTATCAACATTGATACAATATTCAATAAGGATGCAGAGAACGATTTAGTAAATATTCATGATCTACAGCCCCAAGATGAAAAACTGATCGCAATTATTAAGACATTAAATGGGGAGGAAGTTCTGTATATGGCTGATGATCTTAAGCAATACAAGTTAGAAAACGATCTTATACAAAATGTACAGTGAGAAGGATGAGTGGAGGGTAGAGATGCCTGACAGGCTAAAAAATCCACTCATACAATACATGCATCATTTATATGGACACTACAAGCCCATAAAACTAAACAGACGCTTAAAATTGATTTTACTGGACTGGAATGTACAAAGGCGCCCTAATGGTAATCCAACAATGTCAAGTGTACATGAGGGCGATGTCAGTGAACCAAAGTTTTATCAGTTCGATTAAATCTATCATATCAACAAGACCAAATGAGATCTTAGCTATAGACTTCAACAGGCCTTTGCCACCATCTAATAAAGAAAGGTATCTGTTAGTGGTTCACCTTACTCAATGCCCAAGCTAGTACTAGATATACAGTCAAAGTTTTGGACCCCCTCCACTTCAAGGAAATAGGGAGTTTTACGGTTAGATTTGGTGTATTTACTATTTTAATAATTTATTAAATTATTCATAAAAGCAAAACTAACTAATACATCATTCATTAATAAACTAATAATCAGCTTTTTAAGCTAATGCACATGCGCTTTGGGGATCTTAATAATAAATGAATAAGTCTCATTTTCCACTACAAGATAAAATCTTTGTGAAAGAATAGAATGAATCATCTATTCTTTCAACCCAAATGTTTAAGTATGGGCAAATCTTAACTACTGGAAATGAGAGCATGAAGATATTAAACAATCACTTTAAATTACTTTTACTATATCTGAATGAATGACTCCTGCGAAATTTACTAGAATTTACGATACGTCATTCTTAAATCAAATTAAACATATGTAAATGAGATATTTATTTTATGTAACGTGATGTTTATATGGCAATTCAATATTGAACATTCACAAATTTATTGATAATAGGGTTCGCAAATGACAATATATTTAAGAAATTTGTAGCACAATTATTCAAGTTTACTGAAGATTAAAATTATCACAATTTGGAAAATATTCAATATATACTTTGAATTCCTTTAATCTTCGTAAGTCTTTTTGATAGTCACACATATAAATACTCAAAATCTTTTAAGTAATTTTTTATCAAAAGAAATACCGCTTTCATGCTTATGTTTTAATTAAAGAAAATTATTTCAATCGTTTTCATTCACTAAATTTTATTCCTTTATATATGAGGCACTTCCAATATCCTTAGCTAAAAACTTCATTTATTGAATAATATTCTGGGAGAATCATTCAAAATTTTACTGAAACACATTAAAAACATATTCCTTTAAATTGGAGAAATGCAATTTAAATCCTTTAAACAAATTTGTAGACTTCTAGAATTTCAAAATCGCAAATTTCAGATTTTCTTAACTGAAATTTTTTTAAAAAAAATATGTTTTTTTTCCTTTTACATTTTAGTTTAACATAGATCCATTACTGCTATTGAAATGAAGTAGACCTGTCCCTGTCCTGGGCAGACTCCTAGATAATGTTTTTCTTACCCGTCATCCTTAGGTATATAGATACAAAATGGTGATTCTGGATAAAAACATGACAATCTTGCGCTACACTGAAAATTTTATAGATTGACCTCTCATTTTAATTTACTGGTATTTATTTATAGGTTTTCTCCTATGATGTCAAAATTTTCCATAATGCATTTATCCTTGTAGTTGATTTCCAGGGTGTCTCCATAGTACTGTAAATAATCAGCTAATATCTCACAGTTTTTTCTCAATGGGCAGGAAATTGTATTCATTTTGTAATATAAAATAAAATAATAATAATAACAATAAAAAAATGTTTAACATCAATTTCTTATAAACAAATAAATGAAAATGCATTTATTAACAAACCTTATTAGATCAATAAAATTTTAGAAATGTTTATTAGATCTAAACTTTTAATTATCTAAAATTTCAGTAATTGTTTTGTTAATCTTTCTAGCACATTTTTCTAATTTTGTGAATATTATTTACACCCGCGCCCAAACATTTATACATAAATGTAACAAAATTTGTATATATTTCTAATTATTAGCACTTCTATTGATTTAATTGACTATTTATTGATTTTGGATTTGTTGTAAATATTCCAATTTAGCAAACTATGACTCCTTAATCTCACTGTTTATTCACAAACACTATGTATACCTGGTATTATAGCCATCGCTAAAACAACCATTAATTATTTATTAAATTGTTAAAAGAAATGCAATATTTAATATTTTGAAAATATTTAGGAAACTTTTTTAAAAACGATTATCCCATTGCACATCCTTTATGGAAGTTTACCCTGGGTTTTACACGTATCACTTGATCATCCTATCTATTATGAGATATAGAATCAAGAAAATTTTTTAACAATTAATATGTTTTAGCCCATAATAGCAATGGTACCAAAATATAATGCTACAATATATACAAGCGGCAATCATTTAACACATTTTTAATTTTTTTTTTTGCTTGGGCTATATGCATAATAGCATAGACTGAAAAAAGAGAATAGACTAGGCTAATTATTGACTTCTTACTGAAGGCAAAGAAAATATCTAATTGAAATAGGATGGTGAGTTCAGAAAGTTAATACATTCTGTAAAAGAATCTATGCATGAGAGATTTATGAAAAGTATTTAAAGACTTGTTATGCATGTGCTGTTTGGGACTGATCATGTATTTGTACAATTTTTAGAGTAAATATAACCTTTGTATATTTTCTCCAGAAGTTAAATTTGTTGTAAAAGAAAGAAAAAAAAAACAATTAAATGATAATAGTATGATTTTGAGTTTTCTTTTTTTAATTTTTAAAAGTAATTTAAAGTTTGAATTATCATAGTAATTGAAGTAAAAGTAAGCAGTTTTCTCTTCTACTGTTTCAGATTAGTTTGATTAGAAGTTTGATTTCATTTTATATACATATAGAAAGTAAAATTTATATTTAAAAATGAGATAAACCTAATTGGCAAACAACTGAGTCTGAAAACCTTATTGTAATACTTCAAAAGTCAGATCCTTAAGAATCATTTAAATAAACTGACTCATGAATTAATGGAATAACGTTTTCGGATATAATTGTTCCACGAATAGGTTTATAGTGTGTGTCTTATGCATTTGATAGGCTATAATTTATTTATGGACTTATTAACATTATTAGACTAAGGATGTTATATAAATATTGTTCTGTGTTATTAAAAAATAATACTATTTATTTTTAAGTGTCACACTTACAAAATTCAAATTAATTTGCTTCTATGAAGAATTTGCCATTAATATATACTAAATATATTAGATTACTTTCATAATTTTTCGATGCAAAATTTATTTTTTATTGTATGCTAAAATTGTTGTTTTGTTATATTTCAGAAAAAGAATCAAAGCAAAGAGAAGATTAACAGAAACTTTAATCCGTTCTAAAGAAACTACAATTGAAGACATGCCTTCTCCTTCATTATTAAAAAGCTACACTTCACCAAATGAAAGTTCTCACACAAATAGAAACAATTTTTCAAGTCCTAGCTCTTTTCCACCTTCTGCTCCATGTTCTTTGAAAAATAATTCCACATCATTTCATTCATTGGACGATACAATTTTGACAGAAAAAGATTATAAAGAGACAGCTAATATTTCACATAACTCAGTAAAAAATAACATTAATGTAACTCCGTTGAGGTTATTTTCCACAGTCGGAAACAATAATAATTATTCAGGTTCTATACCGTCCACTCCGTTTCCTGTATCATGCAGTTCTACATCTTTTTTACAACAAGGGATGGAAGTTTCTGTAAATAATAATAATAATAAAAATTTATATAATGTTTCGAATTTTAAAATAAACGACAATAAGAACAACACATCATTCAATCAATTCTCGCTGAATTCAAGGTAAAATATTAAAAAAGAATTTAGTTAAGATATGTGTGTATACATGTGCATGCATGTTTGTAATATGGATATATAGATATAATTAGAAAAAAAAAGTGATTAGAGATTATAAACTGATAATTCAAATTCTATGTCATCTAATCTAATATTTTTCTTCGACAAGGGCCCATGTCTGCAATTTTTATTAATTACTAAATTTAGTCCAATTTGGAACTTACTTCCAGTTTGAGGTGTGCCTGATACAATAAGTTATAACTATTGAGAATGAACTCTCAAACAGTAAAGGCATTCGTTTATTTTTTACTACTGAGAACAATGTCATTAGCTCAAATAGTTTATGGTTAAGTATTAAATTGGCAAGATTAAAAAATAAATAGAAATATGATTTTAATTTAAAGATGTCACAGCTAAAAAGAGTCAAAAATCATTTCAAAAGCTCATATATTTATGTAGAGTGTTTATTAAATCCTTATCCTGGTATGGGGAGAGAAGTGTTAGCTTTTTGTTGAAACTGTTTGTGGCAGTTTTAAAAAAAGGAAACTAAATATTACATATTTTTGTGAATTATACTTACAAATACTACTGAACCAGATATATAATGTTTCGGTTAGGAGAAGGGGGATGCACTCTTTGCGAATGTAAATATCATTCCTTAATGTAATGTTTAGTTAATTTAATGATACATTCCTAAATATGTAACTTAAATGAATGTACTATAAGATTGAAAATCATGAACCAGGCATCAAATTATTTATAAAGAAAAAAGTTGGAAATCTTATTAAACATGTACTGCAAATAATTATTAAAGTGTGTGTGTGTATGAAATTCTTGTTAAACATGAACTAAGATATTTTTGTAAAGTAGATAAATAAAAAAAAACGTTATTTTAAGAAAATAAGTTAACTAATAAACAAGGTCAAAAAATTAAAACTACTTATTGAAGACAATGTCCTTTGGAAAAATTAGTTTATAAATCTTGGAAAATATATTTTTTGTTCAACAAATACGTATAAACAAAGAGGAAAGTATTTTTCAGTCAGTTCAGAGAATGATCAAGTAGAATGCAGAAAGGAAAGAGAATTCTGCAGTAGAGCATAACTCGACTATAAGAGCTATAAAACTGGTAGTTATTGGTGCTTTCTGATATTGGACATTGATCACACCATCGGGAAGGAAAGAATTTAACTTTGGAAAAATTACTTTAAGGTCTAATATCGTACATTGATGCTTGTGTTCTATAAAAAGTCTGATGTGCACTAGTTATGCTTTGTAATTCCTCAGATGTGAAAGGATTCCATGACTAGAAAAATAAATCCTGAAATAATATTCTGTTGTGTATCAAATCACCTGACATGTTAACGATAAGCTTGATTTGTTTAAATTATCTGCCTAAAAAATCCGTACAAAACTTAGCACGGTTGTGGATTTGTGAAACAAACTACTTACAAAACAAAAAATAAACTACATAAATATTACGGATTACCTTGCTAAGGATTTAAACTATATTATACCAATTTTGTAAAGCCCAAGAAAAGAAGCTAATCTCTTAAATTCTGCTACTGACAATTTATATAAGATATCAATGACATATATATGTGCTCAAAGTAGCAAGTTAATTTACCAATAAGAATTTATATTTTTATTCAGCTTGAGACAAACTTAAATTTATTACTATAATTTGTGGTTTATAGTTTATTTATTTATTTCAATCTAGAATTATTGTATATATTCAAATATTGTTTCTCTATCAAGACTAATATAAAGTTTTTTTCTTGTAAAATTTTGAGTGAGGTTTATAATTTTTGTCTCTTTTATGACACAAAAAAATAAGGGGGAAAAGTGTTTGAATGAATGAGAGTTGTTATGATTTTTTTTTACTCTATTTTTTCCCTATATATATATATATATATTCTTAAAATAATGACGTAATAATTTTGCAACAACTTCATGAATGTTCAAGAGTAGAAACAGTAGACATTAATATAATCATTGTAAAAGAAAGATTAATATACTTGATGAATGTTCTGTTCATAATTTGTTCTAAATATTTTGCACTAAATATCCATGACATGGCAATATTAATAATTAGATAATACATTTAATAAAATTGTTATTGTTGATAGGAAAGCTTTGTATTTCTTTTTGTGTATGATAATTAAGTTAAAGATAATTATGAAGTTCACTATTGTTTAAGTGTCCATGTTTTACACTTAGCTCGCAATTGGACGTGCTTATATTGTATTGGAGAAAGTTTAGTGTATTCTAGAAGGATCAAAACATATTTCTATAAGAATGGTCTCCCAATCTTATAAATAATGGGCATTTGAAATTTGAAAGCTATCTTTACTAAATATCTTAGTTGATCAAAATAGAATTAGGTCATAGGTAGACATTAAAGGAAGTAGGTGCAAGATATTTATGAGTGAAATGGTACCTAGTTTGATCGTCATCATTATTCTATGGTTGAATAATCTTATTAAATAAAATATACTGAATATCAATGTCTCAGAAATCTTTTTACTCCTGTTTTATGAGTGGGACATTAATCATCAATCATTAGCCAATCTTTTTTATTATATATATGTGATTATTTATCTTTTCAACATATATATGTTCAGGTGTATCAGTGTTATGAGATAGTGTGGAGTGTGGTGGGTCATGTGAAGGTCTGTGCTCATACCCTGTCTATTACATATATATATAGTTATATGTTAAATTGGTGATATTTAGATTTAGGAATATTTAATTTCATTTAAACCTTCTCGACTATTGTCCCAAAAGCAACATTCAGTAGAAATTTGATATATACTTATCTGTGAGGATCCTTCAGATTTTTTTATTTTTTAAGATCAAGCTTAGTGATTGATTTTGAAATATAGATTAGCACAAATTAGCATAAACCACTAAACACACATGATCACTATTTCTTATGCTTGCTCAAGCTGTTAAAACAGGCAAAACTCTCCATACAATAGTGCCACTCAGTGCAAGCCAGAGTAATTAATGGATACATGGAGGTTTGTGCATAAAATCCCTATCTAGTGCTTACTCATCCAATATCCCCAGACTAGTTTCTAGCTTGTGGTTTTCATCAATGAGGTGCCTTGGATCTAGGTGCAATGCTCTCAGATCCAAGGCTTCTCACTGATGAAAACCACAAGCTAGAAACTAGTCTGGGGATATTGGATGAGTAGGCAATAGATAGGGATTTTATGCACAAACCTTCCTGCATCCATTGATTACTCTGGCTTGCACTGAATGGCACCACTGTATGGAGAGTTTTGCCTGTTTTAACTACATTAGTTTATAGAATTGTTTTGTAAAATAGTGTTTATATTTGTTCACTTTTAAAAAACGATTGTTTATCTAGATCATTGCAAAGTTTGTCAAGATCCCTTCAGTTAATTTGTTTTTCCATATTAGCCATAAAAAATTATCAAATTTTCCAGAAATTTTGATTCAAAATGAATGTATGCATATTATGTTTTTTGCCCCCCCCCCCCCAAAAAAAATTACAAGCAGTCCTTGACTTTCATGCATTCTTCTACTTTCATACAATTCACTACTTCATATGAGGGCAATAGAAAAAGACAGCATGATACAGAACTTTTTATTAAGAAAAGACAAAGTAGAGGTTACTTATGGATTAGTCTGGGCACCAAGATTGATTATGGATAATTCTGGATAATAAAATTCATTATATATATATTTTTTTTAAAAAATTAACTTATCAGATTTTTTTTAAAAGCATATAATCCTGTCTAATAATTAATTTATTAATAAATGAAAAATTAATAAATAGACATTTAATTGCTTATTTTACTTTTTGTCTTTCAATTATTGCTAGGAAAACAAAAAAACCCTTTTTTAAAACATTAAAACAACCTTCTGCCACATTTTTTCATTTTCCTATAAATTTAATAAAAAGTTGTAGGGAAAAAAATATTTGTAAATTTATGGAAAATGATAAAAGGGGAGGGAGGAGATTAAGTTTTAATGTTTAAAAAAAAAAAGGTTTTTTTTTTATTTTCCTAGCCATAATTGAAAGATGAAAGTGTCGTAAGCAATTAAATGTCAATTTATTTATTTTTTTATTAATAAGTTAATTTTTGAATGGGATTGTATATTTTTAAAAAATCTGATAGTAAGTGTAATTTTTTAAAATATATATATTGAGCTGATATTTTAAGTCAGCTCATATATATATAAGCTCACATATTTATAATTTCGTCATAGATATTTTCCGAAGTTAAATAGTTGTAAAATAAAAATTAACAAATGATTTTAATTTAATGGGAAGGGTAAAATCTTAAACTTTTATTTTTGCTATAGATTTGAGCAAAAATTTTAAAAAAAAAAAAAAAAGATAAAATATAATTTATTGTCAAAAATGTTAAAAGTGTTTAATTAAAAGGGAGAAAACTCAAGAGATAAAAGGGTGGGGGAAAGAAAAAATTAGATTGTTGGTAGTAATTAGACTCTATTGTTGAAACTTTCACAAACTAAAGGTATTTGGTTAATAATTGCTGTTACGCTAATTAAAAAGAAAAAAAAAAGATAAGAGAAGAAGAGATAAAATCGCTTTTAGAGTAAGTCAGTTGACTTGAGAGACCAGCAAGGACAATAAAGAAAAAAAAAAGAGAGAGAAGCTGTGCTCCGAATCAAAAATTATTATAGAAATTTATTTTGCGAACTCTTTTCAAATGCATAGCGGCTAAAGCTATCAAAACCTTTCCCTTTGGGGAATTGGCCGCCACTCCATCTGAATGAAGCTACCGAAAGAATCAAGGAATGGAAAGAAATGTATATTGCTAGCCGGACAACCAAAGGAACACCCATGGACACACCAGAATTCTCATATACAAGGACAAAGGCACGACAAATGGAATGTGAATCTATGAAAGTCAGGCCACTTCGCTCTGATCGATCAGGGTAATTATAAACTTTTCAATTAATGGGAACTTTAGTTAAAGCGTAATAGAACTTTATTTTTGATTTATCTTTCGTTTGTTATATTTGTTACGAATGTTTCAACAATAGAGGTGGGGAAATAAATTTATTTAATATTGTAAACTATTTATGTTAATTCTCGTTAAATATTTTTATGCAATATTGGTATGACTGTATATTAAATTATTTAATATCTGTTCGATCTAGAGGGTAACAACAGGGTGGGGTATAAAAGTGCGCTGCCAAGCAACAGAGAACCTTAGGGCATTACTTGCTTGTTAGCAGAAAATAAGGGAAGTGTTGAAAGTATAAGAAAACGAAAGACACTTATACGTTCATTTTAAGTTTTTTTTGCAAGTTATTTATTTACCAAATAAAGTGGGGTTTAAAAATAAACTTCAGGAAAGATTATATACTATAAGTCGCCTTTGTATACACGCCTGTTAGAATCCGCAGTGTTAGTGTCGGCGCGAGTAAATCCATGGTAGATATTTGGGAAGAATACTTAGAAAGTTAACAGTTTGGAAATCAGAAATTGTAAGTCAGTTCTCTCTGGATCGGGCAGAAATATAATGTTAATAATAATAATAATAATAAAGGAAAGTAATTTTTGTACCCAACGTATATTTGAATTCTTTAATTATTTATAATAATTAGTTAGTGTCCTTAAGTGAAAACCCCTGTCAGATTATAAACAAAATTTGTAATCGGTGAATCGCCGTTCGAAAATAAATAAGACCAGGTTTACGTAAAGCTTCGTGGCCAGGTTCCAAGAGAGAAATCCTTGGTGGCGCCCTCGGCGGCGATTCTAATAATTAAGATTCAGTTATTAGGGGAAGGAAAAGAGTTGTAGTGTCACAGAGGAGGTAAGAGGAGGAAAGATAGAAAATGGCGCCCAATGTGGGCGTTAAATAAACTTAAACATTTACTATTAGGATCCGAGATTATTATTATTACGGATCACAAGAGTTTATAAATAAATGCTACTTAACAAATGATAGGCTTATAAGGTGGGCGTTATATTTACAAAGATTTAATTACCGAGTGGTTCATTGCTCAGGGAAGGAAAATATCGTGCCGGACATATTGAGTCGGAATCCGGTACCGGACACAGGCCAAAACTTAACATTAGAGGGAGCACGTTTAACTCCACTTATAATAGATGCGGATAAGTCGATGGAAAGGGACATGAAGAGGATAAAAATTTTTCAGTCATCCGATCCCACATGCAAAAAGATAATACAGTGTTACAATGGTACCGACCTACGCAAGCAAACCTACGCAAAAAAAAATAGTAATAAAATAAATCGGTATAAAATGATAAACGGAACGTTGATGTTTCAGGTCAAAGAAGGAACCGATTACTGGAGAATAGTCATACCCAAAAGCTTAAGAATGCGCTTAATAAATTATGTACATAGGACATATGGACACTATGGCGCACTTAAGGTGAATAAAATTTTGCAGAGGTGGTATTATTGGCCAAATATGTATAGGTCGATTATTAATACACTTCAGATGTGTCATGTATGCAGACAAAATAAACCGGCGAATAAAAATTATGCGGGAATATTGACTCCTATTATAGCCCAAAACCCAAATGAATTGTTGGCCATCGATTTTTATGGCCCATTACCTTCGTTTCGTCGATATAAATATATCTTGGTGACATTCGACGTGTTTTCGAAGCTGGTACGGGCTTAACCCATTGCACAAAGCTGATACAAAAAATTCTATTGCTGTTTTAAAGAAGAAACAATTCGTCCAGGTGGGAAGGCCGCGTGCAATTTTGAGTGACCATGGGACGCCATTTATATCGAAGGAATGGAAAAGTTGGATACAACAGGAAAACATACACCATATCCTAACTTCTATAAGAAATCCCCAATCTAACCTGTGTGAAAGGGTTATGAAGGAATTGGGAAACTTATTTCGTGCACATTTGAAGGAAAATCATAAACATTGGGTGAAAGTACTTCCTCAAATAGTGAAAATTATTAATTGCACTTACCACGAGTCTACTGGGTTTGCTCCTGAACGATTACATTACGGCCATCTTGAACCTTCCCTTCTCAAGTGTCGTTTGCCCGCCGAGAATGAAACAGTAGACATAGCGAAGGATCGGAGTTGCGCCAGAGAGCGATTAAAGAAAAAAGCTGAACAGAAAAAGAAAAGAGGGAATAATATAGTCCAGTACATTTTAAGATAGGAGATTGGGTTTATGTCAAAACTCAGCCTGTGAGTAAAATGAGCGAGAAGCAATATAAGAATGCGGTCCTAATGCATTCATGATTCTAGGTAAGAAAGGAGCGTATAACGCAAGATCTTTAAAACCTTGTAAGGGAGAATGGGACAATTCACCTCGGGGCAATTAAAGTTTTTTTTTTATTGTTTTTTTTTATATGACAAATGGGGCAATGAGCTGATATTTTAAGTCAGCTCATATATATATAAGCTCACATATTTATAATTTCGTCATAGATATTTTCCGAAGTTAAATAGTTGTAAAATAAAAATTAACAAATGATTTTAATTTAATGGGGAGGGTAAAATCTTAAACTTTTATTTTTGCTATAGATTTGAGCAAAAATTTCTAAAAAAGATAAAATATAATTTATTGTCAAAAATGTTAAAAGTGTTTAATTAGTCTTGCGTTGTTAGCCGAGAGGTATCGCAGCCGCCATGCAAGCAAGTAGTTGGTTGCAGACGGGTGTGGGTTCGCGTCCCGGCAGATGCTATGACATATGAAAAAAAAAGTGTTTAATTAAAAGGGAGAAAACTCGAGAGATAAAAGGGTGGGGGAAAGAAAACAAAATTAGATTGTTGGTAGTAATTAGACTCTATTGTTGAAACTTTCACAAACTAAAGGTATTTGGTTAATAATTGCTGTTACGCTAATTAAAAAGAAAAAAAAAAGATAAGAGAAGAAGAGATAAAATCGCTTTTAGAGTAAGTCAGTTGACTTGAGAGACCAGCAAGGACAATAAAGAAAAAAAAAAGAGAGAAGCTGTGCTCCGAATCAAAAATTATTATAGAAATTTATTTTGCGGACTCTTTTCAAATGCATAGCGGCTAAAGCTATCAAAACCTTCCCCTTTGGAGAATTGGCCGCCACTCCATCTGAATGAATCTACTGAAAGAGTCAAGGAATGAAAAGAAATGTATATTGCTATCCGAACAACCAAAGGAACACCCATGGACACACCAAAATTCTCATATACAAGGACAAAGGCACGACAAATGGAATGTGAATCTATGAAAGTCAGGCCACTTCGTTCTGATCGATCAGGGTAATTATAAACTTTTCAATTAATGGGAACTTTTAGTTAAAGCGTAATAGAACTTTATTTTTGATTTATCTTTCGTTTGTTATATTTGTTACGAATGTTTCAACAATAGAGGTGGGGAAATAAATTTATTTAATATTGTAAACTATTTATGTTAATTCTCGTTAAATATTTTTATGCAATATTGGTATGACTGTATATTAAATTATTTAATATCTGTTCGATCTAGAGGGTAACAACAGGGTGGGGTGTAAAAGTGCGCTGCCAAGCAACAGAGAACCTTAGGGCGTTACTTGCTTGTTAGCAGAAAATAAGGGAAATGATGAAAGTATAAGAAAACGAAAGACACTTATACGTTCATTTTAAGTTTTTTTTGTAAGTTATTTATTTACCAAATAAAGTGGGGTTTAAAAATAAACTTCAGGAAAGATTATATACTATAAGTCGCCTTTGTATACACGCCTGCTAGAATCCGCAGTGTTAGTGTTGGCGCGAGTAAATCCATGATAGATATTTGGGAAGAATACTTAGAAAGTTAACAGTTTGAAAATCAGAAATTGTAAGTCAGTTCTCTCTGGATCGGGCAGAAATATAATGTTATTAATAATAATAATAATAAAGGAAAGTAATTTTTTGTACCCAACATATATTTGAATTCTTTAATTATTTATAATAATTAGTTAGTGTCCTTAAGTGAAAACCCCTGTTAGATTATAAACAAAATTTGTAATCGGTGAATCGCCGTTCGAAAATAAATAAGACCAGGTTTACGTAAAGCTTCGTGGCCAGGTTCCAAGAGAGAAATCCTTGGTGGCGCCCTCGGCGGCGATTCTAATAATTAAGATTCAGTTATTAGGGGAAGGAAAAGAGTTGTAGTGTCACAATATATATAATTATTGTATTAATGTGATATATATATATAATGAATTTATTGTCCGGAATTATCCATAATCAACATCAGTCTCTGGACTAATCTTAAAGTATTAAGAAGAGTACAATATAACTATCTCTTGATAAATTTATGAAGAAATCATCAGATACTAATCAATAAAGTGTTATTTATTTGTGTGTGTGTGTTTTTTTTATATTGCTCTACTTTTGTACTTTTCAACTTTCATATACATTTCAGGAAACAATTAGGCATGAAAGTCGAGAATTGCCTGTACGGAGAAATGGGATGTTATAATAAAGAATAACTCTTGATTGTCATTGATGATAATTTGCCATTTCTAATAACCCTGTTAATGTAATATGTAAATCATAAATTTTAACTAACCTTTTACATCATTATGCAATGAATTATTTTAAGAAAATAGTTTTTGAAAGAAACCGTATAAAGTTTAAAATAATAAGCAAAAGAATTGTAACTCTTCAGTTAACAGATATTCCAGATAAATCATTTGTATTCCTATAAGAATACTTCAAGAATATAGTTTTTTAGTTGTAGAGATGTTTACTATTTATATTATGTGATGACTTACATCAATATAACAGATTTTTAGTAAACCGGTTTTATATATATCTTATATGACTCATATATTTATAACTGATTATGAGAGATTATATATTTAATGTTAACATTTATCCTTAAATAACAAGACTACAAGCACATTTAATTCATCTAGGATTTGATTGGGATGAACTACACAAATATACGAGACAACTGCAAGATGTTTGATACATTTGCTTAATAAATTCATCCATTTTTTTCTGAGAAGACTCATAAACTATGAAATTAGTTTATCGGGAATAGTTTGAATTTTTATTAGAAATATTATTCTTATATCTTCTCCTTGACTTTTTTTGCATTTCTTCGTGTATTCATATATATTCCTTTTTATAAATTTCCACATATAAACTCTAATGCGAATTTCTATATAAAGAAATTTGCATTAGAGTGTATATGTGGAGATTTATAAAAAGTAATATTTATGGATTTTTATTCTGACTTTTTTTGCTTTATGACTGTAATAAGATTTAGCTTACATACTTTTTTTTAATTGTAAAAGGAATCCCTAAAAGCAGATTAGATCATGTAATTTTTTTTTTATTTCATTGTTTTTTTATGTGAGCTTTTACTCTGCCCAATCTGTTTAATAACCATTTTACTTAATTACCATAAAGGAAAAAAATACTGAATTAAAAAAAAATGAACTCAAGAAAATTAATTTCAAAGTCAGGTTTTGTTTATAATTTATTATTTAATTGTATTGGCCATTGCATAATGTAAATTATATATATTAATGAAAAAAATGTTTTTCACTTGTCAAATGCTGTCAAAAATATAGATATTAAATGTAGTAAAATTTATTAAATAATTGACCCTCAGTATTTAGAGACTGTAACATAAAGTATTTTTATCAATATTCATAATGGATGTTCATTGCATGTGTAAGTGATCACTTTAATTTGTTCTTTATATTAATTTTGATTTTATTTTGAAATGTTTGTGATATTTATGTCTTGCAGCTCAGTTCCTAATGAAAGCAAATTCAAGATTGATTTTAATGAATCAGAAAATAGTAGCCAGTATTCTAAGTCATATTTCAACTTTTCCCAAAATCAAGGTTAAGATTTTTTTTTTTTTTTTATTTGTATTAAAAAAAAGTTTACAAAAATGTTTGTACAATCAAAACAAATTTTGATATAAAATAATATATGTACAGTATCTTATAAGACACACATACTTTTCATAATGCTTTATTTAAAACTAGTTTCGACTTACTAGCAGTCTTTTTCAAATATTTAAAAAATCTCCTACTTACTCTTTTCAACCAACAAATGGGTATAGATATTTTAAATATCTGAAGATTGCTAATTAATTAAAACATTTTAAATGAATCATTGTGGAAAGTGCATATGGGTAATGTTTTTTTTTTTTTTTAAAAAAAAAAAAAAAGATTTAATAGAAGCCATGCAATAGAAATGGAAGTTTTTTAGACATTTTGAGAAAGAATTATATACACTATTACATAAATTTTATAAATGTATTTTTTTTAATAAGTACTTATTGGCACCAATAATTAAATCTTATCAATCCTTCTTTATTGTAAAGATTAGGAAATGTTAATTTTCATTTAAATATAGACTTCATAGTTAATAAAGATCAAGTATATTTATATTATTTTCTGTATAGGGGCATGATAATCTTGTAACTTTTTTCTATTCATCAGCTATGAAATTATGCTTCTAAAAATTATAATAAATAATCACTCTTATATTTCGATTATATGGTGTAAATATTAGGAGGGAAACATACTAATGGTTTCTAAGATGTATTTCAACCAAAAAATAATTTTCAGTTGGGTGTTAGTTTCTCAAATGACACATACTTCTGTTTTATTGAAATACATTATACAAATTTATTTTACAAATGTATATTCACAAAACATTTTTCTATAAATGTGTAAATAAGATAAACAGCTCTCCATACTAACTTCATCTACTGTAAGTTTACTGAAATATAACATTAGATGGCAATGATGTGGAGAGGTACTCTTTGCGAGCTATGAAGTTGTATGTTGGTGTTACTGTTGTTATTAAGTACATAATCATATTTTAGGATAGAAATTATTCATGTTATTTCATCGTAGATATGGACTTTAAAATTCAAATATACTTAATATTCTTTATGTAAAGGCATGATAATTTATATCTTTTAATCTTTCATCTTTTTGTAATAAGGTTCCACAATCTTATAATTAGCATTCATTCTTATATTTCAACTATTTTGAATTAGAAGAGAGATGTCTAAGTGAGGAGACTTGATTAGCTGAATTAAGAACTACTGGTATATTTGTTTTCTCTCCTCTATGTCTGAAATATAAGAGTGTTAATATTTGATTTTTAGAAATTTGATTGTCGGTTCGCAAAATAGTACTATTGTTGTAAATTGTAGATTTTTTTTTTTTTTTTGTAGACAAACCTGTTTTCCGTGGTAATGTTTGTGATGATGGTTCTACCGGAGAATTTGATGGTTTAAATTATTCTCATTCCAAAGAAATGTTAAAAGTATTTTATCACATATTTGGATTAAAGAAGTTTCGCACTAACCAGCTACAGGTTATCAATGCCATTATGTTACAAAATGATTGCTTTGTCCTTATGCCAACAGGTAAATATAATATTTCTTTTTCTTCATATATAATATGATTGGTGAATTCTATGGGGGGAAAGGCACACAATAATATAGTAATCTATATGCAATTATATCATGCTTCTTAAAGACAAAATATTGAGAACATTAAGTATAATCTTTATGCATTTTCATTCATATTAATAGGCTAAGTTTATATTAATGTTCTTGATAATTTCTCCATGTCAAAAGTATTGATATAATTGCATATAGATTATTAACCATTTCAGTGATGGAATTGTTATAATTTATTACATGTTAATAATATAATAAAAATCTTTTTTTAATTTCTGATTAAAGGTGAAATTTCTGTATGTGCTTTAGCTCAGTAGTAAAGTGATTGCTTTGAGAGTTAAATGTTTCTGAAGAAAAAGCTTAAGCAGTAATTCATATTATTCATTAATTATGAACTGTATATTTTATGAATTGTAAGGAAATTGTTCAATTGCCTTTGAAAAAGTTTTAAGTAGAATTACTTTAAAAGCAGCATAAACATTTAGATTTTAAGCCAATAAACATCACATGATCACCATTTTTTATGCTTGCTTATAACTGTTATTAAAACAGGCAAAACCCTCTATACGTATTGCCACTCAGTACAAGCCAGAGTAAATCCCCATCTAATGCCTACTCATCTAATATTCCCAAACTAGTTTCTGGCTTATGGCCTTCGTCATTGAGGAGCCTTGCATCTGAGGGCACTGCATCTAGATCTTAGGATCTAATGCAACTCTCCAGCAGCCACTTTTTATCTCTACTTAACTACAAAACTATGAATATTAAATTGAAAACACTATAATATTTTAAATCCAAGCTCATTAGCTGATATAATCATATAGGTCTGAACATAGCCACCACTATCCTATTTTACTTATTATTCATATTACAACCTTACTCTAAAACTTCATTTACTTGTGCGCTAATTGGAATTGACATAAGTCAGCTACCTGCAATAAATATCCTAAACTTATTTGTAATTTGAAAAAATGTTTATCTTATTTGTATTTGCCTCCCCCACCTCCATTTCCAATCATAGGTATGATAAATGAATGCACTAATTATTATATTTTGAGGCTGTTTATGCACATCTATTTAAGTGATTCGTGCATTTCATACTAATATAGTTACTGGAATATATTATTTATTTTGCATTCTTTTTCATTTACGACATTAATTCATCTAACAGTTAGTGAAATGGCATTGAAGAATTAAAAACTTTTCTTAATTTTGTAAAAGACTTGGCAGTCAGAATGTGCAGTTCATACTTAGAATTGTTTTTAACTGCTACGTCAGATGTCACTTTCAGATCTAAATTTAGATTATTGTGTAGCATTGCGATTTTTTATTACTATACCCTTAATAATGATAGTTGCATTTTTTTGACTTTTCTTTTGAGAATTTTTCAACATTATTATTATTTTCTCTGTTTTATTAATTCATTTTTTTTTTTTAGTCTTAATGATATATCAACATAGATTTTGCTTTTAAAGCCTTGCAATAGTTGTTCTGAAAAGCAAACAGCTTTCCTGCAATTATAAGATCTTCTTCATTAATAATAGTGTCCTTGCTCTTACAGCATTGGCTTTGCTTCTTATTTTCATATGGTTAAGCATTGATTTGCGTCAGCTGTATTTGTTTTATAATGCTTTATTCATCATTTATTATTTCATTTTTATATGCTACAGAAAATGTAAATTCAAAAACCAAATTTTGTAGAGAGAACTATGTGACTCTTGACAAAGAGAACTAAGATTTTTTGCAAAAATAATTATGGGAGTCTTAACAGAGGGTCATGAAAGTCTTGATAGAGAAAACCATAGAAATTGTGCCAGAGAAAACTGTTGTAATCTGAGTAGAGAAAATCATGAGTTTCTTACTTTTAATCAAAAATTCTTGCGGGATAAAATACAAGTCTACAATTTTTTGAAAGAAACTGCTCTCTTCTTATTTAAATTTTTTTCATTTATGTTTTAATTTTTTTTCTTAAACAATCCATTATTTTTAATTATCAAAAGTCATCAACATTTTGTGTTTATAAATTTACTTTAGAACTCATTGCAAATTTAGCAGATTGACAAAATGTGAAGATGGTAATTTAAATAAAAAACTATCACTTAAGTTTAGAAAAATGTACAAAATGGAAAAAAAAAAAAATTATAATTTTATCTGGTAATTTCAATCTTAAATTATATCAATTTAATTTTTTAATGTGTGTACATTAAACACTTATTAGAGTACTTGTTTTAAAGGTAGTATGACCTTTGTTGCTATTCTATGTATAAAATGTGCTTTTAATAAATAAAATATTATATAATAATTCAAAGATGGGGGACCTCCGGCCCATAGGCCAAGTCCATCTTTCAAAAGCTCTCAATACATCTCAGACATTTTCACAAAAATATATAAAATAGACTTGTAACTTCTATTTAAACACACACATACTGCTAAGTAAATATAAGTACAAATATTGAATTGCGGTTAAATAAAATATTTATTTTTTCAACTACATCTTTTCTTTCTACAACCTTTATAATAGTTCTAGTTCATTCTATCAAGAGATGCAATATTCCAACAAATTATTTATATTGTTTAGTCTATCTGATTACGGATTTAATCTATGATGCTACAAGCATTTTGTTTATTTTTAAAGTGATTTTCGTAGACAAATATATAACTAACGAAAATATAACTCAAATTACTTCATTTTATTATTATTTTGCTTTTTTTTTTATGCGAACAGTTTCACGGAGGAAGACTGTCACAGAAAATTGTACATTTGAAAAGAAATGGACCAACACATTCTGCGAGAGCAAGTTGTTGACAAAAAAAAAAAAAGCAGAAAATTCGAAACCATTTTTTGAAGGAAGTTTATAAAGGATTGCATCTTAACTGCTGTAGAATTAACCTATCCAAAACAAAAAAGAAATTTGGCAATATATGGCATGAAATTAGATTCAAGGCACATTGGAAAAAATTGTCATTAAATATGGAATAGTTATTAATAATAATGATGTTATTTTATTTTTAATTTATAAAAAAAAAAAGTGACCTTATTTAAAAGAGGCAAGTTGAAATTGACCTGCCAGTTGAACAAGTTGTCCACCCTTAATGATTAGAGGTGAATTCATTAAATTTTTGATCAAATATAGTAGGCTAATTTTTAAATTGATAATTTTGTGTGGCCCACAAATTATAAATATCCAAATAGTTCTTGGCATAAAAAAGATTTCCCACCCCTGTAATAAATGATGATACAGGATTATCAATATAATATTTATTATAAATATATAGGTTTTTTTTTTTACAAAAAAAAAAAGGTGCTATTATAAAACAGATATTCTTCTTACACTGCCAAAAAAGAAATGGGAAAGATAAGTTGGTGGGGATTTTATCAGCTCATTTTTTTTATCCTCTAATTATATGATACATGCATACAGAAAACACATATTTTAATTATTTTTCATTTTATTTTAAATAAAAATATTTTTAGGTGGGGGTAAAAGTCTCTGTTACCAATTGCCTGCTCTTATTACTCCCGGAGTTACTTTAGTTATTTCTCCATTACGATCATTAATCCAAGATCAAGTTCAGAGGTTGTGTTCACTTGATGTAAGTCTATTTGGGTATTCTTGATTTATTTTATATATGTATAATATTTGAACATTTCCAATAAATGAGATTTTCTGATCTCTCAAACACACTTTTGTTTGAAAAATGTTTTCAAATGTTGTTTTTTTTTTTCCTGTTATTCATGCAGTAATTTGCATGAAAGCAGGATCTTAAAAAGTCATAATACATAGTTATTAGATCAACTGTTTTTAAATCGTATGATTTCTACTATGGTTTTGTTTGTAAAACTGCTTTTTTAAAAATAAAAAAAAATAAGTAATTTATATATAGATAATAAATGATGATAAAATATTATTAACTCAATAGTGGGAACAGCCAATAATAATTATTATTAAGAGGACATAAATAATATTAATATATCACATATTTATGTGGTTTTTAATTAATTAATATTTTCATATTTAAATATTTACTGGAAAGCAATGTTATTTAAAAATGAAGCTTTCTTGTCAATTAACACATAACTTTAATATCAAATTGAATGTTGCAAGGTTGCTTAAATAGGCATTGAGTTGCTGTCTTTGATGAGATTTCACCTATTTTCTGGTGCAATTGATGATGACAGGTTTATTGAAATAGAAGTTAATTGATTTTTCATCAAACATCTTATAAAAGTTGTTAAATTTCTATAGAGGGCATAAGTAAAATAATGCCAATATAGTACATATTTGGCTAGCGATTAATTAGTATGTGTATATTTGATTCC
Source organism: Epiperipatus broadwayi (assembly GCA_028023455.1). NCBI lineage: Eukaryota > Metazoa > Onychophora > Udeonychophora > Euonychophora > Peripatidae > Epiperipatus > Epiperipatus broadwayi. The sequence goes on along the minus strand of JAQFVV010012394.1, from coordinate 25,732,076 downwards.
TGCAGTCTTCTTCAGAGGTTTATTGATAAGAATAATTCAGAGAAACGAAATTATTTTAGTCTAACGTTCATAATTTTTCAAACTTTAGAAAAATTATGAACGTTAGACTAAAATAATTTCGTTTCTCTGAATTATTCTTATCAATAAACCTCTGAAGAAGACTGCAGGTCAGTCGAAACGTAGGTGTCTGTGTATGTACAAATACAGAGTTTTGCTAAAACGTATTTGTAGTTTGGACAAATTATATTTATAGGATATTATGGCAAACATAAAGAAAAGTGTGATTTTGGTAATATTTAAATCTGATTAGTTAGAAATATGAAATATAAATTGTAAAAAGTATAATATATTTTAATAGATTCCAGCGACCCATCTCTCCGGTGAAATAGACCAAAATGCCGCCAATAATGTCTACATTCAGTTATCAATGAGAGATCCTGGTGTTAAGTTATTGTATGTTACTCCTGAAAAAGTGAGCTTATAGATATCACTCTTACAGATGAAACATTTCATATTAAATTCTTTAAAATTAAGATATATTCCTTTATACTTATATATTTTAGATAACCCACAGTGAGAAACTTCTTTCGGCATTGCAACATTTGTATAATCGGAAATTATTAAATCGCTTTGTAATTGATGAAGCACATTGTGTAAGCCAGGTAATTAAAAATAAATGTTTAATTTGTTATTTTTAAGTGTACACTTTTTTTTTTTTAGTTTTATATATTAATTTGCATGATTTATAATGTAAATATTAATTTATGTAACCAGCAAAGTATTGAATTTGCAAAGAAAATGAATCATTTCTAGTTAACATAGAAACATATTTAGTGAATCTGCTTTATGATGGCTTTTTTTATATATATATTATTTGTGCTAACTTTCTGATTGCAAACTAAATGTTAGATTTCAAACCTCAAAAGCCATAGTCTCCAGACAGTCTTCATCTTGATTTGTCTTGTCTGTATGAAGACCTCTAATAAATACTTTGTTAAGATATTTTTCTAATTAACAGTAAATAATTTGGAGAGATGATGATGAGAAATATATCTGCTTTTATTTTTAACATTAAGGATTTAGAAAAAATAATTGATATGATGAAAATTAAATTAAACGTTATTCAGTGACCATTCTCTCCTTACAGTCAGTTTGAATACACTATCAAGATTTGATAAAAGAAATTGCCTATATTATAATTTATAAAATATTTAAAAAAAATAAATTCTGATTTAAATTTTTGTTTTTGATTTCAGTTCCTAAACTAAAGGATAGTTTAACTGTGTGTTTTTGTAATTTACTGTCTTTAATCAGGAGTTTATTAAGATAAAATTCGATTTCCATATGGAGATAATTTGCTTCACATATTAATATAAGCTGTATGCAGAAAAAATATTACTGGCACGCTCAAGTCTATTTCTTTTAATAGTTTTTTGTTCTTCCAAATATTCCTCCATTAAATATCAAAAGAAAACTTGTATCTCAAAAAATGTATAAAAATCTGTTAAGTAGATCAGACTTGCCAATTAACTTAGATATAATTTTGCCACCTAAAACTCATGTCAAATTAAGATTACCTTTTTGGATACTCAACTAAGAATATGTAATTAAAGAACTATGATGTAGAGAATGAGCATCTTATGAAGTTCCAAATTTTATTTTTCCAGATCCAATTAATAATTAATTTAATCTTTCTATATGTTACTAGAGTCTCATCAATATATTCAGGATAGTTTATGGATGATATGTTCATTTATTTCCTAAATGGAATTTAACAACTACTAATTTATATAGATGTGGACACCACAAATCAAACTTTTATTCTGCTTTGTATGCATTTTATTGTTAATTCAGTCTTCATTAAGCTTCTGGACCATTTTCTCCATCATCTATATCATTATGTCATAGATATATGATGTGTCTGACTTTAATTTTCTCAGCTTCTGATTCTATATCCGATCTTTATTTATTTCAAGTTTTTTCTTTTGGCTTTTAAATAAATTACTAAATAAAATATTATCTCCTCAATATGTATGCAAATTTCTCAAAAGCTTTTAATTTGCATCAAAGAGTTGAGAAAATTGCACTTCAATGCCATTAAGACTTCCCATGTGTAGAATTCTTTTTCTGATAAAGATTATTTAATTTCAGCAACAATTAGTAAGACATCTTTTTCATCTCTCTATTTTGATGAAGCAGTCTGTTAATTTTTTTTTTTTATAATTATGAATCATTATATTTCTCACATTGAAGACTTCTTTTCTTGGTTCTTATTTTAAACTAGAATCCATTTCATGAAAGGCTTCTTTCATTAACATTGCTTTTTTCCAGAACGATTTTCACTTACACATTTGAACTTAATTCATTGATCAGTTTTTTATTTTTAAAGTTTAAGGACTGATCCAATCATTAAAGGTATTTATTGATGAAGTGCTTAAATGTACTCCCCCCCCCCCTTCCTTATTTTTTACATTTTACTTTTATGCTGTTTATATATTGAAGTGAAAGTTTTTATGTGCAAAAGATTTATTATAAATCCCTACAATTTTGGAAAGAACTTTATAGAAAAAATATTGCTATTTTGGCAATATAACATTTACCTTCACTTGAACTAAAAAATGTTATTATGTTGTCATTGCAAAGTTACTATATAATTTAATATTCTCCATTCTTTACTCACTGAGGGTATCTTTTTTTCCTGGCTAGAATTGGTAATAATATCTTACAACATACACATAATAACATTTTTACACAGTTGAAGGTGTTATTTTGCTGAAACATTGATGATTAAATAGTTTGATATTCAATGTGCTTATTCTCTAAAGCCATTATGATTTGTTATGTATATTGTAACGGTACGGATTCCCTCAAAGGATTCCAGGCGGTCGCATTTCACTACATTACAATTTGAAGTCTTCTTATAGGATGCAATGAATGATAAAATCTAATTTAAATCTAAAATTATACTCATTTCAAATAAATAATATCTTGTTAAATACTTAATATAAATGCAAATCAGATTAAATCATTCAATCTTCACCTTAACTAATCATACCATTATACACTGAGTTCAAAGTCAGGGAGGTTTTACAATCGACTCTCTTCAGGGGTTTCCATTAATATATTAAATCAACAACGGTTTTCAATGTAATCTTAATAAAGGATTAAATTATTAGGATATCAAATAAATATAATATATAAGTATATGTTTATAAAATCAATTTTATTTCGTAAAATGAATAAATCAAATAAATTAGAGACTTCAGTAAGTTTAATATAAATTATAACAATATTTATTTAACAAATAAACTATTTGAAATTTATTAAATATAACGAAAGAAAATATTATAAGTGTTTTATTTACTATTTTATAATATTATGATAATAATTATATTCCCTCTTTTCCCATAGTAAATAAATGTCTCAAAGACTGACAGATTTGATAGTTGATGACATAATCAACAGAGATCTTATATTCTATAAAGAAAATTATAAGATAAAAATATACTAAACTAGCTGTATTTAATTTAATATATAATAAATCAATATAATTTATATGAAAGAATTCCATTCATTAAGATGATCCCTATGTATTGTCAAATATTTAAAAAAAAAAAAAAATCTATCATGCAAATGTTAATCATTTACACTACTATTAAGAAATAACTGTTATTAGATTAACTAAATGAGTAACAACATGTTTGTCTCATGTCATAAATAATTTATTATGAAGAATACCAAAAATCTTACCTAAGTATTAAGTTTATTTTTATAGCTTTAATATACTTCAGTATATCTTCATATATTTTAGTTAACCTTTAATCAAATTGCTTGATTGAAGATCTAAATTTTGTTAAACATAAAATAAAAAATATATGAGAAAACTTAGCATCAAAGAAAATAAAATTAAATCCCTATAAATCTCGAATCTCGAAGATGATGTTGTATATTAAAGGTCCATGCAATTGTCCTATTCATTTTTATACTTTATGTAGTAATGTCCTTCAAGAATAAAGTTCTTTATTCCTTTATTATCTGTTGATAAAACCATTTAAATGTCCAATTGTTCCCGAATGTCCTTCTTGCATGATATTGGGATCTTCCAGAAATGATTTCATTATTAATTATAATGCAATTATATAAATGAAGTATATATCACTTTAGGCATTTTAAAGGAATCAGCAATTACATTTATCTTCAGATAGACCATAGTATTTTATCCTACAACAAATGAAGTTTTTACCCCCGACGCATTCTATAAACAATCTTTTTAATTCAGATTTGGTAAAGTTTATAAATGCTTTTCGAAAGATTTATATATTTCAATACTTCTATTTAGAACGATCTTTCAGATTTTTCTAATAAAAATATATTATTTTGCTTTTACAATACAAAATATATTTTGAATAAAGAGTAATTCTTATTAAACTCTTTTCTTTTAACAATATTAGAATTTGTTTTTCTAATAAAGATAAATCGTTCAAAATGTTGAATCTATCTTTTGAAATTGTTCTATCTTAGATCATAGTAAAAATTATTGTACATCTTTGCTAGTACATTGATAAAAGATAGACTAATAATATATATATTTAATTTGGGTATTTATACTAGAATGAGCTTCAGTAGCGTACATTATATTTACGATTCACGAATTTATATTCTAAGTTATTAATTGAATTATTTTTTAAATTTCATTTTCTTTGTTTCATTGCTAAGTTATGAACTTGACTTTAAAGTTGTTATATGTCAATTGTCTTAATTATTGAATGGTTAGTTTTAAGACAATAGTTTTATTTTAATGAATGGATCAATATTCTACTACTTTCTTTCATTAAAATGATTTAATTAGAAAAATAATAATATATATATAATAATCATATAAATATGTATATGTGGAGTATTCTATACTCTCACAATATATATATATATATAACTAAAACAGTATAACAGTAAAAGAAACAAAAACGTATATTACAATCTATAGATCTGCATTATCTTCACAATTTTCTAAGAAAGAAGACAGTGAAAGTCAGCTACATAGTATTATTATTGTAATAATTATGTGTGTGAGAGAGTTATTTTGTAGTTTAAATTTAATTATCATTATGTAGATCATATATATTTATATTTATAATTCTCATTAATTTCATACACATTTACTGCAAACTTGGTTTGCTTTTATTTTGGTGGTATTTTTAATGTATTATTTTTATAGCAGATGTAAAAAAAGAAATAATTAATGACTTACTAAATTTTCACATTTAAGTCTGAAAAAATTATTCTGTAGCAAAAACAAGGATACTGCATAAGCATATTCAACATATATGTGTTTCCATATTTATCTTTTTTTTGTTTTGTTTCAGTGGGGACATGATTTTAGACCTGATTACAAGAAATTGAGTGATTTGCGGAAAAAGTTTCCTAATATTCCTATTATGGCTTTAACTGCTACTGCAACACCGAGAGTTCGGAGCGACATTACCCACCAGCTAGGCATCCCTACACCAAAATGGTATAAAAAAATCTTAAGAATTTTACAATTCTAGTATATCTTTGGAAATATTATGACTGAATTGGAGAAATTATTAATTTTTTATTTTCACAGTAAATAATTCTAAAAATATTAGTAATAATATTGGTTTATTGATCCTGAAAATGCATTTGATAGAGTTAACTGGGGTTTTTTTTATTGGATAATTCACAAAGATGTAGATTAGAAGAAGGGAATTATGAAACATCACCATTTCATATGCTTACACAGGCTCCTTAATAACAATAGCAAACTCTTCATACAGAAGTCATCAATGGATGCAAGAAGGTTTGTGCATAAAATCCCTATCTAGTAGGTTAACTTTGCATTCATTGTTTATGAAGTCTTGCACTACGTGGCAATGCTGTATGGAGAGTTTGCTATTGCTATTGATTTATATGTAAATAGGGAAATATTTATAAGAACGAAAAGACAGGAAAAAGGGTATGAGACAAAAATAATGTCTTTTGCCTACTTGAATTCCTGTATGCTGATATGATAATGGTACAGTGTTAATGTTGGGGGAGGGGAGAGTTTTCTATATAATAATTGCAGATTATCTATTTAGTATGTGGATTTTTTTTTTTTCTTTTGACAGCCTAAACTGTTGACAAAATATCACAAAGAAACCTGTAGGGAGGACAGGAACGCAATTTATAATAATAAATAATGATAACTTAATAAATCTTCCACCTACACGATAATAAACATAAAATTCATTTTAATAAAATAATCAGTATCCCCATTTAATCACTTATAATTTTTAGAACTTGACACCCGTTCACAATAATTTATTTATTAACTTAATCTTAAATTCGTAATTTAATATAACTTTTAAGTGATGGGAAGATTAATCACTCGTAATATAACTGATAGCATGCTTTATTATTAATGACATTACCTATACACAAATTGTGGTTTATTTTAATTATATACCGTAGTACATATATAGGCTATGTGACACAGATATTTAAATAAATTATTTATATTACTTTCATGTAATAAATCCTTAATTATAACAAAGAGGAATCATTAACATTACTTTCCTCGCATAAAATAATTTTAACTATAGGCAGGATTATTGATATAGGATTTACATGAAGTAAAACTTTAACATGTCATAATTAATATATATATTTCTAGTACAGATATTCTTTACTATAAAAGGTGCTTTTAACATTTTGGTGAGATTGTATCTTTATAGGGCCATGATAAACAATATTTACTTATATAATTGATTCTTCAAAATATGCTCGCCATCCTTCAATAACCTTTAAATAATTCTAAAAGTTGAAAATAACTTTCTTTGACGTGGGGGGGGGGGGGTAAGAGTAAGAAAGAAATAGATTTAAATACATTTTGTTATTGTGCTAAATTTCACAACTTTAACTCCTAGGTCTTCTCAACTCTCTATCCATTGGGGCCTGGAGAGCGAAGAAAGCATAAACACATTTAATGATTTAAATTTTTTAACTCCTTCCATCATTTAAGTTACTTAAATAAAATTAAAAAATCAACTTTAAATTTGCTAAATACTCAAAACTAATAGAATTGACATGGCTAAATAATATTATATAAAATTGAATAAGTTAAGACTAGCAAAAAAGAATACTAAATAATAAAATGAGCTACAGTTACATGGCATTTAAATATAATTAAAACATACTACCGGCAATATTTTTATATTGGACTATTTTCATCATCTAATATGTGTGTTGAATGTCTTTAGAAAAGTTTAATTTTATTTAAATATTCCAAATACGTTTAACTGTTAATAATATCACAGCAAACAGGTTAGTATATGCACCAACTGTTAGTAATATCACAGCAAATAGGTGAGTATATGCACCAACTGTTAGTAATATCACAGCAAACAGGTTAGTATATGCATCAACTGTTAGTAATATCACAACAAACAGGACCTGTTTGCTGTGATATTACTAACAGTTGAATGTATTGAAATATTTAAATAAAATTAAACTTTTCTAAAGACATTCAACACACATTAGATGATGGAAATAGTCCAATATAAAAATACAGCTAGAACACCATCATCACAAACCTTCAGGAAACTACTACTGACAAGATTATAGCGCAGCTTGATCAAGTGATTCTTGGTCTTCAGGACTTGCATGGTATTGATAGGAGGTATAAGGAATTTGATGTTGAGATGGAACTTCTTCAGGGATGCCAGACTTCGCCTGATGACCATTGAGAAGCTAATGCCTGACTACTCACACATGATGGCAGGTGCTTTAAGTATTTATATATAATAAAACAGAGTTCAGCAGTAGATGTAGAATACACAGACGAATTTAGAATATCTCTAAATTTTTTTAAAAAATATCAATCCAAATTCCAAAATATATTAGAATAATAATAATAATAGGCCCACAATAATAAACAATGCCCCCCCCCCCCACTTATATTCTCTTCTTGTGCCTGGGGTGTATCTCATGGATTAACTTGACTTTTTTTCTTAATTGACATTCCATGTTTTTCTTACTTCCTCCTATTCTCATGCAACCACATTGATTTCCTTGCCTTTGTTCTAATTTTATATCTTATACCTTAAAGTATGTACAGACTTTAAAGGTTGTTTAACTGTAACTATTTTTCATCCAATTGTCTCTATCGATAAGGAAATAAGGTGCTTATGCTTTTGGTAATGACTTCTTTTCATTACCTGCCCTACCATTCATTGTATGCAATACATTAATATTACTTGATTGATCAGGCTTTTTAATAAAAATACCTTTTTTTAATTTAAAATGTAGTGGGCTGAACTTTTAAAAATGTAAAATTGTACCCACACACAGGCGCATATTACTAATGTGTGCAGATATAAAGAAATATATTACGATGGGAAATAGGTTGTAGTTTGAGCAAACATGAAGCAAGCATATACGCATGCAGATATGCACCGCTTCAGTAATAATATTAACATATTCGGATCCCAATCAGAAACATTTGACATGAGATTAAAATCATTGCTTTTGACATTTTCATCTATTTCTTTTATGCGATAGTGACTATGTATGCAGTGACACACTGTGCTTTTAAGTATTTTCTTTTTTCCTTTTCCTCAAATATTCATCATCATCATATTCAACTATTATTGATTTCCTGCAGGCTGAACGTTTTTAAGTTTAATCCAGTTATTCCAGCTTACCAGCAAACTTACTTTATTTCATCCATCCTTCTCAAATAGGGTCTCTTTCTAGATATTTTATAATTTTTTTGCATCCGATTTAAAACTTCCAGTGTCTATCTCTTAGCATCTCTTCTAATAATGTGTCCAATCCAGCTCCATTTTAGTCTCTTGAGTCTTTTAATGATGACAATTGTACCTGTTTATGATAGTTGTTCATATTTTGTTGAGTGGTCTGAAATCTCAATTGCCTTTTTGTTAAATATTGAAATCTCAGATCCTTATGTAAAAACTGGTAAAACTCTTATCTTGAAAGCTTTTTCAAATATATAGGCATATTAGCCTCATCTTATAATTGCTACAAATAAATCATCAATTACTACTATTCTGATATTTCCTTAGCTGATCTACTTTTAATCATTTTATTGATAAATTTCCAATAACTACATAGCATTGCACAGTGCATATGTGTTAAATTATTATGCCAATTGAATCATTTATTTTTTTTATGTTTATTGGAAGATAAAGATATTGATCTTATATATCCATAAACTAATGGGTTTGCATCTTTTCATTCAACTATTTCATATTGCAGATTAGCTAGTAGTTTATAATAGTAACATGAAATATTTAAAAAATCTTTTGAGTCTTTAAATAGACAACAGATATTCAGGAGCACTTTTGTTGTAACTTTTGCTTTTAGGCAAATCCTATAACACAAGTCCAGGCAATTTTATTTAATACTTATTAGTTTTAATTGTAATTTCTCTCTCTCTCTCTTTTAACTAATTATACAATTTCTACATCAGTATGAAGTTATTCAAATCATTTTGAGAGTCTTACTTAAATTCATGTTACCAAAACTGACTTTCTTTTCAGCCATTGCATATCTCATAATAATTTTTTTCTGCTATCTTCATCAATAATAATATTAAAAATTTTTGGTCTTGATTTATTTATTTTTTCTTTTCGACTTTGAGAGCATTTTGTCATCTTTACATTATTTTTAACAGTCTTTTTATGAATCTTTGCTTTTTTAAATAGACTTGAAATAACACTGTTCGACTTTTCTATCCTTCATGCTCATATTTTTATTTTTACTTCCAATTTTAAATTATTTTTGATTGTTGAATGATATATATCATTAGAATCTTTGATATTTGTACAAGAACAATATAAATTTTGTCAAGAGTAATTAAAAAAATTAATCCATTGTGATTCAACTTTCATATTCCTTTGTATTTACATTTGTTCTTCTATTAATCATTTTCTATAACTGATCTAACTACTTCAGCTTCAAGCGCCATATTGAATTTTTTAAAATACTGGCCTGAGACACAATTTTCACAATAACTTCAGTTTTAATTATGTTAGAGCAAAAACAATTACATTGCTAGAAACTAGAAACATTAAGGAAAACAATAAGCATAAAATAAATAGTGATAACTATATAAAAAATAAGGGGAAAAAGAAATTTTCACATCCAAAATACTTATTATTTTATTGTTTGTTCATAATTTGATAAGTAACATTAACTAAAATTGAAAATACATCTTCAGTGATAATTTCTTTGCATTCCTCACAAAATTATCTTTCTAAACATGTATAACATGTTTTACCTGAGATAATCCACAGCTTCACAATCTCCAAAAGAAGTCGGATATGACTTCTTTATTTTTATTTTGTACCCCAAATGTTCTAAATGTCAAAGGCATCTAAAAAGAAAAAAGATTCATCCTAATAAAAGATACAAAAGAAATCATCATAGCAATTGGCTTCTTGTCTGTCTAAAACTAGAAATTGTAGGCTACTGTCTATATCACTATGATAAAATGAGTTTCATCTCTTCATTTTATATTTTTTGTGTACATCAGTGATGTTTATATTCTTTATGGACACCAGTGATGTTTATATTCTTTATGCACACAAGTGATGCTATCTTATTATATTTATTGTACTACATAGATATAATTTATTTGCATATAGTGTATTTGTTAACTATTGACCTGAAAATAATGTTATGAAACATATAGCAAAACCAAAGCATGAATCACGTATATATAATTTATTTGCATACAGATCATTTGTTAGCTATAGACTTGAAAAACGTAAACAAGAATCGGAATTATAACAAATTACTTATAAACCATATTATATTATATATATAAACATAATTAATGATTTTCGTAATAAATTATACTTTTTGAAAAACATTATTTTTATAAGTGTAGAACGAGTTATATTATATATTAATTGTATACGAACGTAAATAACTAACACACACAAATTACAAACTAATTAATAAAAATGCTAATTTAAATAAAAATATATTATAGTTTTATTAAAAAAATTTTAAAAAAAATTTTTAAATGTTACTTACAAAATTACGTTCAACAGCTTCTGTCAGCCATCTTTGTAATAGTACCGGAGAAATGTCAACTGCAGCCCCGTAAATTATTTTTGTCTTTTATCGCTTCGTGATAAGTACAAAAATTATTAAAAAAGACAAAAGAATTAAATACTGTGGTTGATTAAAACTGCTGCCAAAAATTTAAATTCTAACCGATTTTTTTGAAATAAACATTTTCTGAAAGCTATGTCACCAACCTTTTGAACGATCGTATTTTCATCTACGTCACACTTATACCTTTTATGTCAGCAAAGAAAGAAAACAGAACATCATCTGAACACCGCCTGATACATGTTCGTAGCGCTCAAAAAGCTGAAGTAGCTAAAGAATATCACTGTATATAGTGATCAATCATGTTTATAGTGATATTATTTTTATTTTAAATAGCATATAAGCTTATCATTATATTTTGATTTTAGCCTGAAGAAATATATTAAAATGAATGTGTATTTAGTTGTATTTTTATATTGGACTATTTTTATCATCTAATATGAGTGTTGAATGTCTTTAAAAAAATGTAACTTTAGTTAAATATTCCAAATACATTCAACTATTAGTAATAGCATATCAAACAGGTTAATAAATGCACAATGTTTTGAAAGGTATTATTCTCCATTCTTTTTCAGGTGTTGCTGGCCCGACCAGTGACTGTACTAGCATGGGATTCAAACCTGGACTTTTAGATTTTTGAGTATTGAATTTTAAGGTAATGCTCTAACCAACTGAGTTATCTTGCTAAAAGCAACCAGTCAATATAAATTTCACATTGAGGTTTTTCCTGATTTCTCTACTTTTTCCTAAGAGCAAAGTTGATTAGTGGTTTCCATACATTATGCATAGTCTGACTAGGTTGACTTATGGGATTGTTTGCCATTGTCATGTGAGTAACTTTTTTAAATTTTCTTCTTTATACCTTTTCTTTTCTAGCCAATATTTTTGTAATTTCCCAATTGAACATATGTTCATTGGTACATACATAGACACATCTGTTTTCTCTCTTCTAATCATCAATTTGTGTTCTTGCAAGCACTTTTCAATGGGATGACTGTTTTCACCAATATATGTTCTTCCACAATCACATAGTATTTCATAGATGCAGTTTTTTCTTTTCAGCATTTCAAGTTTAGGCTTTGTAGATCTTAGAATTCCTTGTAGTATGGTATGGTTCTGGAAAAAGCTGTTCTGATGATATACTGATAGCATATTTTTCTTAATTTGTCTGCTATTTTTGGAACATATGGGTACGAACGTTCTTCTTGCTGTCTATTTAAGGTTTTCTTAATAACAGCTGATGGATAATCATTTTTCATAAGAAAAAATCTTTTCTTTTTTTCAAATCGCTGGTTTCTGAACAAATTTCTTTTGCTCTGTTTCATAGTAATAGTATAACTCCACGTTTTGTCTTTCTGATGTGGTTGGATGTATAGGCTAGGTATTTTCCTGTACTTGTGGGTTTTCGGTTAACTGTAGTTTTGATTTTGCCATGAGGGAGTTTTATCACAAGAACAACTAAGAATGCCAATTTTTGTTCTTGTTCTGATTCTATTGTGAATTTATTTGAAGGGGATATGTTGTTGATGTGTTTCCAAAAAGTTTGTAGCAGTGTTTCACCATGTGGCCATACAACAAATGTATCATCCACATAGAAAAGCCAAACTTTAGGTGGATATGGAGTCGTTTTTATAACTGTGGTTTCAAGTTCTTCTATATAAATATTGCTATTCAGGGGTGACAATGGTGAGCTCATTGCCATTCCTTGACTTTGTTGGCAGAATTCTGTTATATTGAAAGTAGGTTATAACACAGAATTCTTCTAACAAAATCAAGGAATGACTATGAACTCACTATTATCATCCCTGATTCGTAATATTTACATGGAAGAACTTGAAACCACAGTGATAAAAACTATTCCATAATTCACCTAAAGTTTGGCTTCGCTGTGTGGATAATACATTTGTTGCATGGCCACATGGTGAAACACTGCTACAAACTTTCTGGAAAAACATCAACAACATATCCCCTTCAATTAAATTCACAATAGAATCAGAACAAGAACAAAAATTGGCATTCTTAGATATTCTTGTGACAAGACTCCCTCATGGCAAAATCAAAACTACAGTTTACCGAAAACCCACACATACAGGAAAATACCTAGCCTATACATCCAATCACACCAGAAACACAAAACATGGAGTTATACTATTACTATAGAACAGAGCAAAAGAAGTTTGATCAGAAACCAGTGATTTGGAAAAAGAAAAAATCTATATCTTTTATGGAAAATGGTTATCCATCAGCTGTTATTAAGAAAACCTTAAATAGGTACCACGAAGAACCATCAAAAGAAAAAACAATTATTGGTACTGTAGTGTTCCCATACATTTCAGAAATAGAAGGCAAATTAAGGAAAATTTGCAATCAGTATAACATCAGAACAGCTTTCCAGAACATACCATACTACAAGGAAGTCTAACATCTACAAAGCCTAAACTTGAAATGCTGAAACGAAAAACTGCATCTGTGGAAGAACATATATTGGTGAGAGCAGTCACCCCATTGAAAAGCCCTTGTAAGAACACAAACTAATGATTAGAAAAGAGAAAACAGATGTGTCTATGTATGCACCAATGAACATATATTCAATTGGGAAAATACAAAAATATTGGATAGAGAAGAAAAGGTACAAAGATGAAAATTTGAAGAAGTTGCTCACATGACAATGGCAAACAATCTCTTAAGTCAACCTAGTATGACTATACATAATATATGGAAACCACTAATCAATTTTACTCTTAGAAAAAACTGGAGAAATGAGGAGGAACCTTATAGATAAGTATATGAAATTTCTACTGACTATTGCCTTTGGCAGGATGGCTCTGTTGATTAGAACGTTATCTTAAAATTCAATTTCTCAAGAATCTAAGGGTCCAGGTTCGAAGCCCATGCTAGTACTGTCACTGGTCAGGCCAGCAACACCTGAAGAAGAGGGGATAATAATTACTTCTTGAAACGTTGAGTGTATACTAACATGTTTGACATGCTATGTATTTGGAATTTTTAAATAAAGTTAAATTTTTCTAAAGACATTTAATACTTCTATAAGATTATGGAAATAGTCTAATACTAAAACACCATCATCATCAATCTTCAGGAGAATGTGTATTTAGTTTTTTTTTTTTTTATTTATAATCAATAAACTAATAAAGGCAATTTTAATACCTCTTTATTCACGGGGAAAACGTTAAATATAATCATAATGCATTTTCAATACTGAGCACTTCAGCCTAAAGCAGCTGATATATTTAAGGTCATATTAAATGTTACCTATGTTTTCCCTGCATAACTTTGGTGATAGAATTGCCTTATTTTTTTTTTTACAAATTAATGAATTGTTGTCTAGATATTTGCCTGGAGATTAAAATCACATGTTAATTTGGTTCACTTAGACAATTGACAACATTCTAATTGGAAAAATAATACAATTGTAACCTGATGTGTTTTTCATTGCTTTTTTGGAAGATGGGAAAGTTGTTCTTCTAAGTATTTAATCCATTTTTGTTTTTAGGATATACTTTTTAAACATTTATTTAAATAAAATTCAATAAATTAAAGTATAGATTATTAGTTATTTTGCATGTACTATACTTGTAATAAAAAAAATTCATCTCATCATAGTTATATTAATTAAATTGTTTAATATTATTTGGACAAACATTCTTGATAGTTATTATTTATTATTTTGTCTTGTAGGTTTATACAAAGCTTCAATCGACCAAATCTTAAATACTTGGTGCTTCCTAAAAAACCAAAATCTTTAGTGAATGATATAATACAGTTAATAAAAGGAACATTTGCTAGGAAGTCTGGAATTGTGTACTGTTTTTCACGGTATTTACTTACTTGTTTATACCACTAGTTTTTCTTTTTGAATATGTTTTATATAAAAATATACTATGTAAAAGTATTTTTAGCTTAAATATTGTAATTATTTAATCATGAGCCATATCAAAACTTTATAAAAGTCAAAAATTTGCCTTCCCTTTCTAAATCAATAAATATAATTTAATTTAACAAGAGAAAGGGTATAAATTTAAATAAAAGTAAATATGCAATAATGTTATTTAAATTTATAAGTATTTTTTTTTAATCACTATTTCCTACTGCATTGCCAAATGTATATCATATAATATTCAATTGACCAAACACTTTACTACTTTTACAATGCTTTATTATCCACCCCTTCCTGCAGTTAACATTTTCGATTGCCCCAGCAATCATTCTTCAGAATGCTATTGATTGTAACAGTTGAGATTAGGAGATACAGCGTTCTGAAGAAGATTGCTGGGGCGATCGAAACTGTTAACTGCAGGAAAGGGTGGATAATAAAGCATTGTAAAAGTAGTAAAGTGTTTGGTCAATTGAATATTATATAATTTTTTTTTTTTTAATCATTTATCTTAATGGCTTAATCCCTTAAAAAGTCATTATATTTAAATACCAAACCAGCATTTAGAACATAACTGTTTGATTCATTTTGCCAAACTTTTTTTTTTTTTTTTACTATGGGTTAAGCATTAAGGACATTTAAAAAAAAAATGGAGTATCACTGAAAAAGACAATTAGATAATTGAAATTATCAGCTATTTTTGAATGTTTAATAATAAAATAATGTATTTGCATTGTGTAAAGGGCATAGGGGAAAATATTAGTATTGTTTGTTGTATTAGTGACAATATTTTGCATAAATTGTATATATTATTTAAATATATGTGTATTGTCTATACTAAACTTAACGAAATTAGAAAGGACCTGAACTCAGATTTTCAAGCTCCCTACAAATATCAACTATATCTTATATAACTGATGCACATGACTACATACATGTGAAAAAGGTAAATGATCTCCAATATACGTATTTCATGCTGAACCAGCACTCATCAGTTGGTCCAGATCACCATTGGCCACACATATATACAATCAGTGCTCACTTTATATTAAGATAACAAATCTTCAAACTTTAATGGACAAGCTTCAGTCTTTTTCACCCTTCAACTTTTCAATCATCCATATCATTGAAAATCCGAGGATTGATCACTCAAAGTCTTTGAGTATGACAATAATATTGGCATCAATAAGGGCTTTGAGTGTTTCATGAGTATGACAATAATATTGGCATCAATAAGGGCTTTGAGTGTTTCATCATCAGATTTTCAATGATATGGATGGCTGAAAAGTTGAAGGATGGAAAAGATTGAAGCTTGCGCATCCATTAAAGTTTGAAGATTTGCTATCTTAATATAAACCAAGCACTGATTGTATATGTGTGTGTGGTAGATGATGATCTGGACCAACTGATGTGTGCTGGTTTGGCACAACATACATATTTTGGAGATTATTTATATTTTTCACATGTATGTGGTTCAGTTATATAAGATAGGGTGGATAGTTGTAGGGAGCTTGAAAATCTGAGTTCAAGTCCCTTCTAAATAAAGTGTATAAGTATATTCTATTTTTAGAAATAATGTGCTTTGACTTTTATGAGTTGTTGCCTCTTCCTAATTTGTAAGATATAGAAGCGGATTGTGCAAGATGTAATCCATGAAGATAATTTGACACACATTCAGTCATGCATTATTTCAAAATTTATTTAATTGATAAAAAGAAAATTGGAATATAGACTGCTAATAAAAGTTACTAATGTTACTTATTTACTGTAGGTAAGTTCAAGTTCATGAAAATACTTCTACGTAGATGGTCCAAGCTATTACAGTTTTAAATTAGTATTAAATAATTACTTTTTTAAATCTGTGTAAAAGAAGCTTACCTATTGTAAACCTATGACAATTCAAAATATTGCACAAATACTCCTAGAAAATGAAAATACAATTTAATGCTAACATTATCGGAAAATTTTTTATCAATTCCAACATTGCTAAGTTTTTATAATTTTTAATTTACTATAATTTTTATTCTCATAAATAAATAATTAATTTTTTTAAGATTGTAAAGAAATTTAACTATTTATAAGCCTATAACAATTCAAAATACTACATTGAGATCCCTAATTGTAATAAATTTTGGAATGAAACTAATATTAATTGTAAGCTACGTTATTTGGAACATTTAATCAGTTCAATAAGTGTTGTATTTTTATTAATATTTTACAACTTGCTTAAATGAATTATTTCATGTTTTATATCTGTTAATTAAAAAAATTATTGATTACTGAGAATGTTCCTTGAAAAATACAATTTTTTATGCGATTACGTATCGCATCTATTTTTGTAAATTAAAGTTTATTGAAGCTGTGCATATATATACAAATATATATATGCTGGCTTCACCATTCACTGTGGACTAACTAAGACCCTAAGTCCAACCACAGTGAATGTATGTTTCATTTTCAAACTAAATTTATTGTTTTCTCAAATAGTTGCCTAAATTAAAGAAGGAATTGTGTTAAAGAGAAAAGATTTAATAAAATAAAATATAGAAAGTTAAAATTATATTTGCAATTATTTTAAAATATATTTGGTAGAATTCGATAAGATAAATTTTCTTAATTAAATAGAATCCACTGAGAAAAGGAATTAATTAATAAAACATTTTTCTGAATTAGATAAAATAATAGATAACAGGAAAAATTTGAAACAATGAGCATGATTTGCTACTAATTAGCAGATTAAAAACATAATGGGAAAAAGGGTATAAATAAAGAACTTTTCTTTTGTTCTTAGTCTTATGCTTGCTGGTAAATGAAGGTCAGAGAGAAATATTAAGAATTTTGTTGGAAGAAATTTTGCTGAAAAATTAGACAATATAGCGAACTCTTGCTTGCTGTACTTACTTCAAGCTGCACTCTATTCTTTCGGCATATAAATAAAAATCCAGAAATGTGTTGCTCTGCAAAAATGCGGGGGTAACCTCTTTGCCTTCGCTCTCCTGAGCCGTTCCTTAGGCTGGAGTCGTAATCATGTAAGCTAGCCAGAGAACTGAAGTGTCTGCCCTGTATCCGTGAATATCTGCCCTCAAACATGGAAAAACAAAGTTGAAGAACCGAGAAGACTTGCGGTAAACATCAAATGAACTCATCTTGACCCACCCCTTCGAGTTACCGGTAAAGTTACCATAAATTCACATAAAAATCTCTTTGTAATTTACAAATTCACTCTAGAGTTATGTTTTTTCTATATATATGGTTTTTTTTTAAATCTACGTATTCATATCTTGTAAAATGGTATTTCATTAATTGCTTGCTTTTCTTTTTTTTATATATCATAATGGGTGGGGTTATTATATATAATGGCGGCGATAGCTCTTATAAATTTAATTGAAAATTACTTCGTTTAACTTTCCGCCATTATACTCCAGTAATTAAGTTATTTATTTTATATAGATATTTTGGAAAGAAAAGGAAGCAAATCATAGAAGGTGCAAAACCCTAGTTTTAAAATCAAGATTTAATTGCTAAATATTCTATTAGAAAACTTTTCAATATTTTAATTTGATTTTATATATATATATATATAAAAGAAAGATCTTTATCAAATGCCTTTATATTTTAGTCAATGAAGGGTTACAAATTTAAAGTTATATTTTAAAGAGCGTAAAATAAAACGTTCCCATTTATATTTTAGTAATAAGAGAGAGTACATTTTGACAATATGTATATGTATTAAAATTATTAAATAGCATTGGCTCTGTGGTGCGTCGGTTAAACTTGAACTAAATCAATAAAATATCCGCCCATTTGTTTTTTTTTTATAATTCAAATTTTATAAAGGTGAAGTCACTATTTTTCTGCGAATTTTTCAGTGGTAGTTGAGCTTTCTTAATATATATATTTTACAGAGGGTCTCTTTTTAAATTTAAAGGTCGTTGACGGTATTTATATGGTATCATGCCTCAGGTGATCTACTGGGCTGCTCAGCATATATTACAGTGCTTCTTTTTGCCAAGTTCGCTTAGGTTAACATGCCTACATTGGGATTTTCTTAAAATAAATAAAATGTTCTGGATCTCATGTCGATCTCAGTCCCTTCAATGTACGTAACTGGACATAAGCAATAAAACTCCGATCCTGAATCTGGGTCACACATTTAGCGAACGGGTTCCATTTTTCTCTCTAACCTAGCTTAGAGACGGAGAGCTATTCGGTCTTGTGTTAACCTCTTGGTAACTGTTATGTCTCGAGCCTCACAGCCCACTATATGCTATCGCCTTTGTGCATGGTCTTGTATATTTATATTTATTAGGAAATCTTTCTCAAAATCTCCTAGAAATGTTTCAATTATAGCTGGAAATTCCTGCTGGGGTCACTTTATCATTCTTCTTAAATCATAAGTAGGGCTGTGATTTAAACCTGTCCAAAGTGTTTAGTTGAGTTTGACCACCTATTTATTTCTATGTTCTCCAACCACAGAATTAATGAATCATGTCTCTCTCTCTTGATTTCTTTTACATAACACTTCCATTGGCTGGAATATTTTAAAGAAGAAATTATAATGTAAAATTTTGTGTGTTCTTATCATTATGATCAATGGATCTTTCATATATGTCTATCCGGTTGCAGTGAAAATAGCCTGCAACACTATTAATAGAGCATTGTATGAAATCTTTTAATGTAAATAATAAAAGTTTCTGTTATCTGTCATTCACTATAAATAAAACCACTTAGTATTGTTTTCTTTTGTGACATACGTATGTACATCTGATCATTATATGTAAAAATTTCTTTTCGTGGTCTCTTCTCTCCCTGACCACCGGGCATACATTAAGATTAAATTCTAGTGAGGTTTGGGGAGTAAGTCGCTTAGTAGCAATCTAGAGGAGTAGGTGAGGTTCAAACCCCCTATATCTGCATCTCTAGGTTAGGTTAAAGCAGCTCTACTTTTCTTACCGTTACATTATTTAGTTGCCTATGACGTTCTGTTGAAAAGTTATATTCAAAACGATTCTGTTTGAGACTATAATATAGATTTTTATATAAGTTAATTAGATCATGCTAGTATGATTTTAGAAGGGGAAAAAATAGTTCAAATTTTCATCATGAAAGGGGAAATACAGAACTATAAGAACTTTAGTAAGAGTTGACATTGTTATAGTTAAAAAAAGCATATAATCATGCTAACAATTTTCAAAATGTTTTTAGAAAAAGAAATGCTATGCATTCTAAATAAAATTTATAGAATGCTAGAAGGTTGTTGAGCGCACTTGGAAAATATTATTTTTTCAAAGGCCTGTTTTTTAAATTGAATTAAGGAAAATGTTTAAATACTTTGAAGAAATTGGATATTTGAAAATTGCACCAGGAGGAAATAGATTTCTTTTCTAATAAGATTATCTGAAATCCATTAAGTATTGACCCTGGCATAGGAATCTCTATTCTCCTGTTTGTTGCACTTTATTTTGCACTGGGTTCCTTTAAATATCCATGTAACCCAATTAATACATTGTTTGTCCGCACTTTAAACTTGATTTATTTTTTTCTCTAAGTGATAATCTGAATTCAAATCTCATTATATGTATTTTTTGTTTGAATAATACTAGCCAATGTGAATTCTTTATTCAGCAGTTGATTTCTGTTTTGGAAGGTAATTACTTCACTGAATTTATACATGATATTTTTTTAGTGATTATTTTTAGTTTCGTGATATTCACAATTTCAGGATATGGTAGTATTTGATATTTTAGGCTATTTTGTGTCATAATTGGATATAACATGGTATATACCCCAGTAGTTGAAAGCTTTGTGGTGTGTGTTGCATTCAATATTAATTCTGACTATAACGCATAATATGGGTTGTACCTCATAGATCCATCATTTTCATCAAGAACTGAATATATTCATTTTCAATAGAATTTATAACATTTGGATTTTATGCCATTTATCATGATGAAAAATCCTCAAATTTTTAAAGGTATTGGCATCGGTCTATCTGTCATTTTTCATGAATTACTCACAGAGCTTAGATAATTGGGAAGATCGTGAGGGAATTGAAACATCATTTTCATATTTTTTAAATTATTATTTAAACTATGGGCTGTTTATACTGGAATTCTATCATCTTGGAAAATGATAATTTGTTCTCCAAAATATTCACTTAAATCTGCAGAATGGTAATTGACTCAGATATGGCTGTCCAGATCATAACAATTCAGTCACTGATTTACGTTTATGGTAAAACAATGTAACTGATAGGCTTTTTTTTTACAAATCTCAGTCATATATTTTTCTGATGACTGAGAAAAGTTTGAACAATCGTATGCTGCCAGTCATTCACACTGTCATCACAGCAACTACTTCAGAAATCAATAAAATGCCAATTTGTTTATAGTTGTTCTATTTGTGTCAGATTGTTTTAGTACATACTGAAGTATGTTGGCATTTTGTTTTCCGTTCTTTGCAGTATATCAGTAGGCATTGATTTTCAATCTGTTGATTCTAGGTGATTTTAGTTCTGCTATCTTTAATGAATTTAATCTTTACCCTTGAGATTATTAATTTTCAAATGTTTAAAAATCGAATTTGACTAGGATGTTTCAGCTAGTTGGTCATCAAATAGTTAAGCCATTTTTAAATTCAAACAGATATGCCTTTTTTTTTTTTTTTTGCAAACTTCAATATTGATTTTCTATCAATTACTTCTTCTAATTTCTTAGGATTTTTTGTGTAAAATATATATATATATTTACATTTCTATGCTACATGCTATCAAAAATCATAGTGACCAGATGTTATATAATAATTTATCAAATTGAGTATAATTGTATTCACCTTATATTCTCATATATATGGTAAAAATTTGGTTTGGAAATATATTTTCTAGAACCAGCGTCAAAAATTAATTCAAAAGTTCACTTTAACAATAATCATTTTATGAAGTATGTTAATTGATACTGGTGTTTGATTAAAAAATTTGTTTATTTTGTTAAAGGCAAGAGTGCGATAAGGTGGCTGCGGATCTAAAGAGTGCCGGAATCGCTGCTGCCTCTTACCATGCAGGTTTGGCTAATAATCAGCGAATTAATATACAAGAAATGTGGGGATCTGATAAATATAAGGTAATTTATAAGAAAAGAAATATGTTTGCTTATAAAAATTGTTTTAATATATTAGAAGTTTATTTTTAAAATATATATTGAACCGTGTTCGAATATAAGTATTCGAAACACCGGCCTCTTAGGCAGAGAAGAACATACTCGGAGAGTATGTATGCCCAAACGATAGCTATAAAGTATATAACTAACGTTACATTTCCAGGACATAACTTCTTCTCGACTGTTGAGTTCAACACCAAGTTCAAAGCACTTTTTTTTTTGTTTGTGTATAAACACGGGCGCCAGCTATCTATTCAAGGATGAATAAATAACGCACTTTAAGCAATGGCCACTAACTCAACGCCTAAATCCACGACTAGCTCAGTTGTTTGTAATCACTAATAGATTATACTTAATTAGTGATTAAAAAGAATTAATAAAAGAATTTGTTAAAAAGAATTGATAAAAAGAATTGACCGACAAATATAGTTTAATTTTAAAGATAATTTATTAACTAACATTTATTTACTAAATTTAAACATTTTATAATTCTAATAAAACACACGCATATTTTAAATTAACATTTCTAAATAGTTTAAACATTCCTATAGATTTAATAACAAAATACTCTAATTTAACTAATAAATATTGATATAATGACCACGCACATATTAACTCATGCACACACATAATTATGATAATAAAGGACTACATGGCATTTGAAATTTAATCACACACATCAATAATTCATTTATGTATGATATAGAGTTCATATGATTAGACTCTTGAAAGATTCGTACGAATTAATGCAATGCAATGCTATTACAGTATAGAACGAAATAAGCAAATGTTTTTTACCTAGGCTTTTTTGAATGTTGACGTAGAATTTTGTTCTTTGGAGGCTGCTTTCGGTGAGGATATTTCCATTATAAATGCTTACCAGCCGGCTGGGACGTTTCCTTGTTGAGTTTCCTGATTTTCACGATTATTGCTATCGGAGACAAATAGATACTGACGGAGATTTTCTAAGATGTTAAGCTGACATTATTTCACGGGCAGATCTGCTGTTTTCTCGGACATCTGGGCTGGAGATAAACGTGCGTTCCAAAATATTCTCAGCACTGCATTTTGTTTCTTAACTGACTCAATTAATTTCCGAACTGCACTCTCTCAATAACTTTGTGAACTGATCTCACTCAATTAATTTGTGGAAAGCATACTGTCTGATAAAAAAAAGTCTATTTATACCTGCGCCTTGTTGTCTTTCTGATATCTCCGGCAAAGATCTGTTGTCGAATTGATAATCATTTGATAAACGTGTTTTGAAAGATTGCTTAATTAGTAACAGCCATGCAAAAACGTATTGTTTTATATTAATTAATATCTAATAGCCATTGCCGTGTTTTTTAATGATAATCTTCTTTAACTTTCACATACATTTTATTTATTTACAAATCACATATATATACGCACATATATTTTTAATACAATTTACTATTTAGTTTTAACATTATTTTTTCTTTAATTAAAATTGAATGAAAAGAGATTTGTAAGTTTTAACTTTTTTAAATTATATTTTTACGAATACTAATAAAAACTCTTTACTTCCTTTTATAACCCTTAGTTTCATTTCTCAAACCAAGACTTCCCCTCCCCCCTTTTGACTAATTAATTGTAGCTTTTTTATTTCAAAAACTAACGCTAGAAAACTATTTAATTCTTATCTTTTTCGAAAACAAGCTGCAATAAATTCTTCAACATTTAATTTTATGTTTTTCTTTTATGAAAGATTACTTTAATAATAATTTTAGATAAAAATTATATGTGCCTATATCAATATAGATACAATATATATATATATTAATTTAAAATGAATTTACTAAAATAATTTTAGTTTAATAGTAGTGACTTTTTGTAAGATTTATATTTAAAAATAAAATTTTAGTAGTAAATATTATAAATGATAAATCATTTAATTCTTTATTTTACATTAATGTGTGATAAAACGTAAGCATCTCCTCATTCTAGTGTCATCTATAGTAATGTTGAGTAATTAGTAAATACTAAATATAAATGCAAATTATCCACTACTTTGAACACTTTTTAGCACAAACCTTTTATTATATCTATATTATATATAGAGCTCGCAAAATGAGCTCTGAACAAGCTTTGCAGAATTAACAAGCTTGTTAAGAGCTTATTTTGCGAGCTCTATATATAACATTTGTAAACAAAAGCTTATTAAATTAGTCATATGACATGACTTGATTTTTTTGTAATTTTATCTATGTGCATACACAATCTTACGTTTCGACTGTCCTGCAGTCTTCTTCAGAGCTATTATATAATGAACAATATAAAATAAAATACATAACCATATATAAAAAATGTAAACAGTAAAATTAATTAAAAAATAACATAAAATATAACAAAACATAATAAAACTGAAATAAATATAATCAAACCCAAATAAAATAAACTAGTTAATATGAAATAAAATATACCATATAAATTATACATGTAAATTCCTGTCTGTATACATAAATATTCATAAACAACTTTATGGTTATGTATTTTATTTTATGTTGTTCATTATATTATAGCTCTGAAGAAGACTGCAGAATTATTGAAATGTAAGATTGTTTATGCATATAGATACAAGTTTTTGCTAAAAAGTGTTCAAAGTAGTGGATAATTTGCATTTATATAAGATATTACAGGAAAATAAAGAAAGTGGTGAATTTGGTAATATTTCTAAATACCAAATAATAATACATTTCAATATCCAAGCCTGAATGATTTCTAACTTTTGCCTTTATCAATGACTCTTATTTGAATTTTCAAGCTTTTACCTTGACTAATAAAATGGAATTAAAGGTAGTTGCCATTTGCATAACTGCATCATTTCCAGCTTTTTTTTCTAATCTATGCAAAAACTAAAACCCTGTCTGGGGATGAGGGTTTGAATATATTATCATCTAATAATAATTGATAGCTCAACCTTATTGTTGTTGACCCTAGAATGAAAAATTGTTCTTATTTTATCATATATTCTACTATTGCACAAATTTATGTATATTTAGGTGATATGTGCCACCATTGCCTTTGGTATGGGCATTGATAAACCAGATGTACGATTCGTTATGCATTTTTCATTACCAAAGTCAATTGAAGGCTATTACCAAGAATCTGGTCGTGCGGGTCGTGATGGTGAACCAGCTACATGTATTTTGTATTACTCTTATTCAGATGTAATTAGAGTTCGACGTTTGATTCAAAGTAAGCATTTTTTATATATCTATATTTTTTATTGCCACTTTATGAATAAAAATAGTAATTTAAGTGCATCGGGTTTTTTTTTTAGCTGATGCCAACAATACAGATCCAACAGTTCTTCAAATTCATTTGGATAATCTGTTTCGTGTTGTCCAGTATTGTGAAAATCAGTTGGAGTGCCGACGAGCCCAACAGTTGGAATATTTTGGTGAAATTTTTGATAGACAACAATGTCAGAATTTTCCTCGGACAATGTGCGATAATTGTACAAGCAAAGTAATGACTGTTTAGTTCTCTTTTTTTTTTTAATAGTTATTTTTGTTCATGTTGTGTAATTTAATATGTTGTTGAATATTAATAGTGAAATCTAGTGACAAAAAAAAAGATAATCACCTACCATACACCTTTATTTATAATTATATTTACATATCACATCATTTACACCTTTCTTAAACACTTTATCAATACTTTTATTTATATCAAACTAATAGTTTTGACTGTCCTGCAGTCTCTTGTTAATTCTATTTCAAGAGCTGTGATGATGACTGCAGGACACTCGAAACTGTTAGTTTGATATAAATAAAAGTATTGATAAGTGTTTAAGAAAGGTGTAAATGGTATGATATGTTAAAGTAGAAATCAATACATAGGAAAAGAAGTAGAAAATTATATATTTAAATACTATCATTCGACCATAACCAAGATATAACTTTAAAATCTTTTATTGCACTTTAAATTTTTGATTTGACTTTTAAGTTTGATTTTTATATATAGACACAATGTGTATCAAAATTATAGTTTGTTAAATGTTTTTGATATTTCTCCACTTTTTTTAATCATCATTTGTTTTGTTATATATATATAATTAATTATTACTCAATATCTGAAGGTTTTAATAACACTTTTATTTCTTATATCCATTTAGCTTCACCAAATGAATTACAATTGTGTGGCAATTCAGCCACTTGTTTTATTATTTCTGTTTACTCTTTGCATTGTTTTTATTTACAATTAAATAATTATTCATTTTCGCAGTTTTAATTTAACAATGTTTTTTATTTTATGTTGCTCCTTACAGTTTCAACTACCTGCTAGTCTTATTTGGAACTGAGATTGAAAAATACTCTACTATGTTAATGCAACAAATATATATTTAAAATAATCAATTTAAAACAAATTGAAATAGACAACTCACTATTAATAAAAAAAATTATTTAATACATCAACTTGGCTTTCATTCCTTAATAGAACCCTTAAAGTCAAAATGTTTTTTTTTACACAATCACATCAACAATTACCCTTCAGTAATCCCCCCCCCCCCCAATGGATATTATTTACATTATTAAATATAGTTATTAAAATACATATATTAAATATAATTAATAAAATACATTTATGTACATAAAAATGATTAAACTTATTACAATTCTTTTCCCCCTCCCCATAATACACACTCCACACAAGAGCGCTACGCCATCACTTAAGCTTCTTTCAGCCTTAAATTTACTGCCAGAAGTTGTTTCTGCTTCTTCACAAGATTTACTTACACTAGCCATCCCAGCCTCTTCACTTTTTTCATCACCAGTATCTATCTCTGCTTCTCCAGCATTATGTTTAAAGTGAGAAGTAGTCTTCTGTGCTTTACCCTTTTTAGGTTTATCCCCAGTGTGCCTTTCTGCTTTTTCAGTCTCAGATTTATCATCAGTAGCCATCTCTTTTTCAATTTTATGTTTACTATGTGCAACTATTCTTGCATCTTTAAAATGACTCAGTGGTTTAAATTGCTTTTTTCTCCCTCTTGCAGAAACTCTGGGTTTTTCCTTGTTCTTCGATTTGTGCGTCTAGCAGTTCACTGTCTAAATTTGCTCTTCTTCATTTCATTTTCTCTATCGGCTAGCTTTTCTTGTAGCTCCATTTCATACTGCTGCCAAAATACTACCTGTTCTGATAATTATTTTACTGTTTCATTACATTCTTCTGCTTCTTTAAGCAGCTGATTATTATTCTCTAGTAAACACTGATTTTCTTATAATTTCAGCCCCGAATCATTGCATAATTCACAATTTCTTGATTTTAAGTCCTCTGATTTCTTTTCTAGTGACTTCACGATTGATTGATTCAGACTTGCAATTTAGTCTGCAATGCTCATTTCATTTTTATCTTCTATGTTACAGGTCAATTCGTTCAAATTAAGTTTTTGGTGTTGTAACTTCATCTGAAAACTTCACCGTTTCTTTTAAATTCTTATTTTTTGTTTGCAATTAAGTACTATCTATTTAATGTGATCTAAAGTTAGTCTGTTTTCTCATCTCATCTTTGGGGTCCTTTCGAATTGGACCTATCTTTCATACTAATGCTTATCCCTATATGCTTGAATCAGTCGCGTCCTATTAACGGACCGACATTTTTCCATACTATTTATATTGGTCAGCTCATTGGTTTATTGCAGTATTTTATCAGTACTACGTCGGGGCTAATTATTTCTACTATGTTGCTGCTTATATCTACTGCCCTGATTGATGTTTTAAGCATTTCAATGTCTGCACAGTTTCCTCTAATATGTTTCCATAGATTTTCTGATTATTGATATTTCTGATTTGCTGTCAATTTCCATGTCTGTTTTTGGTTAACAAGTTGTAACTGCAACATAAATTTACTCTGCCCCTACATAGTTAATGTTATAAATGCTATAATTTGTGACTAGTTTAGTTTGTTTTTCTTGACTATCACTTTCTGGCGATTCCATACACATTCTTGCTAGGTGGCCTTTCTGCTTACAGATATGGCATTGTTCGTTTTTAAGTGTAGTCTTTTTTGATGTACCCTGGTTTTCCATAGCAAAAACACTGAATTTATTTATTTTTTTTAACCTTTGTTAGTAAAGAAACTATTTTTAATATCTATTGCACGCTTCGTCATAAACTATTGTTTTGCTGAATTTTTGTTGTTAAACAGTGCCGCTTCTTCTATGATGAGTTCATGGGCCATTCCTTTTTTAATAGCTTCTTCAAAATTCAATTCTGCGTCGGCAAACAAGTTTTGTCGGAGTCTGTCCTCTGACATGCCCCAGATTATTTGGTCTAACAGAATTTCATCTACATAATCGCCATATCCACACTCTTTAGCCAATTTTTTTAATGCGATTCCATAGTTTTATCGCTTCACTCTTTCATTGCCTCCTGTTTCTTAATGCTAATCTGGCAATGTTTCTTGATGGTTGAGTTAAAATGTTTTCTCCGCTTGTTCATATACTATTCCGTCTGTTTTGAGTTTGTCATAATACTTAATGTCAATGACTTTTAGTTCCGACATGTACATTAAAGTGGCTATTTTTCTCTTATTATCTTTAATATCTTCATTTTTCAACTGTGTGGCATGCCACAGCCAATGACTTGCATTACTCACATAGAATTTCCATTATTATCAACTGACCTAGTGACATTTTTACTATCCATACACTTGTTAGCTTTTTAAAACTTAATCGCTATTGACAGTTCGAGATGGTGATTGCGCAAATTTGTTGTGTATTCGAATGCAAGCATTCCAAAAAGCAACAAATAAATCGATAAATGAAGTTTAGATAAGGACTGGATAATGATGAAATATTATTAATAGCCAAAAGTTATTCTAACATTCCAACACAACATATATAATTCACTTATTCCCATGATGCATGTAACACCTTGCTGCTTTCTGGATGGTTTTCTTTGACCCCAGTTTTCAAAATACTTTGGCTCGACTTCTCAAACTAACGGAGTTTTTTGTCTTCATTCAGCTGCTGCTCACAATCTTGCTGGCTCCACACAAGAATAATGAACTTTTGCCATAGCATAGATTGTTTAAGAGATCTTCAAAGTAATTGTCTTTTCTGAAATGACTTTTTACTGTTGCATTCGCTGTCCTTATTAAGAATTACATGAGAGTTTTGTTATGTTTTTTATAATAGTTGTCTTGACCAATTATGATCATCAACACGGAAATTTAAAGCTTTTTATTACCAGTTAATGTTTTTGAAAGAAACGTTAGGAAAAAAACTGATGGAAAAAAAAAAGATTATTATATTATTAAGAATTCTCTTGCCTTACGCCTTTATTTTAAGAACTGTATTTTGAAGTACAATGATGAACTTGAAATGTATTAGAAATAAACAGATTTCATTGCTTAACCATTCAATGACAATTTCATTAAGGTTTTGGGAGGTTAACCCAAGATTAAATGCTTGAAAATGATTTTTCTTACACAGAATGATTATTGTCATTTTTCCGATGATTATTCTTATTATTTTAAATGTAACAATGACGGGGATGGAAGCTTGAATTTTTTTTATTTGATAGATATATATAGTAGCCATTGTTGTTAACAGTATTTGTCCATTATGTTGGTGCTCTTATTCAAAAGAATGCTAAATATTTTAAACCATAGACAAAAGCAATTCAAAATTTTATAATATTGAGATTGCTATGCTGCATGATATTCTCTCATTTAACTTTTATTGACAGAGAAGCTTATGAAATGAAGACTAATAATTTTGAAGAGATAAACTGCTCATCTTCAAAAGACTAAAATTACTGCTGACATAAATCTATTTTGTGAAGCTGTCACACAAATCCAAAGGTTTTAGATTTTCTTTAGGATTCATCAGTTTTTCTTGCTTTTCTTTTAAGAGTATCTTCTTCACCTTTGCTGGTGATCTTTTACATTTAAAAAACGCCCTTTTCTATAACTCATCGGAGTCATTCTACTTTTGATTTTACTTGAAAGTTGTACAAAATACATTATACTGATATGGTAGTTTTTTCCCTTAACAACAATGGCCTACTTCTAAAGTAATAGCTTATTGATATGTATTACTACTTCTCAATTCAGATCAAAAGTCTATTTGATGCTGTTACCTGATTTTATCTAGTTTGATTGTGAATGAATTTATTTATACAGTTAGCTTGATGACTGCAGCTGGTTCCATCTTCTTTGCTTTTATCAATTCTCAACATTATCATTACTAAAGGTGTAATCTTTCTTATGGATCATATACTTACATAAAATGTGAAAAAAACATCTACTTTTTGTATATTTCATTTTTGAGATCATTATTATTTTTCTTAAAGATTCACAGGATCTATTTAGGTCATTTTTTATAGTTTTTTTTTTTTTAATCAAAAAAAAATTTGATTTATGTCTTATTATTTCAAACAGGATTTTAATATATTTTAAATGGCTGTAATCTAAATCTAATTGAATGTTAGATAGTCAATTTTATTTACTGTTGATTGTTTAATTTATTCTGTACATTGCATTTTAGTACAAAACTGATGATTAAAAAAATTGCTCAAAATAAAGCTCTTACTAGTGAATATGAAAAATTACTTAGTAATTTCAGTAATACACATAATTAAGCAATAAAATTTTACAAAACTGATTATAAAATGAAATCTGCTGTTTGCTTTATTTCCATAAAATAATTCTGGTTTGTAGCATTACATTTGACTTGGACTTAGTATTAGAGAATTGGAGTTGATTATCTTTTGAGTCTAGGAAAAAAATTTCCAGTTAATTTTTTAATCTTGTATTTATTTAATCTGATTTCTCATTTTTTCTATTTATTTTATGTTTTAGGGAAGTTATATCTTATGCGATGCTACGGAAGAAGCCAAATTAATTATTAAAACTATCAAGATGATTGTGGGGGATCGTCCAACTCATTCAAGAAACTATACTGCAAGCTATATAGCAGATATATTTAAAGGTGAAATTACTGCGTTGTTTTGATTATAATTTATATTCATGTGAGCATTAGAGTAAATTACCCTTTAATGTTGGGATTTGTTTTTTCCTTATGATATTATTTATAAATAAAATTTGTTAATTAAATAATGAAATTTTTTAACTTTAATGTTTTAATAATTAAATTAATGAAAAATACTGTATCAAATAGTAGAAACTACTATTTGATTCAGGATCAGCTCATTTTCTTACAATATGTGGATTATAGGTGTGAGATTATTTTATTTACTATTATAGATCCATAACTTGTCTTCTTTAAATTATATTAACAAACTTTCTCATTTTATCCAACCATCCATAGCTTGTCTTCTTTAAATTATACCAACAAACTTTCTCATTTTATCCATCCATCTCAAATATGCCTCTTTCTACATCTTTTACAATCTCTTGGGGTTCTGTCCATCTATCATCATTTATTCTAGCAATATGGCCAATCTACCTTCACTTTTAATTCTTTCAATGTTGTCAGTGATAATCTGTTTATTCTTCCAGCTATGTATCTCGTTTTAAATCTCTTTTTGTCACTCCTAACAAACATCTTACTATATTTTGTTAAATAAACTGAAATCTGTATCACTTTTCTTTTGAATGTTCATAAGTAAAAATTAGTAAAACTCATAGGCTTATTCCTTGTAATATTAAATTATTTTTACCAAAAGCACTATCCAAATTCAATTCTATAACTAATGTTATTCATTATGTTTTTATCTGTATAAATAAATGATCTAACCAAGGTATTTATAGTTGTTAACTTCTAATTCATGAATATTACTCTTTGTTTTCTTCTGAGAAAATCTATTAAATAATATTTTAATATTTTTAGTACGATTTTTTTACTTTCATCTGATAACTCTTGCAACATTTCCTGAAGCTCCGAAGATATTATTTGCAAAAACGACCACCTTATATGTAAAATTCTGATGACTTAAATAATCTCCATTAATTCCTATTCCTTTAATTTTCTATTTTAATACACAGAATACTTTTAGTAGAATTATCGTATGACCATTCTTATCAGTGTTAATCTTGTTGTTGCATTTTGATAAAAAAAATTTTAAGAATATAATAATAGCTATATTTTGATGACCCAAAGCTTTAATAACCATGCAAATGCATAAATGAAACAAATGCCTTTTCACAATCTATAAATCCAAAGTATAGTCGCAATTCATATTCATTGGTCTTTGCCTTGAATGTGATCCATTGTGCTAAAACCACTTTTAAATCTAGCTTGCTCTTTTGGTTGGTCTGAATCCAAAGTTCGCTATGGATGATTTGTAATTATTTTGATCAAGACATTCTGTAGAATCGATAGAAGACTGATACGTTTGTAATTTCTAATATTTTATCATTTTCTTTAAATTTCAATATTATTATTATATTTTTCTGAACATCTGGCAACATCTTATTTAGGCATTTGCTATACAGTATTGCAATTAATTTTTTCCATTTCTTCACCAGCTTTTAAGATATGAATTATAATTCCATCATTTTCTGGAGCTGTTCATAGATTTAATTGCATGTCTCATCCCTTCATTTAAAATTCTTGCCAATTCAGAAATTATAGTGGTTGCTTTGTTTTCTTGCTTTTTATTAATATATAATTTTTAATGGAACTTTTTTATACATTTCTTAACATTGTCTCTTGTTTTAGTAGTAGTTACCTTTTTTTTTCTTTAAACCACTAAACATCACATAAGCATTCTTTATGCTTACACAAGCTGTTTTCACAGAGGCAAAACTCTTCATATAGTAGCACCATTCAATGCAAACCAGAATAATCAATGGATACAGGAAAGGATATTGGATGAGTAGGAACTAGATTGGGATTTATGCACAAACCTTACTGCATTTATTGATTACTCTGGCTTGCACTGAGTAGCACTACTGTATCTGGACATAGTGATTGAGAAATTCCTGACTGTTAAAGAAGAAGCTATAGTTTATCGCATCGCCTCTGTGTTTTTTTTTTTCTCAATTGTGAAATAACTTTTTCCGCAATATCCAGATATTGCTTTATACTTTAAAACTTGTTTTCTTCATAACTTTTTTTACAGATTCACAGTTATATTTTCAATATCATATTATTTTACAGAGTTTCAGGTATTTGGTTCTTTTATTATAATGGATCATTTTTAAATATTCTTATATTTCTTTTAGTACTTACATAGTTTGCCAGCCGGAAAACTTGCAACTCATTTTATCTTAAATTATCCATTTTCAGGGAGTTCCAATGCATGGTATAAACAATATGGTTGACTGTAAGTTATCATATTCAATATTTACATTTTTTTATTTTTTAAAATGATAAATAACCATAAAAGTCCAATAGGTTGTAATTTAAAATTTTTTTAATGTAAATGCAGTAAAGAAAATAAAAATAAAATATGATTAAGCAAACTATAACAAAGATGTGGACAGACATCATTTTTATTATCCTGTGATTTTGAAAATATTCCACTAAAACATACAAAAATCCAAAGAGTTGTAATTAAAAATTTTTTTAATATAAATTCAATACACCAGCTGTAAATTAATCTGAGTGCACTCACAAACGATGTTTTGGAGCCTTCTAACCATGTTCCTTTCCAAACAGATAGGTGCATAGAACATGTTTTTACACAACACCGCCATTGCATCTCCATTCGCACATAAAGTGTAATATCATGGGCATTATCGCATACTTTTCAGGCTGGCACTTTGCTGTAATTTTGAAAATATCACACTGCATCTTGTTCTATGGATGAAAGATTCCAAATTTTAATCATATTTCCAAAAATGATATGGCAAAAAAAAAAATATTTAAAAAATCATCACGTGTTAACGAATGTCAACAAAAAAATAATGTTAATTTTAACCACATGTTGTCTGTTCATCTCATGTCATTTGGACATTATGTTGCGAATGAAATTTATTAAAAAATGTATTCTAATTTTTTTAAATTAAAATTTAATTTAAAATACATTTGTTAATATGTTTTAAAGTTAACAAGCTATACATACTAATTTTAAAAAATTTGAATACATTCTTAAATAAATTTCATTCACTACATAATGTCCAAATAACATGAATCAAACAGATAACACGTTAAAATTAATATTATTTTTTTGCTGAGATTTGGTAACACATGCTGATTTTTTTAATATTTATTTATTGTCTCAGCATTTTTAGAAATACGATTAAAATTTGGAATCTTTCATCGACAGAATAAGAAGCAGTGGAATCTTTTCAAAATTGCAGAATAGTGTCCACCTGAAAAGTATGTGATAATGTCCATGATATTACACTTTATGTGTGAATGGAAGTGCAACGCCGGTGTTGTGTACGAACATGTTCTATGCGCTATCTGTTTGGAAAGGAAAATGGCTAAAAGGTTTCAAAACATCATTTGTGAGTGCACTCAGATTAGTTTATAGCTGGTATAGTGAATTTACATTAAAAAAATGTTTAACTACAACCCTTTTGATTTTTGTATGTTTCAGTGGAATATTTTTAAAATCACAAGATAATAAAAGTGTTGTCAGTCCGCATCTTTGTTATACTTCGCTTAATCATGTTTTATTTTCTTTACTGCATTTACATTAAAAAAGTTTTTAATTACAACTCTTTGGACTTTTGTGGTTTTTTATTATTTTAATAAATAAAAAAAAGCATAAGTATTGAATACAATAACTTAGAGTCAGCCATATTGTTTATACCATGTGTCCTGAAAATAGATAATTTAAAATAAAACAAGTGGCAAGCATTCAGGAAGGCAAACTATTTAAGTACCTTTCATGTTATCCCAATTGAAAATTTACTAGTTAACTGTTTCTATTTGTATCAGATATTTTTGTTGCAATTATTAGTAGAGTATCAGTTAAGTTTGAATCGTCTTCAAACTATCAATATTTTAAAACGATTAGCGAATTCTAATTTTGATTTACTGGAATGTTTCTGAGGTTAGGAGTATTAACTATTGATATTGTCTTTTGTGTTAATTTTTGTTTCTAATTATTCCATTAACACATATTTTACATCTCATTAAAGATGATCACTTTCTGTGTTGAATTTATTAAAAGCATTATAATCTTGAAATATATATTTTCTGTTTGCCAAAATATAATCCAATTCTGTTATCTCTTCATTTGGGTGTTTCCATATTCATTTCTGTTTAGCATTTTTTTTTTTTCAAAGAAAGAATTCATAATGTACAATTTTTGTTTTTTGAAAATTCTACAAATTTGTGTCCTTTCTAGTTTCTTTTCCCTTTACCCATAGTATTTTCGTCTTTCAATCGTTTTCTAATTCTAGCATTGAAGCCTTCCATGATAATTTTAAAATGTTTGGTGTGGTCAAAAGCATTTTATACCTCTTCATAAAAATTTTCTATTTCACCACAATGAGAACTTGAGCCATAAATCTGATTTGTCTGCATTTGATATCTTCCATTAAATTGAATAACTAATCTTGTCATAATACTCTTTATGAAATACCATCAATCTCCACAGCGTTGTCATTCTACTTTTTATATATAAGGAATTCCACTACAATTGCACTTCCAATACTTGCTTTTTTGTAATGAAATATATATTCCCTTTGCAAATGAATTGTTTTTTCAATTCCGACTTCCAAGTCCAATGAAATCCTATTTAATATTAGACAGTTCTTTCAATTCATGTAATTTTCTTTTATCTGAAGGTGATCTGCAATCATAGATGACTAAATAAAAACTCATTGAATGGCAGCCTGGTTCACAGTCAAGGAATTCTTAGGATCTCCAGCTACTAACTGTTGCTTTGGCTGGTGATTATATAATCCTGGAATAAAGACTATAATTTAGTTTTGTTTGTCATGATTACAAATATCTAAAAAAAGATCATTAACACGTACGTTTATTCTGCTTTCAAGCTCGACTGATGTTTATCAGAATCAGTAAAGAAAGACAATAGTGTTTGTTGGTCTTAAATTTAGAAGTAAAAAACCAATAAACTCATCAAATTGGTTGATACCTGATGGTGAGCAGCTTATGTTCATTTACCATATGAGTAATCATATAAATAATTCTAATGATGTCATGTACATATGTAGTGGATATTAGTAATTTGCCCTGTTTGGTTTTTTTAGGATCTCAAAATGGAATCAGACTTTCAATTAATGGCAACCTCTTTCTGCAACCTTGTATATGAATATTGGAAGTATTTAATGAGATATTCCAAATATTTTTTTATTTTGAGATCTGTTATGATATAATTAAATGTACAACCAATTAAAAACTGGAATAACAATCTAAACACATATCATATTTTGAGTGATCTTATAACCAAAAATATTATTGTCAGGTGATGTGTGTTAAGGTTATTGCTCCAGTTTTTAATTGGAAGTTTATTTAATTATATTGTAACTGAACTTAAAATAAAAAAAATTGGCAGAATATTCCGTCAAATACTTTCATTGCTTACATCTGTAAGTTCATGACAATTTTTTTATTATATATTGAATAATAAGTTTATAATGGATTTTTTTTTTTTATTCATTAGGTTCTCGCATTGCAAAAATTATGGCCAAAGGTCATGATAAACTTGAATTACATGGCAAAGGCAACAAATATCATAAAAGTGATACTGAACGATTAATTAGAAAATTAGTTGCTGACAATATTTTGGCTGAAGAGTTGGTCATTACCCAACTGGATCATGCTGTTTGCTACATCAGACTTGGCAGCAAAGCTAATGATGTTCTCAATGGAAAATTAAAGGTACATACACACACAAACTCATGTAATTGTGTATTTAGGTTAATAATACTTCGGCAAATTGATAAAATGAATTGCTTTATAGAAGCGAGTTTGCCTAGAGAAAGTAAAATTAATTGTAAAATAAAAAAGAACAAAAGAAATTTGTTAACGTTTAGAAGCTTACAGTAGATAGCATAGTTGAGATGGAAAAAAAAAAGCTGCTGAAACTGCGTAAGCTGGAATCGTGATATTTTATTGGTTATCTGCATATGCATATTACTGCATTTACAATCAACAATTTGTCATTTCATTTTTTTTTTTTAATTCTATTAAAACTCTTTTATCTTTTTTTAAAAAATAAGTCATCTAGCCTTTACCTTCTCGCCCATTTGATTTTTAACAGCTTCTTTACATTCCTAATATATCTTTTTTCTTTTTTTCATATTTTTTAAAGTATCATCAAAAATGAAAATTAATTAAATCCGTTATGCTATTCTTTCATATAAATTATAGTAAATAATAAAAAATTATATGCAATAGCTAAATAAATATATATTAAAAATAATTATACATAAAAAGCCTTTTTGGCACATTGTTTAGTGCTCTATTCTAATGTTAATAATCTATTTTAACGTTAATCAATTATTATATATATAACATCATTTAGTATTCCATAATGGAAGTAAAATAAGAACAATATAACTTCAAAGAATCGACTATATAACAACAATATACAAAATAAATAATATATACATTATACAACTTTATATATATTATCTTATATAATTTTCCATTCATTTTTAATAGTTCAGTTGTTAATTAAATTTATTGAAGTTTTGTAAATATTTATACAATTATAAGTGATTGTTTTTTTTTGGTTATTTTTTAAAGGTTTTATTTTTTTTTTTATAAAAAGATAAAAAATACCCCCTTATTTTGTTTTTTTTTTAGAGTGGAGAATGAAAATAAAGTGGCTAACAGGTTTACCTGGGCATAATTGCTGAGTGATTCTTGACTTCGTTTAAGGAGAAGCCATAGTATATCACGAAACGTCAAAATAGATTATTACATTTGAAAAAGGCACTAAATCATATGCCAAATATATATTTATGTAGCTGTTATATATGATTTTTTATTATTATAATTTTTAAAGTATATTTGTTTTTTAACATTTTTTTTTTTTTTAGATCTAGTAGTTTTAAATAAATACTTATTTGCAAATCTTTTTCATCCTATTATCCTACAGTTTTATTAACTTTTTAATTCATCGTCCCAGCATCGTTTATTGTAAGCAAGTCTAATTAATGGAAAGCAGATGATATGGCCAAACAAACTCCCTGAAAATTTTAATTATGGCTCTTTGTCATTAAGGAGCAATATTTTACAATTACGATAGATTTCGAGCAGCCATTTTTTATGCAAGTTGTACTATTGCGAATTTTAAGGTGTTTTTAAATACCCTAAAGTTCTGAATCCAAGCACAATTACCTGTCCTTAACTTTTAAATAAGTTGATATAAAATACTTCAATAATAATTTTAACATTATGATTATGTATAAATGGCACATAAATAGATGAATACTTTCTTTTTTAGTCTGCAGCATAAATTCCAAATAACATTTATTTAAAATGCTTGTAATTAATGTTATTATATTATCACTAACTTTAACTTAGAAATTTGTATTTAATTTTTTTAATTTTTATTTGATGGAACAGTGATAAAGTAATTTAATAATGAATTTTATAAAGCAAGAACTTCTAATTAAAAATATATGTTGATATAATATACCTAAGTACATGTAAATAGAATTTTATAAAAAAAATGAATTAAAATTTAAATGAAAAACATTAAATGAAAATTATTAGTAAACTTTGTTCCAAGTCCATAGCAGATCGCATATGTTAGTGGATAATAACTCAGACTTTATTTATATTACATTGTTTAGTATATTGTTTTGAATAGAAACAATACATAACAAAATCCATAAAAAATATTTGTAATACCCTACAACTATATTATTTCAGCCACAATCTCCCTTTAAATAACCAAAAGCCTGAATTTTACAGCATATTAAAAAGGAATCCCCCTTTTCAATGTCTTGTAAAATTCGAGCATTTGTTTATTTAAAGGGGAAGTGTGGCTGAACTAATATAGCTATAGGGTGTTTCAAATATTGTTTTATATGTATACAGTATTTTTCCATTATCTGTATACACATATACCTATAACCTAGTTTGAAAATCACAATTCATTACAAATTTACAATTATGAAAAAGATCCTGAAATTACAAATTGACAACTAATCATGTATTTACGTATACAAAAACTGGTAATAATAATTTTCTGAATCCTATTTCATTAATGATTTTTTAAAATTCTATCAGATTTTTTTTTCTCTTTTCATTATTTCCCAAATAGATTATTTCTACTTTCTTATCAAAACTTGGCAGATTTGAGAATATCTTTTTTTATATGATTAAATAATTAATTTTCAATTTAGCATTTAAGAGAACTACACAAATTTTTTCAAGTTTAGAAGATTTGTTATTCTTTCTGGCTTTATGCTTTGAAACTATTTCAAATGAAATTTTAAATTGGGTATGGTGTATGCTGGCAGAACGAATGCATGTGAGATTTGTATGAGGTGTTGTAATTGGAAAGCAATATATATGTAAAAAAATTACACTTTATTATTTAATTTATTAATTTTAATGTTTTATTTTTATTTGCTTTTTTTGTGTGATAATTGAATATACTAATTGTTATAATCCACTATATTTCCATTAATGAGGTTCTGTAGATAAAAAAATTATTTTTTTGTTAACAATAAAATAAAAGTTTTGTATAATTCTCTTTTTTCACAAGCAGTTTTATTCTTAATTCTTTCTCTAAAAATAATTTGTGACTTTATTATTGAGTGCTTGCATGTTTCATTGTTCATTTTATATATCTTGTAAAGCATAGAAATACTTCTTTTAATTAATACAATAATTTTTGCATATATTTAACTTTAGGCCATAATAATTAATCTGTGTTTAAATCTTGCTATTTAATCAGTTTTCGTAATTAAATTAGATTGTGGCACTTAAATAAGAAGTTGCAACCTGGGTCACATGCCTTGTATTTGGCTTTTAGTGTTAAATAATTGTATTAGAGAATCATTGGAAACAGTATTTGCCACTGATTGCTTGAAAATTGTCATGGTCAGTTTTTTTTCCTTAAGAAGACTTAAATGCTGCATAGTTTCAAACTTCTAAAGAGTACCAAAATTTGTTTTTTTTAAAAAAAAAATGGATACATTGAAAAATAAGTTAACAGAAGCATGTAATGATTATTAATAATGAGATAAATGCCATCGCAATAAAATAATTTTTTACTTAAACTATCTTTTTTTTTTTTTTAATATTGAAGTATTTTATTAAATAAAATAGCATATAACTGCAAAAAGCTAATCATCTCTCTTTTGAATTAACAATCATATTTTTCATTGGTTATAAACATTAATAATCATATAAGATGACTACTTTTCCTCCAGTTATTGGTTAAGACAACTAGTTCTAATGACAAAATTTTGTTGCTTAACTATATCATTTGAAATATAAATTAAAAATTAAATTGTCACCCTAAATTTCCCCCAATAATGAACTATGGCTATTCTTTAATTTATTGTCCTTTATCTTTTAACTGCTTTTTTTGGTTCCATAAAATAAATAAATAATCGAATGGCTTTAATTCTCAGGAGTTCATAAATAATCCGTGCATGGGAAGTGCTAGAATTGGAATTGATCTGAGGATTACTTTCCAGAATTAGACACTACCACGGCACCAAACCACATAGTTCCAGTACTAATGCTATAGAAATATATATTTTTTCCGGCTCTGTCATTCCTCAAACTATCACGTCAGTCATTGATAAATCGAAGTTTCAATATATTTTTTCCGCATGAATAGATTTTTTTTTTTAATTATTTACAAATTCTTTGTACAATATTTATTTATATATGACTAGCAGAAAATACATATTTCAGGATTGTAATGTTCTTAATAAATTTAACACAGGAAGTGATCATCAATTAGCAAGATGTTCGATATGTGTTAATGCAAAACTAGAGAGACAAATATTATTAAGAAAAACAATATTTACAGTTGATATTCCTAATCTTCAGAAATATTCTAATGAATTTAAATTAGAACTTACAAATCGGTTTCAAGTATTAGTAGATTTTGAACGTGATTCAGATTTGAATGACATTAATAGGAAAATAAGCGAGACGCTTTTAAAAACTGCAACAAAGATAGCTTGTAGAAAAAAGCAGCAATTGACCAATAAAATTTTTACTGAGACTAGGGAATTTATGAAGAAAAGAATGAATATGAAGATATACAAAAATGATGCATTAAAAAGAATTGAATATCTTGAATTTTGTAAAATGGTGCAGAAAAGAGTTGAAAATGTTATAAGAAAGTATAACTGAACTAGCAAGGAAAACTGTAGAAGAGAATGAAAGCCCTAAGAGTATAAAACAACATTTTGGTATTGGTAGGAAATTTATATCTGCAATAAGAAAAAAAGATGGAATTATTATTAAAAAGAGAGATGAGATGACATTATAAAATGGGTAGAAAACTTTTTTCAAGAATTATATAGTAATAAAGGACAAGTACCTCCTCTATCTATTATATCTTCCAAATTGTTCAGAATTTTAAATGAAGTGAAACATGCAATTAAATGTATGAAGAAAGGAAAGGCTCCAGATAATGATGAATTATAATTGATATATTAAAAGAAGCAGGTGAAGAAATATAATTTTTTTTAGCAAAGTTATATACCAAATGTCTAAATGATAAAGATGTACCAAATGATTGGTAGTATGCAGTATTAATATTTTAAAAAGGTGATAAAGAAGATATTAGAAATTACAGACCTATCAATCTTTTGTCCGTTTTATACAAAAATTTTACCAAGATAATTACAACTCGTCTACAGAGAATATTGGATTTCCATCAACCAAGAGAGCAAGCTGGATTTAAAAGTGGTTTTAGTACAGTAGATCATATCCAGGTATTGGGAGACATTATAGAAAGGACAAATGAATATGAGTTGCCATTATGCTTTATATTTGTAGATTATGAAAAGGCATTTGATTCTATAAACATTTCAGTGATTAAAGTGTTGGATCATCAAGTTATAGATCCAGGATATTGTCATATTTTAAAGAATATTTATAAAAATGCAACAGCAACAATTAGATTACATAATGATACTAGGAAAGTCAACATTGAGAAGGGTGTAAGACAGGGTGACTCCATATCTCCAAAATTTTTTACAGCAGTGCTGCAAGAAGTATTTTATGGATTAAAATGGGAAGCTAAATGAGTGAAAATAAATGGAGATTATTTAAATCATTTAGATTTTGCAGATGATGTAGTTATTTTTGCAAATAATGCTTTAGAGCTGCAGGAAATATTGCAGGAGTTATCAGATGAAAGTAGGACTAAAGATAAATGTTAAAAAGACTAAAGTAATGTTTAATGGATTTTCTCAAAGTATGAAAATAAAGATTGATTATGATGAGTTAGAAGAAGTTAGCCGCTACAAATACCTTGGTCAGATTATTAATACAGATGGAAACATAATGGATGAAATTAATCATAGAATTAAACTTGGTTGGAGTACTTTTGGTAGAAATAATTTGCTACTAAAAGGAAATATGCCTATGTTTAAAAAGAAAGGTTTTTTAATACATGTGTTTTACCACTTTTTACTTATGGATCTGAGACTTGGACACTTAATAGAAGAGCAATACAGAGATTTCCGACCACTAAAAGAAGTATGGAGAGATGCATGTTGGAAGTAACAAGAAAAAGATCGAAAACGCAATATATGGATAAGAGAATAAACAGGTGTTACTGATCTTGAAAAAATTTAAAGATTGAAGTGGAGGTGCTCAGGATATATTGCTAGAAGAGATGATAATAGATGGACAATTGAAGTCTTAAATGGGATTTCAAGAGATTGTAAAAGACCCAGAAAGAGACCACATGTGAGATGGATGGATGAAATAAGAAAGTGTGCAGAGGTGATGTGGAGAAGAGAAGCTAAAGATCAGAGAAG
This sequence comes from Epiperipatus broadwayi, assembly GCA_028023455.1. Classification (NCBI taxonomy): domain Eukaryota; kingdom Metazoa; phylum Onychophora; class Udeonychophora; order Euonychophora; family Peripatidae; genus Epiperipatus; species Epiperipatus broadwayi. Next base: position 25,689,056 of record JAQFVV010012394.1, on the reverse strand, counting down.
ATGGATTGAAACTTGGAAAGACCTTCATCCTGAAGTGAATTGATAATGTTTGATGGTGATGATATATGAATACAATTACTTTCCAATTAGTTTATTTATTAATAAATAATTATTTTGTAATTAAATATTCATAAAATTTTAATTATAAATAATACAACAAAATATATACAGAGTATTTAAAATATTCTTTTAATTTTGCCTAAATATTTTTATATGATTTGATTGCTATTGAATTCCTTTCAAATTTATTTTATTGCTAAGATCTTAGTTAGGAACATTAAATTGTTGGGTTTTTTTTAATCAAAGATCAGGTAATTAAATTTTATGCATATTTTTCAGAAATCAACACAAATTCTTGCAAAGCAAAAATTGTTCTACCTCTATACCCCCTCCCTCAGACACAAATAGTGTATTTAATTATGTTAAATTAGCATTAAATTCACTTTGCATTTAACTTCTACAATTTTAACCAATGAGAGGAATAATCTGTAAAAAAGCTTAATAATATTGCTAAAGCTTGGGTAGGCTCCATATGTATTAAATTCTTTATTTTGAAATGAAAGCAAATGTCAATAAGAAATTATTTTTATTTTTTCTAAAGTAATATTGTTAGAAAAAAATATATACTATATCTAATCACTATGATTAATATTAACTCCAAAATTTCTTAAACATATCTAATTACAATAGTCTTGAAGTTACAGGTTAAACCAAAAGTAAATATGTAGTATTGATCAGGGATAAGTTCTAGGAAAGGTGCGACATTGATGGAAGATGTTGGTACATAGGATCTGCTCAGTATTTGATACTTTCTTTTCATCCACCCTATTTATATTCACATACATTATTACAAATAGTATATATGGAATATTTTGTATTATAAAATCTAAATTATACTTTGCATGTATTTTAATGAATATTCATTAAATTGTTATCTATAATTTTTAATGTTTCTAAATTTTTTCATATTTACTGTTGATTCTCTTTTTGTTTTTTTGAAAAATGATTGAAATTTATTCATTTCTGTTGTATTCCAAAACTCATATGACATGAGTGGTTATTTATGCGATATAAGTTTTGGTATACTTCAGAATATATATTACGGTATTTGATTAACCTCAACTGATTACTATAGACTTAGTTCTAGCTATGGGGTGTTTTTTTTAACTTTGTTGATTTCTAAATAAAAATATAAAATTAACTTAATTTTTTGAAAATATCTCACATTTTTGGTTGACCAAACATTATTCAATTGTCTGCTATAATTGAAAAGCATATGTAAATTTCATTTTTGTTTTTATCAGTTTGTATTTGATCCGTATGTAGTGGAGTAGGAAAATGAAATTTTGTTTTTATATTTTATTAAAAATATTCATGAGAATGAAGCCTCCAAATATTCAGAAATTTCATCTAATAATTATATCAGAAAATATTGTCTTCTAGTTTTTATTTATAAGTCATCTTTTTTTCATTTCCTTTCTTTTTTTATTTCGCTTTTGCATTGAGTTAATTTACATTATTTTTAATCGTGTATATTATCTCATAATTTCTTTGTTTATTTGTATTTTTCCAGTAAATTTAATTTATTATGTAATTTATTTTTTGCAGGTAAAGTTCCATGTTCGCCAAAGTGAAAATAATCAAGATTTAACTAAAGCCCCTGAGCAAAACAAAAGTACTGAATTGGAAGAAAAATGTTATGATGAATTACTCGAATGTTGCAAAAATATTGCTCAAGAACTTAATATTGTTTATAAAAATGTAATACCTCTGCCTGCCCTGAGGCAAATGTCCCGAGAATTACCAATGACGGCCAATGATATGATAAAAATTGAGCATGTTAATCAACACAATTATGAACGTTATGGTCATCGCTTTTTGGAGATTACACAAAAATGGGCAAATCAAAAATGTGGTATATTTTTTCCCCTCATTAAATTATATATTTTACATAAATAGGAGTAACTCTTATCTTTTTTTTTATGAAACTTTGCACATATTTATTTTTATTATATAAGAGTACCACACTCTACATTTTTTTTTTTGCCAATTGACAATAAATTAGAAAAATAAAAACACTTTTGTTCAGATTTTAATAATGTCTGTTTTGAAATATTATATGATTACATTTAAAAGTAATTTAGATTTTGAGAAAATGCAGTCAAAATTTTGGAAAATATCATATGTTCATTTCATTTTGAAAATATACATTTGAGGTTGGCGTTTTTTTTTTTTCGTTTGGGTTGTTTTTATAATGCCATAGAAGGACCGAAGAAGGCAATACCATACTGCCAATTCCCAGATTGTGAGTTTTGATAGTGTTCCATTCTTTCTAGTTGAGGATATCTGGATACCCATTTATTGACCAATATGGCATAGTTAACTGAATTAGCTATAATCCAACTGACCTGAGGAAAAACTACTAAGCCTCTTGAAAAGAATTTTATATTAACTTTAACTGTAGTGGTTATTTATTAAAGTCATAAATAGAATTTTTTTAATATATACATACTTACTCCTATTTGTCAATGATTTTTAATCTTGCCTTATATATGTAAAATTATACATAGCAGCACTAACTTATGGAATTTAATAAATGAAGGCCTAACCGTTAGACTTTTCTTTTATATATATATATGTAAGCCTGGTACTTTTTTTTTTAAAGATAAGATGGCCACTCTTAACTTTTCAAAAGTCTTTATCTTGTGCCTTAGTTTGAGAGTTTTCTGTAAAATATCATTGAGATATTATAAGAAAACAGTACAGCGCATGTGTTATGATGAAAAATCTTCAAATGTTTAAATTACATACTATCTCTGCGCTAGTAAATAAAATCAAATGTTACATAATTTCTAATATTTCCAAGTATTAACAGTAGTAAATTTAAAGATTTCACAAGAACTAATACACAGAAAGAAAATAATGGAAGTAAAGTGAACAGAAGCATTTTCTTGCTCTTAAACTGAGATGCTTTAGATTGGCCTATATATTTAGAAAATATATTTAAAGATAAGGTGGCTGCTCTTTTCAAAAGTCTCTATCTTTTGTCTTAGTTCGAGAGAAGTCTCTATCTTTTGTCTTAGTTTGAGAGTTTCCACAATACTCAGCAAGACATTGTTGAGATATTAAAAAACCAGAACAGCACATATTAGGATGAAAAATCCTTACTGTTTGAATTACATACTATCTCTGCTAGTAAATAAATTCAAATGTTATATAAAATATATATTGGAAGTCTTATTCAGCAGCTTAATTCTTTTGAATTAGCTGTTTGCTTTTTTTTACTGTTTTGCTTGTCTTTATTATTAATTAAGTTCATTTCTTGCCGTATGTGTCCTAGTGGAGTGGTAGAATGCAGCTCATCCCAGCGAAAAGGTAATGATTGATTTTGTCTCCAAGCTACCAGCATTGCTATTTCTGAATCAATACATGTGTTACATGACAGCAGCTATTTATCATAAAAAAATTTTATTGTGCTAGCTTATCTTGATTAAGAGTTATGAGATATCTTTTACTTTCATCAGTACTATGTCGTCTAATGTAATCTTTAGAAACTAATAGATGTCAGATGATAGCCACTATCAATCCACTGCAAAATGGTCTCTCCAAGTTTATTCCATCTTCTCAGATCTTTAGCTTCTCTTCTCCACATCACCCCTGCACATTTTCTTATTTTATCCATCCATCTCACATGTGGTCTCTTTTTGGATCTTTTACAATCTCTTGGAATCCAATTTAAGATTTCAATTGTCCATCTATTATCATCTCTTCTAGGAATATGTTCATCCCAACTCCATTTCAGTCTTTTAATTTTTCCAATGAGGTCAGTATCACCTGTTTGTTCTCTTACCTATATATTGCATTTTCAATCTCTTATTGTTACTCCCAACATGCATTTCTCCATACTTCTTTGAGTAGTTTGAAATCTCTGTATTGCTCTTCTATTATGTGTCCAAGTCTTGGATCCATAAGTAGGAACTGGTAAACACATTTATTTAAAACCTTCCTTTTCAAACGCATAGGTATATTTCCTTTTAGTATCAAGTTATTTTCACCAAAAACACTCCAATCAAGTTTAATTCTATGATTAATTTTATCCATTGTGTTTCCATTTGTATTAATAATCTGACCAAGGTATTTGTAGCTATTAACTTCTTCTAACTCATCATAATCAATCTTTATTTTCATATTTTGAGAAAATCCATTAAACATTACTTTAGTCTTTTTAACATTTATTTTTAGTCCTACTTTCATCTGATAACTCTTGCAACATTTGCTGCAGCTCTAAAGCATTATTTGCAAAAACAACTACATCATCTGCAAAATTTAAACGACTTAAATAATCTCCATTTACTTCCACTTCTTTAGCTTCCCATTTTAAGCCACAAAATACTTCTTGCAGCACTGCTGCAAAACGTTTTGGAGATATGGAGTCACCCTGTCTTACACGATTCTCAATGTTGACTTTCCTAGTATCATTATGTATTCTAATTGTTGCTGCTGCATTTTTATAAATATTTTTTAAAATATGACAATATCCTGGATCTATACCTTGATGATCCGATGCTTTAATCACTGAAGAAATGTTTATAGAATCAAATGCCTTTTCATAATCTATAAATCCAAAGCATAATGGCAATTCATATTTATTTGTACTTTCTATGCCAGATGATAGTGCTTAATAAATTCCTTTCCTGTATTGTCTTTTTCAGTATCCCCAAATTGATCTCTAGCTTGTGGTTTTCATCAATGATGAGCATTGGATCCAACTTTTATGATCTAATGCAACTTTTCTCTAGCAGCCATCACTAATGCAAATCATAAGCTAACTTGAATGCATTAGATAGGCCAACACTGGATAGAGATTTATTAAGCATTATCATCTGGAATGTATTAGTTATTAAAATTAATATTAGGTGGCATAGCTGTGGTGAAAAAAACGAGTATGCTGCTGAAACAACTATGTGATATTATTAAGTTACATTATGTTTAGCATTTTGTTTTAAATTGGACAAATTACTGAAATGTTTGAAATGATTCAAACTGTGTATGACATTAAAATCATGAGTCGCAATAATACGGTTCACAAGATTTCATGATTAGCAGGAAGAGCATTGAAGATAATCAATGAATACCACAACAATCTGTCACATTTCATGTCATAACCTGAAATCACACTAGAGTCTTAAAGTTTTTGTGGTAAATAGATAAACCATATAATTCTATAATTAAAAATCACTTCTTTTCTTTTCAAAAACTTTATTTGATGTATATATATATATCCACTTATTTCCAACGTTTCGACTATCTTTACTCTATAGTCATTTTCAAGGATCTAGAAAAAACATTACATTATAAACAAACTTCACATAATAAAAACAAAAATAATCAAAAACAATATAAAGCATATAAACCCCATAAAATTTAAAAATAAATAAAATACATTAAAATCAATTAAATTAAAAACACAAAACATACACCACACTTACTTGACTCCCTTCTCAAAAAACTTTCCCTTTTTACATTTTTTATCCAAAAAACCAATTGTTACAATAAAAAAACTTATTTCCTTTTTCTTTCTTATATACTTCAAAAATGAATTTATTTCCAAAAATAATTCTTTATAAACTATGCTTTGATTCAGAAATGGTGTTACTGACACTATATTTTCATTTGAACATAATGAGCAGTGATAAACCATTTAATATCTCCCCTCTCCACTGAAATTAAGCTAATTTAGGGGAATTAGAATAATAAGGGCTAGATGTAGCATCCATTTTGACTCGAATTTGTCAGATTATATCAATATATTAATTTTATTCTAATAATGAAATGTTCATCTTGAAGAAATGAAAAATATTTATTACAATACAGTATTGAATTTGACTGCAAATATATTGAGCATATTATTTATTGGAATAAATTTGGTAGACTTCACTCAGTTCTTTGACAATGTGGTCATTTATTGGTGTTTTTAAATTTTAGATCTGCTAGGCAGTATGTTATCTAGAGACTTTTTCTACTTATCATGCATGATTGGGTTGAAACAGACAAACAGCTAAGATGATATTTGTTAAATCTTTTGTGAAAAAATCAAAAAATTAAAATTTTGATTTTTAAAAAAGTGTTTGATTATTGTGTGATCAAAAAATAAAGCAATAATAGAATTTCTTGATCAAGGGATATGGAATGGTACCTCGATTTTGATATTTGAGCATTTACGTTCACTATCTAGGTTGATATTCTGAATAAATATATATATGTAACATATTAATATGTTTTAAAAAATAAAAATCAGTGTTGCAAAATGGAAAGTTTTAGGGGATTACCTTGAACTATTAAAGGATAGTTTTACAATAATCTATTTAAGTACTTGCAGCCTCTTTGTATCTTTCTCCGATGAAGTTAAAAGGGAGGTCATGTTAACTTGTGATATATTTGCATAACAAACAACATATTTAGCTAAATGTCAATAGTTTAATATTTTTTGATGTACTCTTTACTGTCCAGTAGTTTGATTTTGAGTAAATAAAATGTTTTAAAATAAATATAGAGCAGAAAATTTAAACTTTAAAGTATTAATGACACATCACAATTTGTGATCATTCCACTCTCACTTTGTAGAAGCGAGTCAGCAAAATGCTCAATGATAATTCAAAATCTAATAATAACCAGAATGTAAATTGTTTATGTAGGATTAACGGTTTGTCAAATCTTTATTGCAGCATTATAGAAACACTGCTTAGGTTTATAGAATGTGCAATCTCATCCCACTTGATTGTTCAACTCTTGAGAGTTGCATGCTAGAAAAACCCCTTTCTGGCTAATTTCCTCGACATGAAATATATTTTTGAAGTATTTTTTGCATTCAAAAACAATATTAAAAACATGAAGCTTTAGTTCCATTAAATACATATTTGAAATTAAATTAAATAGACAAAATAGAATAAATATTAAACTAAGAACAAAAGGAAGCATATGCATTGGAATGAAAATATATATTTTCTAAAGCAATCTATGGATTTGTACATCTAGAAAAGTTAAATTGTATCAAATTATCAGTATAATGATGCAATTTAAGAATGATGCCAAGTGCTTATTTTACGATATTTCCTCATATTAGAAAATTCTTAAATAAGCAGAAATTTTTCACACTTTTCATTGTATATCAAAATGTCGTTTTAAATAATTATATTCTGTATAAAAATATAATGTTTTTATTTTAGGTTTGGATTATGAAGATAATCAACACACATCTGAATTATCTCATTCAGAAGATGAAGCTCCAACAAAATCCAACTATTTTATTAACCGTAATAATCACTGGTCAAGAAAATTCTGGAGGAAGAAAGGAACAAAACGAGCAAAAAAAAATACTTCATCTGTGCAAAACAAAAAAAGACAGGCATATTCAAATGTACTAAACAAAAAAAAACAGATAAACAATACTTCAACTGAACCAAGCAAGAAAAGACAAGTAAACAATAAAGCGGCTACATATACAACGACGTAAGTATTATAATTTATTTCTACTTCATTTTGAATTCCTAAATTCTCAAGTTTCTTAACTCTTTCCTAGATTTTTTTTTTTTTTTTGTTAATAGCAATATTTTCAAGCTTATACTGATCTGTTCTACACACTAATGTATATTGTAACCTTTTAGTTGGTTATCCATAGTAAAAATAGAATATAAAATGTATATAGCACCAAAATTTAAAATTTAGATAATAGTAATGCTGTAAATTTTGTTATAAAATGAATGAATAACTTAATACATAAAGATTAAAGATGGAATTCTATAGAGATATTTAATAATTATCCTTTATAATTATATTACAATCCACTATATAATGTCAATACAATAGTTTTCAATCCAAATAAACATCGTTACTTATATAGATTTATTAGATTCTGTAAAAGTTGCAATAGTAATAATGTAGCCTTAACTTATTTTCATTACAGTGCCTCTTGAATTTTAGTAAATAAAAGAAGGAACAATTATTAATTACAAGATAATCATTATTTTAAAATTATCATAAGAATAATATATTTTAAGTATAAATATTTATTATTAAACTTTATATTTAAATTCAATTAATAATATCGTATATTAAAAATATAATTATATTTAATATTTGAGTTTTAAAGAAATGATTTAAATTAGTTTCATTTATATAATAATTATTGATTTTAATTATATTAAATATAGACAGAAAAATATTTATTTAAAAGTAATAGTAGTTGATTTGGAATATTGACCAATGAAATTTTATTGAGTAGTTTTCTGATGTCACTTTATCCTGGGGTTTTTAAGAGAAAAATGAGCAGATGATCAAAGTATTGAATTCATTGAAAATAAAGAGAGAGCTGATTCAATTTTTTTCATAAAAGTATAAAAAAATTTTAAGTTTTAAACTGTAAAAGTAATATTTAAAAGCTGTCTAAGGATATATTTTATTCCAATCATTAACGTCATGGAATGAGTTTAAACCAGTTTCTTTATTATGACCTAATTACAGTCCTGAAAATCAACTCCTAAACTAAAATATCTAAAGGAAGTCTAAAAGAAAAACTAAAATTATTATTCTTGTTTGGAATAATTATGAAAAAGATAAGACAACTAGATTGACTTAAAGGGAAATATTTGTTTATGTATGCCAGCGTAAATACTTTTATTAGTTGTGTTAAAATTGAGGAACAAAGATAAAATACAGTGATATAAATTTCCAAAAGTTGTAAAATGGGTTTATCAAATTTTAAAGATATTGACTTTGAATAGTGATAAATTTGGTTGAATCTAATTTTCTTGTTGAATTAAATAATTGGTATATTATGAATAATTTGGAAAAATTAGAATAAAATGGTTTAGCATATACTTAATAATGAATAAATGATAGAACAGTTAAAAAGAAGAATCAATAATTATCATGTTTTAATATAAGATGAAATCTGATCTAAATGAAGATTACTTTTATATTAGCAAATAGAATTATATTAACCTAGGAAAGGAATATTAAAAAGGATGAAGGATTATATGAGTCTGTTGAACTTTTAATAGTGAATACTAATAATAGAGATGATATATTATCGTGTTATAAAGTTATCTGAAGTTAATGATGTGTATTTAAAAACGTATGAAATTATTAAATAAAGAGAAATGAATGAATAATTTGAAGGAAAACTTATTGATAAATTAACTCAATGTATCTTAAAAGTTTTAACATGGGAAAATTAATATAATATTCATTGTGAATATTCGTTAATCTACTTCATGGGTATATTGCTATAGGGGATATTTATGCGCATTTAACTTTAAATCCATCAAGATTGGAAAAGTCGTTAAGGATGTATCAAATTTAGAAACTTTCATCAAATTGTTGTTAGGATTATTTTTTAATGTTTTACTTAAGTGTATATGTGTTTAATAAAAAGAGAAGATGAGAAGTACAAAGCTTGCTAGGAATTGTGAACTTTGATTTGGATAATATGGGGATATTAAACTAGGGGTGAAACAGGTTCTTTTTTAAAAAAAGAGAGAGAAAGAAAAAGATTTCTTTTTAATTTTAATTTTCGTATTGATATTTTTTTTTATAAATGTCATATTCTGTAGTAAGTTTATCAGTACTTGAAACATAAGATTAAGAGATATTAATCTATTAAGATTAGTTTTTATTTTTTTTTAAAAAATGCAGTGTATGCTTAGAGAATGAAAAGAGTATATGTGAGTTATAGAATAAGAGTGTGTGTGGAGATTATAATATTTTATAAAGTTTTATAAGTTATTTGTGGTAAAATATGTTGTAAATGAGTTTAAAATATATTATACTAAAATATATGTGATGAATGGATTGAAATTCTGATGGTGAATAAATAATTACAGGATTCTATGAAAATAATAATAAATATAATGTTATCTATAATAGTACGAAACAGAGTGAATGATAATGTGGAAAAATAATTACGATCTCATTTAATATATTAGAAAAATTATCATATTGATAATGGTAAAGGTAAAATATTTGTTTTGTCACATGATCTCAAATGTGGATATATAAAGATATGAGAGGAAGATTATATTATATTATTGATCTAGAGGTAACTTACAGTAATAAATGCTGAGATATAGTATGGAAAGATAAATTGAAATTCCAGGAGAGGATATAAAATACCATCCTGAAGAACTCAATCCATGTGATACCCATATGTTTTATTAGAAGGAGATTAGAGGATTTTCCACAGAAACATGAGTGTTGTATATACTGTAAGAGCTTGATATATAAGCCAGGAGAAATTGGGGAAAGATCATTAGGAAAACTGACCAATTGCCAAAATTTGATGCCTCATAATTAAAGGAGACCTCCATTCATATATTCTGCTATAGTATTTTAAATAGAATCAGTTTCTTATCTGTGAAGTTGTCTGTGATATAAGAAGATAGTAAGCATAGAAAATTCATTAGATATTTTAAGAATTTTATATATATATTTTGTCTCTTCCTAAGTTTTGTCAGATTAGCATTAAAATTGTATGACCATATACAAAACAAATACTTTGTGTTCAATTAAAATGTGAATAAATTGTTATATAAATTATGATACTGAGATAGAAATAAGCCAGAAAATGTAAATGATAAAGAAGAATACATAATAAGAATGATAGTGTATGAAAAAGAATCCATGATTTGATTATTCAGTTTAAAAAAAAAAGGGGGGGATTTACATTGGTTTTTTTTTTTAATATTACCACAACAGCACTAAGTTTGTCAATAAAATGGTAGTGCCATATTTTCATACAGATTTTGGATGATTCTAATTAAAATATTATAACTATTGAAATATTTGAAATTATAAAATAGAAAGTAACTATGAAAAGATGGTTAAGAAGATAACCACAAGATAACTAATTCATGGACGGTAAAACTTTGATACTATTAAGAAAGCATACATGATGGTAAGACTGATGAACTTATTGTTTTGATGAACTAAATATTAAATATATGGTAAAGAATAGAATGATTATTATTTTATCTGTTATTAATGTAAATAAATTGATTGTAAATTTATGAATATTTAAATAATTATTTTGTTAATTAATTATGTAATATAGCTGCTTGTTATTAATTATTATTATTGTAAAATAAATGAGTTTTAATTTAGTTTGTATTAGTAATTTCATTGTATTTGAGAGTCATTTCCATCAAAGGTCATATCCGTAAAGCACATAATCCACATAGAATTATACATAGCATGTATTTATAACATGTTTTATCTAAAGAGTTGTATTAAAGTATTTATAATTGCTACATTAATCATTAATTACTTTAAAATTATAATTATATTAAAGGAAATTTACAGTACTTTATATTTTTATTAAATATAAAAGAATTTTGAAGATGTATTTGAAAAGTACTATTAAGTATTACAAAATGGGGCGTATATAATAGAAATTTAATAGTATGTTTTAAGAGTGACATTCTGGTTTTGAAATTTATTTTATATAATAAATTTATAAGCATTATATTATTTCAAAGTACAAGTTACTGATCAAATATATTATAATGTTTGTAATTCTGAAGAATCTAATTACAATGAGTGAATGCTAAGTAATTAAGAAATGTATTTAATTTAGTTAGATTTAGTAGATAATAATTGGATAATAAAGCTTTTAATTATAATTAAGTATTCTATGGTGATTGTTATTAGTATAAGAATAAATCTTAGGAAAGTAAATTATTTAAGTGAAGGTAATGAGTAGATAGTGATCGGTAATTTTCATGTCTCATTATTATAGTTAGATTAATTTTCAAATAGAAGGTTAATCAATGTTTGTAATAGTGTGATTTTATTTAAATGGTTGGATCCCAATAAAATCCCTCAATTATAATTATAATATTATATTTTAAAACAGAATAATTATGATCCCTGAGATATCAATAGGATAGCATTGTTTTAATTTAATATAGTTTTTGTGTTGTAGTATCATTATTTTGAGCTTCGTAAATGATTGAAGAGTAAATAAGTTATTTAAATGAACTATTATATTAGTCGTTGTTTATTGTGGGCATTCTCTTAATGATTATAATAAGATAGTAGCAGAATTTTTACAGTAGCAATGGCATTGTGGAATTAAAGCCTCTATGTTGTAATCATCCCTAAAGTCTACCTTATGTTTTTTTTTTGTATCGTAAGTTTCAAACCCAATAGAGTCTTATACTATAATGCTGCTATATTTGATGGTCTATTATTGAGTTAGAATAGTAGAGTGTAAAGAATCATATATGTTGAACAATTGAAAGGGACGATTACAATATATTGTATTCTATCACTAATTTATGTCATATAATACAATTTATTATATTTTAGTAGTTAATTTGAGAATGTTAAACCATCAAACATCACATGATCACCATCTCTATACTAGCACATAATTTGTTGTAAACAAAGGCAAAACTCCCCATACAGTAGTGCCACCCTGTGCCAAACAGAATAATCAATGGATGCCAGAAGGCTTGTGCATAAAATCCCTATCTAGTGCCTACTCATCCAATATCCCCAGACTAGTTTCTGGCTTGTGGCCATCATCAGTGAGGAGCCTTGGATCTGAGAGCACTGCACCTAGATCTTAGGATCTAATGCAACCCTCCAGCAGCTACCTTTTAACTCTACTTTACTACAAAACTATGAGAATGAAATTGAAAACATTGTTAATATCTTCAATCTAAGCTCAATAGCTTATATAGTCATATGGGTCAGACCCATATGATTACCTTTTAACTCTACTTTACTACAAAACTATGAGAATGAAATTGAAAACATTGTTAATATCTTCAATCTAAGCTCAATAGCTTATATAGTCATATGGGTCAGACCCATATGACTATATAAGCTATTGAGCTTAGATTGAAGATATTAACAATGTTTTCAATTTCATTCTCATAGTTTTGTAGTAAAGTAGAGTTAAAAGGTAGCTGCTGGAGGGTTGCATTAGATCCTAAGATCTAGGTGCAGGGCTCTCAGATCCAAGGCTCCTCATCAGACCCATATGACTATATAAGCTATTGAGCTTAGATTGAAGATATTAACAATGTTTTCAATTTCATTCTCATAGTTTTGTAGTAAAGTAGAGTTAAAAGGTAGCTGCTGGAGGGTTGCATTAGATCCTAAGATCTAGGTGCAGGGCTCTCAGATCCAAGGCTCCTCATCAGACCCATATGACTATATAAGCTATTGAGCTTAGATTGAAGATATTAACAATGTTTTCAATTTCATTCTCATAGTTTTGTAGTAAAGTAGAGTTAAAAGGTGGCTGCTGGAGGGTTGCATTAGATCCTAAGATCTAGGTGCAGTGCTCTCAGATCCAAGGCTCCTCACTGATGATGGCCACAAGCCAGAAACTAGTCTGGGGATATTGGATGAGTAGGCACTAGATAGGGATTTTATGCACAAGCCTTCTGGCATCCATTGATTACTCTGTTTGGCACAGGGTGGCACTACTATATGGGGAGTTTTGCCTTAATTTGAGAATGCTGAAGTTTTTTTTAATATGATGGATATTTAAATATAAAAATAGATACAAATTCAAAACATAGTAAAGTCTTTTATTGCGATTTAATACCGTTTATTATTAAAACACATTGTCACTTTTTTTGGAGCATAGTAGATAGACTAAACATAAATAATTTTGTCCCTGCAGGTTTGTTTCCTCCTTTTTTTTATAAATATAATATTTTTTGTAAGTAATTTTTAGAATAATAAAAATCAAATGATTGTTATTTTTCTAAAACTGAACTCAATTACCAGGCCTATGAACATTTTGTACAGTATTGCCTTGTATGTGTTGCTTTGTTGCATAAAGTTTTCACACATATGTTCTAGCACTGGTAAACTTGAGATAGGTTGTAACTTGAACAAGATGTTAGTCGATAGTAATTTTCTTCTAAATGTTAAATATTTCAACTACCAAATTATTCATTTTATATAAAAATTTTAAACAGTCAACGACTTAGGGAAAGGCTCCTAATATATTTTAGGAGCATTAGGAAGATCTGAACCTACTAATAATGATGGTGACAATAATGCAGATTACCAATTATTTTTGTTTTATTTTGTTTAAATGCCCACGTGGAATTGTAATTGCACAATAAAATAATACTTTTCTAATGAACGCTCATTTTATTGCATGAAGCATTTATGTTACAAAATTGCATGCAACTGGTGGAGTTTTTGAAACTATTTCAATAAACTAGAATATCAATTCTAGGATTAAACTGAGTTATTTCTTCTAATTTTAGATTTCTTACTCAGTATGTTTCCTCTACAGTATTTTGCAAAAGTTTTAATTTTAACCTTTTTTCCAATAATTTAGTTTTCTATATCGCATGATTATATCTTCAATTTAAATCCCATTTTTACATTATTAAATTTTATTGATATATGGTAAAGATGATAATGGATATAATATCATTTTACAAAGTATATCGTCTTACATTATTATTTTCTTTAATTTTAGTCTAAATTCCCAAGTCTCTGAAATGGATATTTATTAGCCTCCAAGTATATATCTTTGTGATGATGTACGATTTCTTGGAAATATTGTGGATAAACATAAAACCTTTATAATTTTACTATGTTGTAATTTGAATGCAATTTTTATCAGTCGTATGCTGATTTTTCTTGCCTCAAATATAAGCTTTCAGTTTTTTTAATGATTGCCAGAAAAGTTCAACCCTGTGTGGTTTAGCATACTGATAGAATGATCGACTCGAGAATAAAGATTTCTGGATTGGAAATCAACTGCCATTTTTTATGCCCAAATGTCTAGAGCAATTAACTATTCATTGTTCTTTTTTTATTATTTTATCAATTAATTCTTTATTAATTAAGACTACTAGATAGAAATTCAGCAATTGTAGTTCTCAGTAATATCAACTCTTAATATTTTTATCGTTTCATTGAGGCTAGAATTAGGCTTTCTGATTGCGTTTAGCAGACTTGCAATGGATGAATTCATTATGTTCCCTAAATCAGTTCAAGCATCACTTTCTTTACCATCCACACTATCACTAACCAGTAACAATGGGCTCTTTCACATTATTATTCATTTTTAAATTACCTTTATTAGATATATTAGCCTAACTTATAAATACTTAGAACATAAAAGCAATTTAGCCAAAACTACTGATATTTCCTGAAACCCAGATTGAAAATACATTTTATGTCAATAATTTAATCAACATTAATGTTATTTTTATCAATATAATGTTTTATAAATGAAGGCATCTCTCTATACTAGTGCTATCTATATGAGCTTGAGCAATCATTGATCATTAGATGGTATTGGGGTTAAATTTCCATCCGTAGACCAATTTTTGGCTCTTCTCTTTATCAGTGAGGACTTGAAATTCAAAGTTGGAACCAATGCCATTATACATCTGACAATTTCTCTTTAACTTTTTTATTGTCACACTAAAAGCCAGACATTTAAAATATCCGTATTCGTTATTGATAAAAGCAAGTCGGAAATCAGTCCAGAATTTATCACCTGGTAATCAAAGATTCTTCAAGCTTACACTAGATGGCATTAGAGCTCAACAAAGACCCTAACTCTTTATTTCTTTGATCAGCATAAATTGAGAACAGAGATAGAAACGGTTTTGAACTTGTATTTCAAAAACATTAACTCCTTTTTATCCTGAGCAAAGTTTTTTCTCGTTCTTTACTATAAATTTGAAAATTCATTTTTATTTTTTATTCGCTATATTTTTTCATTTAGCTTTATGCGAGTAACCAAAAATAAAGCAAAATATGTAAAACTCTGAAAGTGAGAAATCGGTTTCTTTACAGATTACAACTTAGAAGAAGATAAAAGAATAGAAAAACCTTGGTTGAGCAATAAAATGATGGGAAATATATAAACATTGGAATGAATTAAAAATGTAATACGAGGACCAAAAATAATCACTGGGCCAGCATTCCATAAGATGAGTTTGTAATAGTTTGGGAAATGTTGGAAACCTCTGCCTGTATCAGAGCTACTGACATGCTGAATATGTTGATGAATTAATCATTTCATACTCTTCAAGTGCAGTCAAAATATCACAAACAACAAAAAATAGCCACTGAACATCAGTGATAATCATCAAATTTCTTTCAAATGAAATTTATTCAAGAAATGTTTAGCAGAACCATATCATTTTGAGATGACAAATCCCTGTTATAAATGAGCTTCAATGTTTTGAAAAATGATGGAAAGTTGGCCAAGTTTGCTTTGGAAACTACTGTAACTGAAGTTGCACATTCTCATTGGTTGCAATATAGCTTCATCTGATTGGGTTGTGCAAATGAAGAAATTTCTTGAGAACAAACATATACGAGATTGAAGCTTTGCAAATATGGAAACATGCGCAAATATCTTATTTGACTGCGAAATAAAATAACATTCAGTCTTAGTTCAAGTGCATTACAATCATTCAAACTAAGTAGAATGTAAAACTTTTCCATATTTTGTTATATAATATACTAGGAATGTGTGTAGATAGATATTCATGAACAGGTATTTTCACCCTACTCTAAGACCGTCTACTATAAGTTTGAGTAATTAGTGAACAGAAAAACCACAAATCCTATATTTTTTGAATTGTCTTCTGAAAGTTGCTAAATTTCGCTACTCAACAACTGAGAAGGAAGCTCTTGTTCTTGTTTGGTCAGATTTTATAGTATTCCAGATCAGAGTTGGGGATTTTATATCACCATACAATATACAATCTGGTATCCATTGATTGCTCAAGCTTATGCTAGATGTTCTCTAATGTAAGATGAAGAGAACTGTTTTTGAAAGCATACGAGAAAATCATATGATATTTTAATTTTTGTATTAATCTAGGATCTCTATAAAATATATTTGATGTCCATTAGCTCAGATTCAAAATTTTATGGTTTTTTTTGGTGAAAACAAAAACCAGAAACTAGATGGAGATTTTATAGTTATAGTCAAGATAACTAACATGGAAGCATATGAGATCATATGATATTAACATTCATAGCCAAAGGGATGGTAGAAAAGGTTTGCAGCTGTCATAAAACTAAGGTCTCTGAAATGTGTACAAATCGACCTGGTATCAGATCTATAACTATGCAAGAAAATTAGCCTGGGTTCAAAACTGCAAGGTTTTTCAGGATATTAGTTTTAACAATATGGAGTAAACAATAGCTGCTAGACACATAAGTGGTTCCAATTTTAAATCTTCACTCATGCAAGTGAGTCAGAAATCCATTCTGGAGATGAGGATTTTATAGCACCATACTATTTGTTGGCTATTGATTATTCAAGCTTTCAGTAGATGGATTTTGAGTAGAGTGAAAATAGTAAGTGAACATATGAGAAAGTTATGTGATATTGTTGATAGATAAACACATGTAATTAGTCCAATAAACTTTATTCATAAATATATTAGATTCATTAACACTTCTCATAATATTCATTTTCTTAATGTCATATTTATTTCTTCTACTTTTGGATTTATTATATTATTAGGATAAGTAAATAAATAAAACAACTTTTCTTTATACATACATTCTTTTAAATGCAAAATCTTATCTTTATTTATTGGCTAACAGTTTCGACTATCCAGCAGTCTTCATCAGAGCTGTAATTTATATATGAATACAAATATAAATAAGAAAATGTAACATTAATTTTTGATCAATGCATGTAACTTACTTGCACTTTTGATTTTGTTAACTTTATATTTGATTTTATTATATTTTTATTAATATTTAATTATGACCTACATTTTTTATATTTCTTGCATTCTTTTGTATATTATCTTTATTTTATTTTTGTTATCTTAACTTTTTATTATCTTTATTATTTCTGTTTATTAAATTTTATGTTAGCCAACAGGCATATCTTTATTACACCCTTTTAAATTTTATTTATTTACTTATATTAAAATAATAGAAAATGAATAATTATCAATAAACTTATGTGATTAAATTGCTTAATAATAATATAGATTTTTGTGAAAGTAAAATGAAAACTCTGGAAACTATCACGTAATTTTATTATCCAATTACATTGCTAAAACATTTTGGAATCCTCAAACCTGTTTCCCGGTGGAACAATCAACATAGCACAAAGTTACGTAATAAATGTTTACAGATTTTTTTTGTGCCTAAGCATTTAAATAACAGACTTACAGATAAAAAATGTTCTGTAGCTTATTTGTAGTTAGATAATGTATGGAAATACATATATTTTTGGCCATATCCATACAGTTTAAAAGAATTATATACTGGAGGTCCTCATTATTTAATTATAGAAAAATGCTTGAATTTGCGACAAGTGTAAAATTTTCATAAAAATACAATAGTAGTAATATTTAATTTTGATCCTAACCTAATAAATTGTCCATTATTACAATGTAATACATATAGTATTTATCTAATTTTTTCTTAAATATGGTTGTAAAAGAATTTGTGGCTCAATAATTATCTTCTTACATGCCTATGATCTGGAATTCCATTCTAGACCACAATGTGAAATTCTTCAGGTTACAAAAGATTTAGGATTTTCATTTCTGGTAAACCAATATCCAACAAGTTAGTTGTCTAAGTTGGTAAATGGTTACTAGGGAGAAGAGCTCAGATTTCTCTTTTGAATTTTTAATACATCGATGGTAAAAGTTAAATTATAACATAAGTATTGTGGGGGTCTCATATTCCTACAGATTGTTATCAGCTTTAGCTTTTAGAATAAACTGCAGCAACTCTCCATACATTTGCCACTCAGTGCAACCCTGAGTAATCAATGGATGCAAGAAAGTTTGTTCATAAAATTCCTATCTAGTGTCTCTATTCATTCAATATCTCCAAACTAGTATAACGATACAAAAGAAAGTGAAGATCGAATCTTACCGTATCTGCACTACAAGGACGCCATCTAGGCATTTGAACCTAGAAAAATTTATAAAGTAGGCAGATACGTACTGTTAAGATCCCACTATATTTTAGACCATTAGCCCAAGTCACTAACTCATTTTAAAAAAGAATAAAATAAGCCACTGCCAGTAATTACACACAAACATTTATTTAAATATATATAAGATTTAAAATTATTTTAGTATCAGTTTTACATTTAAAATTTAACTTACATTTTTAACTTTGATTTTAGATTTTAATTTACATTTTAATTTTTATAAGTTCGCACAGATGGATTTATAAAAGTTTGTTTTATAATGTTGAGTATAGATTGGTTACATAGATTACACGGTTAAAAACATTTCAAAATAAACATAAACGATCAAAATATAAAGTCATTGATGGAATTAGCAGAGGGAAATTTATAAGAAACCCAATGGCATTCATCATAACATGCCGCATTGACACCAATAACTTAAAAGACATCCGAATAAATACATTTTAGATACTCACCGTAAGGTATCATTATTTACCGAATGTCTATATATTTTGATCAAATATGAAAACCAAAACATAATTAACCGATAACGAATCTATGCAAGCGTCTATTCCCAACTTAAATTTCATGCATTTAGAGTGTCAAGTATGAATAGACTACATAGATTGCATTTGAAAAGAAAATATTTTATCCCTTATTTAACCTTAGGCCAAAAGTTCGCAGTTAAACCAACGCCAATCCATCTGATATATCGATGTATTCAATGTAATACGAATACGGCAGCACAAATATAAGTTGAGAAAAAAAATTGACTCTCGTCCAGATAGGAATACTACATCTATCTGACGAGAAGAGCAATAAATAAATAAAAAAAAACTCCATAGGAAGGAACTGCGGTCTCCATCTTATTATCCCTTCCATAGGCAAAACGGGTGTGCGGTGTATAAAGCGATTCTGCCCGTAGCGAATCTCATACTACATTTACTAATTACACCAATATATCCAATACATTGACCTAATTCAACTACGGAACAAATAACCTAAGATTACCCTCCCCTAATATAACTTTACAAATCTATATAGCCATTCACGCCTGACTTAAATTTAACATTTATATAATTTACTTTAACAAAAAACAGAAATCATAATAAAAACTTAAAGAACAAAAACAAAAAATGGAAATGATTTTAAAAAAGAAATACGTCACATAAAATTACTTATTAATAAATTAAGTTGGTCAGATAGGATTCTATTTCTATAAATTAAATACTGGGAAAGTTTATATTTTAGAGTTCTTAGTGTTTTCAAATTAATTAAAGTTCATTAGATTTCATAAAGTTCTTACGGTTTTAATAAGTCCATAGTTTCTAATTTCTTGCCATTTGGATGCCAGCATTAATTCCCCCGATGTCCTGTGGTCCTCAATATAGGAAAAACGATGTCATTTCTTTCCTTTTAACAAAACTGAAGGGATTGAAGAGTGCGTCTTTTCAATCCCTTCTCCTTTAACTCTGCACTAACACATATGGTCACATCTCTTCTCTCAGCTCTTTTTTCATTCACTTTTTATAGTAGCTTTCAGATCCAGTGGACATTACATCACGACGATGGTGATAGTCCTTTCGCTGAGGTCCGATTTGAGGGATTTCTTTCATTGGCTTATACATTTAAATGCCCAAGGGCTAGTTCACTTGGACTAATTAAAATAATCATTTCCATTTTTCAATAACATTAATTTGTTTTCCAAACTTAAAGCTATATTTTTATCACTAAATCTTTTTAAGTTTTTGCTTTTAAAATACTTTTTTTATTTTTAATAGTTTTATTTTAATAATTTTTTTCATCTGTGCGATTTTATATATATATTTGAGTTTAGATGATATTTAATTTCAATTTTTAATTCTTAAAAAAAAAAGTTTTTATTTGCGATCTTTTCTTTTTTCGTGTTTAATAAAAAAAAATAATGTGCCCGTTACACTAGTTTGTAGCTGTGGTTTTCATCAGTGAGGAGCTTTGGGTTGGGGATCCCTGGTCTAATGTAACCCTCCAGCAGTCATTATTTGACCTATTTAACTAACTATAAAGCTATGAGCCCAAGATGAAAACACGTTTTCATCCAAGCTAATTTGCTTGTATAATTATATAGATCTGAACCCAGTTTAATATCTATACATTTTGGTGTCTTTGGGTTTTTAAACACCTGTCACCATCATCCAATGGGCAGGATTGGTAAACATCTTGTGGCTTTATATCATTCCTGCCCATAGGCTGCACCAAAATGTATAGATACTGAATTGGGTTCAATAGTTTTATATCAATTCTGCCCATAGAATGATGATGACTGTGGTTTTTAAAAAACCAAAGACACCAAAATATACAGATACCAAACTGGTATTATACAAGTAAATTAGCTTGGATTGAAAACGTGTTTTCATCTTAGGCTCATAGTTTTATTGTTAATTAAATAGATAAAAGATGGCTGCTGGAGGGTTGCATTAATCCTAATGTGTAGATGCGGTATTGTCAGATTCAAGGTTCCTCATTGATGAAAACAAACTAAAAACTAATCTGGAGATATTGGAGGATTAGGCACTACTATATGGAGAGTATGCTACTATTTTAACATCTTATGGATATGTAAGAAATGGTGATAATGTGATGTTTTCGTGGTAGTGTAACTAATATTTATAATTTGCATAGAAAATTGTGATGAACAGTTGACTTATATTATATATCATAAATATACAATTGATCATACATTACGTATACAAACTTTATATTTTCAGATTTCAGTCTAAGCCTTCACACTGTAGTTCATCATCAAGCAAACTGCGAATGCTTCCAGTTCCTCAAACTAAAAGGGCTGTTTCAAGGTCATTTCTTTCTAATGGACAGTTTTAAGACTGTATAAAATTTTAAATTTGTAAATAATATTTATTTTATAACTAAAAAAATAATTTTATTAAGTAAATTAATTTGTACTGTTTTTCTTTCTAATTTTTATTTTATGTGGCAAATTGTTTTACCAAAATCCATGGATTTTTCTCTCTTAAGTCTAACATTATAAAACAAATTTATCTATATGATATTAATATCATTTACGTTCTTTATTACTTTTACAATGCTTTTTTACAACCCACTATTGATGGTTTTGATTGTCTCAGCAATCTTCTTCAGAACTCTACTTACAACACACTATTGACAGTTTCAATTACCCCAGTAATCTCCTTCAGAACTTCTTATAAATATACGTAGTTCTGAAGAAGATTGCTGGTGCAATCAAAACTATCATTAGTGGGTTGTAAAAAAGCATTGTAAAAGTAATAAAGCATATAAATAATATTAATATTACTTGGATTTGGCAAATGCAATAAGGAACATCTACATTAATGAGTTTTGTGTAATTTTTTTGTATTTTTGCTGCATACTCAAAATCTTAGTTATCTTTTACTATTTGTATTATTCTCAAAGTGTCACATTTTCTTGATTTGACAATTTCATTTCAACATACTTTTTTATATATATTTCATTCGACTCATCTTTGTTATTTAATTTTGTATTATTTTATTTTCCATAAATTTACTGACCGGATATTATGAAATTCATTAACATTACTGACTTTTCATCTCGTTTCTATTTTTAATTAATTATAGCGTATTTACTATTGTTTTTTTTTTTTTAAATCGTGCTTCGCTCAGTGAACATCCATTTTGAATTTTTTTTACATGTTTTCATAAATAGGATCAATTTTGAGTTTTTTTTCCTCTTTCTTTTAAACACCAAACAAACTTAGAAAAATTTAGTTGAAGGTAAATTTTTGATATGTAAATTAATATAATTAAATCAGTTTTAAAATCCAGTTTTGAGTTTATTCCATTGATAGCTTCAATATTACATTTTTAAAAATAGTTATAATCTGACATGACCTAAGCCGAAACAAGATACATGTAAGTTTTTATCAAGTAACTCCTCCTTGCCAGTGCTCCATGAAGTTATCTTGAAATCATTGTCCAATGGTAATGTGATCTATTCTAATTGGAGTTAAACCACAGATTGTCCAAGTATCAATTTACTTTAATGTCTTTTTATAAAAATCTCTTTATGTATATGCTGTGGTGTTCAGTTATGCTTCACGTGTATATAAAAATATTTATGTTAACACCTCAGACAAAAATTAATAGCTTGCATCTCTCAGTTAAATGAAGATATAACACATCTCTTAATACATTACTGATTGGAAAGCCAAGTTAAGAATAATTCTAAACTTTATCACCATCGTAAGGACAAGAACTGTACTTTCTCTGAATACTGAAATAATTTTTCATTACTATTAAAATGTTGAGTCTAGAAAATTAACATTTCCACAGTTGAGCAGGAACACTTTATCTAGAAGAAATAAATATACAAGCCACTCTATTTGGTGAACTATTCTAAAATATGATTTAATAGATCTGTGTATTTAACATTCTCTTTCTTAGACTAGAAATCTGGATATCATGCTCAATAACTTATATCTAAGTTGTCTTTGGAAAATAACGGGCATTAAGTGTTTGAGTAAAATAGTTTTAACAATTATCACAATTTGCCATGAACTCACATTGTAGTACTCTTTAGAAAAGTACTAAGAATGGTTAATTATATCAAAAATGGATAATACTTTGTCCAATGAAGATGCAAACAACTCTGAAAACTTCAATAATCCTATTTAAAAAAATTATATGAACACTGGACTGTATACAAAGCATATACATATTTCTTGGAAAAACACTAGTAGAAGATAGTACAAACAGGAAAATGTCTATGGAAAGAAACCAGACTTATTACTATTACTGCAACCGACTGCATAAATCAATTATAATAGAATCGGTAGTTAAGAGAAAGATGTTTAACAAAAAAAAACTGGGAATCTACTTCCTAGTAATTATCTGTTCTTGAAAAGGGCAAAATAATTTATATAAATGATTGTTGTCAAAGGTCAATACAGCCCGTATTTAAATGTAGCAGTCAGCAAATAAACATTTTATTTGTAAATCTTATCTGTTACATATGAAATTGGAAGCATCTTTCTTTTTTTTTTCGCTTTAAATATTAAAGCTCAGAAGAAAGTTATTAGATAGTTAAACTGTCAGCAATTTTTGGAACTTGGAAATAAAACATTGCATTTGTATCAAGTCCATAAATATTATTATTGTTTGTTTATATTAGTTACCAGAATATGTAATGTTCAGGATTATCATTTACTAGTATTTGAGATGCCTACTAGCTTTAGCATTTAACAATATATATAGTGCAATAGTCTTAAGTTTTTTAGCTACAAAGATTGTCATGAAGATCTTGAGCCAGAAGAGCAAGTTTTTATCAATCTATATATTGAAGCTGTACATATATATACTGGCTTCTTCACCATTCATAGTGGATTAGTTAAAGACCCTAAGCCCACCCACAGTGAATGTGTTTTAAATTAGATGATGACAAAGGCACAAATAATTATATAACAGGAAGTTGTTGTAGTTTAAAATTGCTTAAAAGGCAATGAAAGAGTAATACAAAGTTTAAACTGTTATTTTGTTTGGTTTTGTTAAAATACGTTTTGACAAAATTATAATTTTAATGTATAAACCGAAAAGATTGTATTGATAGATAAACGTGAATTCCAAAGATATAGATTCCATTATTGAAGGAATTTAATTTAGAAAACCAATTAAAGAAAAATTCATTAAAATGTAAGATAATAGGGGAAACTAAACAATGGCATTGGTCACTATTAATTAGTAAATGGAATATAGAAAAGAAATTAAGAAGGGTATAAATAACTTTCCTTTTGTTCGCTCTCTTACCCTTGTTGAAGCTCTTGTTAAGGACATTCTTATATTTAAACAAAATTTTTGCTGAAGAAAATCTGTGCGGAAAAACCTTACTGAAGATCGCCACAAAGTCTCTGCTACACCATACCTTGAACCGCCATCTTCTGGGGTTTTACTTATCTGAAGTTTTGTTTTTGAAATGTACAGTACTATAAAAATGCGTGAGTAGACCTCTTTGTCTCCACTCTTCCATCCATCCTTGGACCAGAGTCGGAACAATGTAGCCAGCTGGAGAACGTGGGAAAATTGCCTGACCAATGCCTGCTACCTACCTGTGAACAACTACCATCAAAATGTGCTATGAACCTGGATCATCAATAACTTGGTGTATCAACATATATATATATCACAACACGCTTTCAGTTACCAGTAACTTTAAGCTCCACCTGCATTTTAAATTTTCATCTTAACTTAAATCGCACATTATGTGTTATCATTGTATATGCGTTTAAATTATATAGTCTGGAATATACATATAATCTATCTAGGAGGGACTGGAATGGAGAAATAATAAATTTAAATTTTTTACTTATTTGATCCGCTATAATGAATACATGAATATTTAAATTTTATAACGAACTTCTTTGAATAAAATAAAATCACTCCATTCAATTCCCTCCTACTGTATTTGTTCTATTAATGTATTTTGTTAAAAGAGAGCAAATGCAGGAAGAGCATTTGTCTTTTTGGAAATAATGCAATGTCTCTTTAGTTTATAATTAGAAACAAACGACATGCGATTATTTTTTGATATTTTATTTTGTATTTTAAAATATCCAAGCCTGTATCATGTTGTTATATGCTTCTTAAGTCAATCTGGGGTTTACTCCTAATATATATATATGTTTCTGTAGAACATAAATTAAATGTTCGTAATAATTGTTATATGATGGAGAGGAGACTTTACATCTGTATATAAATTAAAGTTTGAAATATGCATTAGCTCTGAATAAACTATAATGAATTGTTAATATGCCCACCCTTCATATATTCGATATTAGTTAATTAAAACGGGAAAGTAAAAATTATTTTAATAGCATATATTTTCTCAATCTCATAAAATTTTGCATCATACTATATATATATATACATAATTATTTTTGAGTTTAATGGTCGTTTGACCGCATTTTCTTTATATTGTGCTACTTGGTGATTCGTGGGGTCTCAGCACTTATTACTCCTGTCATCATTTCTTCAAGAGCTAATGCCTCTGTGATTGCAATATAGATTGAATCCCACACTCTTCATATACATCTGGACACAAGCAATCATACTCAGTTCCTGAGCTTTGTTTACGCTACGGTAAAAGAGTTCATTTTCTCTAACTACAGTTTAGAGACTGAGTGCTATCAAGCCTCAAGTTAGTCTCAATTGAAGCTATCTTGCCTAGAGACTCACCTTTTAAACTCACGAATTTAATCACCAAGGGCCACGATAGTTTATTTTTCATTATATACTTAAAACCTTGCTTTTTATATGATCGGAATATTATGTAAATCTGAAAAATGTCCATTGGTGGTTTCTTATTTTAGTTTTAGAAGTTAAAGTAGGGCAATACTTAAATGTGCTCTAAATAGTATTTAACTAATTTAACCAGTTGTCTATAATTTGTAATTTCACCAGAGAGCTATAAATCACTGTCTCTTTCTTTCAAATGTAAGTAACCTAGTTGTTGGCTCATCTTATTATCATTTTATAAGTACTAATTTAATTGTTTATACAAGTTATTGAATCTCATATATATGTATACTGGTGCAAGACAAATAGCTTGCAGCACTTTGATTTAATCTTTAAATTGCTTTACTATGCAAATAATTAACTTTCATTCACTAGTATTATAATCGTACTGATTGTCTCTATCATTATCTATTAAAATTCCTCTTTTTGGATCTCATCTCTCCCTGATCATCAGACATACATTAAAGAATTCTAGTGAGGTTTGGGATGTAAGTCGCTTAGTAGTAATCTGGAGGAGTAGGCGAGGTTCGAACCCCCACTACCTATATCTTTAGGTTAGGTTAAAGTAGCTCTACTTTTTAAACTTATTGGTTTTTAGTTAGCAAAGTAGGATTTTGTTATTTTGCAAACATTTAAAAAATAATGTAATTGTAAATATATATAATATTCAAAATTGTCATTTAATAACATGTTATAGCAATTGATATGCTGTTTAAGCTGCAGAAAGGAGTTTACTAATAATTTAATAATTGAAAGGTGACTCTGTAATTCCTCTTTGAGGCCTCAAAAGAAGTGAGCATGGCAAATTCTTAATGTTCATTCCATGTATTGTTGCAGCTATTACTATATGATTATTCATTTAGTCTGATCATGAATGGCTGTTCACAAACATACATCATTCAGCGTGGTGAATTTATTGGCTTTTTACCTCCGAGTTTAAGATATGGTCTTTACTTTCGATAGTTCTTAACTGGTTTTTTAAGGCAGAATAAATGAACTTTTTTTTAATAGATATATACAATCGTGATAAACAAAACTAAATTATGACTCTTATTCCCGGGAAGCTTTTAAGTCACAAGCCAAGACAGTAGTTCCATAGCCAAGATGGGATGCTAAGAATCTCCTCATTGCAGGCCCAAGTTGCCATTTGATAATGACTTTATTTAGGTACTTACAACTGCAAATCACTTTCAAATGGAAGGAATATTGCAGAATTGGAAGAACTGTCTAATATTAAATGGGATATTGTTGGACTTTGGGAAGTTAGAAAAGGTGAAGAGATGATTTAAAAAATGAATACATACTTTATTATAAATGCACAAATATTGGAAACATAAGTGAAGCTGGATTCATTATAAGTAGAAAGCAGAACATTGTCAAAATTTATGGAGTGTTCAACTTATGTCCTAACAAGTTCTTATTCAATGAAGTAGAGGATTTTTATATGGGTAGGCTTCTGGTCAGACTAGACAATATTTTGAAATTATTATGGTAGATTTTAATGCTAAAATTGATACATGAAAGTGCCGATTTAGTTATAATGATAGTAATGAGAGATCACAGACTTTGGAGTTTGCAGGAAAAGAAAAACTTTATATTACGAATTCTTCTGTTTTAGAAAAATGCTAAATGGACATGGAAGCATCCAAATGAAGATACAGCAGAATTGAAATATATATTTGACTAAGAGAAACATGTATTTCAATATTGTAATGTTCTTAATAAATTCAACATAGGAAGTGATCATTGATTAGTAAGATAAGTGTTAATGCAAAACTAGAAAGACAAATTATTAAGAAAAACAATATTTACAGTTGATATTCCTAAATTTCAGAAACATTCCAATGAAATTAAATTATAACTTGCAAATCGTTTTAAAATATGATCAGATTTTGAAGATTGTTCAGACTTGAATGAAATCAATAGAAAGTTAATTGAAACACTATTAAGAACTACAACAAAGATAGCTGATGAAAGAAATCAACAATTTTCCAGTAAATTTTCTACTGAGACAATGTATGAAGAAATGTGAAATTACATAAAAATGATCCATTAATAATTGAATATCTAGTTTTGTAAAATAGTATGAAAAAGTATCAATAACAATATATGAAAATATAATTTTGAATTAGCAAGGGTTACTGAAGATAATAAAAACCTGAAAAGTATAAAACATCTTAGAATTGATAGAAAACATTTCTTCAATAAGAAGAGAACATGGAATTATAAAAAAAAAAAAAGGAGATATATCATGAAATGTGTGAGTTCTATGAAGAATTATATAACAATAAAGAACAAGAAATTAAAATTAATCCTTACTATTGATACATCTGAATTGCCCAATGTTTTAAAGATGCAAGACATGAAAAAATATCAAATTATATACCAAATGTCTAACTGATAAAGATATGCCAGAAGATTGGAAGAATGCAATAGTAATTTTGATATTTAAAAAAAGATAGAGTATATCAGAAATTATAGACTTATCTATCAGTCTTTTAGCAGTTCTGTGCAAAATTTTTACCAAGACTACAGCGAGTTTTGAAATTTAATCAACCAAAAGAACACAAAATTTATAGAAGTCGTTTTAGCACAGTAGATCACATCCAAGTATTGAAAGAAATTATAAAAAGAATCAATGAAAACAAGTTGCATTATGTTTTGGATTTATGGATTATGAAAAAGCATTTGATTATCCAAGCATTTTTAGTGATTAAAGCATTGGATCATCAAAATATTAACCAAGATGGTCACATTCTGAACAATGTTTATCAAAATGCAACAGTTATAATTAAATAACATAGAAGTCATCTACATTTTGCAGATGATGTCTTTGTTTACAAATAATTTCAGAACTTCAGGAAATGTTGCAAGACTTATCAGAATAAATTAAAAAAATACAAAGATAAATGCTAAAAAAACTACTAAAGTAATGTTTAATGGATTTTCCCAAAAGAAGAAAATAGATTGCTAATGCTAAATTAGAAATTAACAACTATAAATATCTAGGTCAAATTATTAATACAGATGGAAGCATTATAGATGAAATTAATAATATAATTAAACTTGGATGAAGTGCTTTTGGTAGACAATATTAAAAGAAAATATGTCTATGTGTTTGAAAAGAGAGGTTTTTAATAAATGTGTTTTACCAGTTCTTACTTATGATCTGAAACTTAAACACTAAGCAGAAAACGAAATGCTACTGACATTGAAAGAAAAATTTGAAATGGAGTTGGGATGAATATATTGCTAAAAGATAATAGATGGAAATCTTAAGCAGGATTCCAAGAGATTGTAAATGACCTAGAAAGAAACCAAGATATGGATGAATGAAATAAGGAAGTGTGATGTGGAGAAGCTAGAATTCAGAAAACTGCACTGAACTCGAGACCTTTTTATATAAGAATGAATTTCCTTATATTAATTTTTTTTAGATTAGAAAGAAAATTGTCATGGCTAACATTAGCCAGAAGAGCAGGTTAAACCAATCTACATAAATATTATTAAGATAATATTTAACCTATTGATGTTTTTTTGATTAACAAAGTAATGAATATTTTATAAAAAATAGAGTTGTATATCGCATGACCCAAACAAGCTTTGTTGATAAATGCAAGCAAAAGAAAGCATTTAAAATATCTCTATCAGAAAACACACCTCGAACCAATGGTTTTGTGCTTTGACACTCCTCAGTGAGGCACTAGGGTAGCTTCAGACCCTAGATCTAAAAATATTAACCCAAAGCCAAAATTTATCTAAGAGTTAGAAAATCTGAAATTTTTAGACACCTATATGTCATCAAAACCAATTTGCTACATGGGGCTGAAAGATCTTCAGCCAAACCATATATTAGTAGTTACAACATCACTTAAGACTTAAAGCAAAGATTACAAATAGTCAATAAAAAATAGTCATATCACATGATCCAATTTTTTAAGCTTGTAAATAAAAACAGTTTTGCTAGCACAAAACAATTGGTCTGCAGTTTGGGGTGTAGTTTCTAATAGATATAAATGCTTTCTCTTGCTAGCATTTATCAACAGCTTGTTAGAACAATTAACAAAAGCTCTGTTTTTATTTACAGGCTTAAAAAATTGGGTCTTGTAATATATGACTATAGCCTGCTTTAAGTCTTAAGTGGTGTTATATTGCTAAGACGACTAATATATGGTTTGGCTGAAGATCTCTCAGCTCCATATAGCTGAGTTAGACAGTTGGATATGAAGACATAGGTGTCTAAAAATTTCAGATTTTCTACTCAATAGTTAACTCTTAGATAAATGCTGGCTTTGGGTTAGTATTTTTAGATCTAATGTCTGAAGCTACCCTAGCGCCTCACTGAGGAGTGCCAAAGCATGAAACCATTAGTCTGAGATTTGGGGTGTGGTTTCTGACACATTTTAAATGTTTTCTCTTGCTAGCATTTATCAACAAAGCTTGTTAGGGCAATTAGCAAAGCTCTAATGAATATTTTATCATTTTGAAACTGCAGACATTTTAATGATAAATATTATAATCACAGTTGTGAATATATGTGTGTAATGTTTGAGATTATCATTTACTAACTTGTTCTAGTATTTGATATGTATGATAAAAGAACAGATCATCATTGATTAAGTTCTCTGTGGTATTTATATATACCTGCATTGTGTTCTCTTTTTTTGATGACCTTGAACAATGTTTGTAATTCTAATTAATAAAAAAATAGAAGTAGTAATTTCAAGTACCATATGTGCGTTCATAATTTGATAAGCAAAACTTTTATCATTCAAAATGTAACATCAGATGCTGCCTCCATTTAGTTGATATATCTCTAGAAAGACGGACTGCAGAAATGCCTAGATTTATGTAAACTCTTAAAAAATATTCCAGGCATTAAGGGAAAACAATATTTAGAATGATAAATTGCTCTGTTCACATTTTGATTTTATGGAATAAAACTTAAGAAAAAAATTATCGGGTTTTCTGTTAACTGAGAAACATGCTGCATGTGCAATAAGATGTAATTTTTTGAGAGCAACTTAAGTGATAAGTTATGATACTTTTATAATATATATTTTAGCTTTTATTTAATTTTTTTTTTTCAAATGCTTTAAAAATCAAGCACTTTCAATACAGCAAATTACTTTTTTTTTTAAAAAAAATTTTTTTACAAAGATAAATTTAGATGATGAAAAAATGAAATTATTTTCTGGCTTTATTGAATTATATCTTGTACATTGCTCAAATATAGTCGCCTGTTTAGACTTTAAAAAGTCCATTCATTATGCGCTTGTGCGTAGACTACTTAGATCTTTGTATCGTTTTAAACAGTGCTACAATCTAATCTCTCAGTGACTTTAATTAAGTAATAAAACATTTCACAAGCACATAAGTTTCAATTAGAGACATAAAAAAATTATATTAAAAAAAATTGTCTTTTTTATTACATTGTTTAAATTTAGTAATAAGATTTTTTAGCAAATGTATAAAGTCAGATTATTTTAGGATTATATTTATAATTTTTTCCTTCGCTTGATATATTTAAAATTTTATGGTTTACATCTCTCAACAAAACGGGGATATAATACAACATCTCTAATATGTTGACGATTAAAAAGCCATGTTAGAAATCGTTCCAAGCCTAATCCATAGCCACCATGAGGACATGAGCCGTATTTCCTCTAAAAATAAAAAATTTTCATTAGTATGCTGACCAAAATAAACAAGCAAAATATATATATATATATGTATTTGTCATGTAAGTTAGCGCATATAAAACGAAATCAATAAATAATTTTTAAAAAAATCTGAATAATAATTAAATTAAGTTTTTGAGAAAATTACTGCTCTTCTAAAAATTGGAGATAAAACATTAATAGTGATAACAAACATTTTTTCACTTGTCTTTGCGAGATATATTCTATGATAACTAAGAAACTTAACTGTTTCATTTAAAAACTATTATAAAGATTTAAATAAAGAATTGTCTTAAATGTTAATCACCTGATCAGTGTACCAATAATAAGGAGTAGGATCAATGCCTTCTCGTTTATAGCCTTGCATTAATTCTTCAAAATTCCAAATCCTCATAGAACCACCAATAATTTCACCAACACCAGGCAGTAATAAGTCCACCTTAAAGAACAAAAGAATTTCTTGCAATAAATATTAAAATGATCATGTAATCATTATTTCATTGAAGGATACATACTGATTCAGTTAATCGAGGGTCTTCCAAACAACGTGCCATATAAAATGATTTAATTTCTGCAGGAAAACGACACAGAAAGATTGGCTAAAAAAACAATTATCGCTTTTATTAACATTACAATGTAAATATACTGAATTTATTGTGCTAAAAAAAGGGCAATTAATATATTTATTATTTTAAAATTAATCTTACTTCGTTTATTTGGTCAGTCATTTTTCGTTCTGGAGCTTCAGGAATATCCTTTAAAAAAAACAACAGAAAATAATGCTATCTTGGAATACTGAATATATATATTAAGAACAATAAAAGTACACTGGATGATAGTACAATTAATAATTCCACCTATTGATAATATATAATGTAAAAAAATGTTATAATTTAAGATGGAATCATTTTAAAAGAAAGTTACATGTTAAAATTACATTACTACTAATGTTGATTAAGATATAGTTTGGTATTGTTCTTAAACTAATAAATTGAACATTAAAATCACTTCTTAATAAATCTATTAATATGTACATCATCTACTTTAAATGGCCAAACTATAAACTCCCACACTGAAAAATACATTCAAGTTCATAAGCTTTTATTGAGTATTTGCATGTGCATATTAAGACAATGGTTTATATATACAATAAAACAAAAATAGAATTTAATATACTTTATTGCAAAGCTAAACAATATTATTAAATCTAAGTTTTTTTATTAGTAAATTTGCTAAATAAATAGCAATGTATAAGCTGAGATCAGGTAAATGTATTGTTAGTCATGTGATATGTTATTGTTTTTTTTTACCTATAAGACACTAAGCTTGAACTCTATTGGTAATAAATAAAACTCATTTATAATCAATCATATCTTAGATGACATTAGTGTAGAAAATATGGAAAGGAGGACAGTTTGACAACTTTCGCAAAATCGTTAAAAATTGAATGTAGATCTTTAGCATATATCAATATAATCGTTAGCTGCCGATTAACAAAAACCCCAATTTACATAACACTTTCGATTTGCAGCATCCTCATTTGGAGGGAGGGGGTTGAAAAGCTGACTTGTAAGAAAATATACATTTACCATCAATTTTGTTTAACATTTTTATCTGCCTTGAATTAAAATCTGAACTGATCATAAAATTGGGTTTCATCTCGAAGACCTCATAAATCAGTAATTTGTCATGAATAATATTGTAGAAAATCAACTGAGAAATCAATTTATACGAGATACCTATTGGATCAATTTATTCAATGAAAAACAATCCAATCGTCCATATTCAAAATCATTACAAAATGAATAGTTATTGTAAAAAATTGTCATTTACTTAATACTATTAATTTAAGTCAGGCTTCCAAATGCCAAGGTATTTAGTTTTAGAGCAAAGATAAAATTGACATTAAAACGGTAATTCAAAAAAGAGATTTTAATTGGAAAGCAAAAACATTTTTCTAATGCGTGTGTATAAAAAAAATTTTCTAAGAGATGATAACAATCACACCAATTGTAATTTATCTCAAAACATTTCCAAAGATAAATTTTCCTACAATCAGAAATTTTTGTTACTATTGTTATGTAAAAGTTAAAAAAATTTCTTTGATAAAGCTTTGTTTATGCTGACATTCAGATTATCATATACAGTTTATTCAATTACAGTACTAAATAAAATAATAAAAAAAAAACCCAACCTCTCCAAATTCATAAAAAGTTCCATCATCCTTTCTTATGTCATGGTCTTTTAAGTATGAAATGGCATCTGTATAATTCATCCGCTTAAATGGCCTCTTAGGTGACTTAAATTCCTGAACAACAAGAAAAAAGTGAAAAAATGATAAATAATATTACTATTTAAATTTTTTTTTTTTTAATTTAAAAAAAAAAAAAAGAGTTTAAATACTCAAAAAGGAATATATACTCCAGAGTATAATCGTGAAAAAAAAAAAAATGTAATGAGATTAAACCCTGATAAATGTACTAAAAAATTTCATGAATAATAAATAATAAAAAACTATTCCTAACAAATATTGTTACAACAGAATTATTATTAAACTATTCCAATATTATTAGATTTTAAAATTAAAAAATATACATTAAGTGCTTTAAGAAAGTAGCAATTAGGAATAAACACTAAGCAATCTCCCTGTCTGCAAGAATGTTCCTTGAACGTGAAAATACTTTTCTTTTACATTAAGATTAGAATTAAAGTTTCTAATTGTTCCATTACAACATTCTTGTCCAAAATGTTCTAAGCAGAAATGGAATCATCTGACATTATAGATATTTACTGTAATGAGGCTCGTCAGATCAAAGCATTTAAATCAGCATTATTAATTTTTGTAGGTTGTTTCCAAATATTCAATTCCTCGAGTCTTTTTGCATTGTTTATGTCATTCATATAACAAATCATATGCTTCTTGCAAATTTAACAATACTTTTTATTAAGATGTTCGTTACTAATAGTTTCGACTGTCGATCAGCCTTCAGAACTACAAAATACACTTGCATTACATTATTTTATATTTTATAATTTACTCACACATAATCTTAGATTGTTTTTATATATTGGGACAGACATTTTGCTATGTCTCAAATATATATATGTAGACAAATAGGTTTGTTCAGTTAAACTTCTACTTTTAAATTAATTTAGAAATTTTTATTTTAAATGTGTTATTAAACTGTGATCATATTATATAAATACACACATGAATATGCAAAATATTTTTTATTTACTAAAGGAATGTAATATTATATAAGAAAAATGAATTGTAATAAATTTTTCTTATCTTACATATAAGATTTTTAATATTGCACAATACTTAATCTCCAAAATGATAAAAAAAAATCTAAGTTAAGTATTGTCTAGATAAGTCATAATTGAATTATTTAGTGTGGAATGCAAAAATATCTTGATTAAAAACTTGGATTATTTTTAAGATGTTAATCTAGAAAGTTTGTATAGGAAACAATCATCTGTGATTTGTATAAAAGCAACCCAAAATCTATCGTATCATTCATTCATTCATTAGATTCTATCAAATTCTAGTCAAGATCGGATTCAAGACATTGAAACTTTTCATTCTGCTAATTAAGCTGTACTCATTGACAACTAATTTTTCAAAATTATGAATACTTCATAAACAATTTGTGACAAGTGGCCTGCAGTTATAAAATGAACATATAAATTATTCCTAATGTTTTCCAAAATATGCATAGCTAGGTACTTTAACAAGAAAAACTCCGTGCTCTCAGTCTAATTTCATCAGCCAACATGTTTAAATTCATAAAATCAGAAAGATGATCTAAAATGCCAGCCTACCTGGAAGCCTCTCAACTGACTAATAATGATACAACTACAAAATGGGCAAGAGCAGTTACTATAATGAATTCACAGAAAGGAAATGACATTGATCAACATTAATGGTAATATAAACTTTCATATCTTAAATAAGCCAGGTGTGGTTAGAATTGTTTTCATTATGTATATGCATATTTTAACAGTAATATTAGATTTAAATGTATTATTTTATATATATACTATTTTATAACACTAATGTCATTTATGTTTTACTATTTTTATTAGTGTAAATTAAATTGGAATTTGTTTAAAAAAAAATATTGAAATTCTTTTTTTCATTGAGTTTTAAATTATTAATGAAGTCTTAATTTTGAATGAGTTGATTATTATTGTAGTTATTCGGTCCTCTCCCCTCCTCTTTGAATATTTAAAACCTAAATATTTTTCTTTTGTAAAGAAAAGCTTGTCTGAAGTTTAAAAGCAAACAATAAAACTTTTTAAATAAAATTTGTAATGATGTTTAAAATTAACTTTTTCTTTTAAAGTGTTAATAAGTTTATTTTATATATGTGATATATAGCTTTAGATTTGTTAAGATATTTTCATGCTTATGTATAACATGCTATTATATAAAAGTATTGATCTATTTGTGTGTGGACATAAAATAAATCCATATGAAGACCACTTATTTTCAAGGGCTTTTCTTTTCTTCACCAATGTTAGCTATGTCTACTCGGTTGATATTATTTTGTATTACCTCTGGTTGTTTGGGCCATCTACTGCTTTAATCAAAGTCTATTTAGCCTGGAGTGGACTAGCTTTGGAATAGCTAGCATGCTTGCTTTGATTTATATTATTGCTATATATTGAATTCTAAGAGCCTCTGATTCACCAAATATAGGTCAAACCCGTATTCTTTTAAACTGGGTCCCAGCAGCTAGAATTGACCTCATTATTTATGCACAGGCTAGTTTCTGAAATAACTTTCATGTCTCATATTTAATAGTCCTGATTATTTTCCATATAATTATCTGGTGGTATGGATTACACGAGTCTTTATACTAATTGCATATATGTATAAGTGTTTGATGAGATAAACTGAATATTTTTATTTTTAGTATATTCACACATATATCACATCATAATTGCTTGTAAAAGATTATTTAATATTGAATTAAAAAGGGGAGAATAATTTAACTATCAAGGCTGTCAATAAAGTATTCCATCAAGGCACCCATAGAGGAAGTATCTATTAATTTCTTTTATTTTCATTTTAACCTTAATAAACTTTGTTATTATTAAAGTAATTTGGCTAACATTGATTAAAATTGAGTTTGGTGATTTATCTACATAAATTTAATTATTTAAACCCAGTGGAGATTTTTTTTAAACAACTGATAGAACACATAAGGAGCAGGTTGGAAAAATTAGATATTAAGAAAAAAATAAAAGATCAGTCAGTGCTAGTAGTGATATGCATGAAAATGGAGGGTGGTTTAGAGTAGGAGTTTTTAAAAAAATAGGGAATCGGTAGAACAAAGTCATAATTTAACACCTGAGGAGATAGAATGGGAAGAAGGTAGTCCCATTACTTTTAAAAAGCCTGAAGTAGTCGAAAATGTAAATAAACCAGAGATGCAAGTGCTGATGAGTGTGATATTAGGGCAATATAAACAATAGATGAGAGAATTTAAGTGAAATAATAGAAAATATAAAAGAAGTTCAACAGGATCTAAAGAAATGAAGCAGGAAATCGTGAACAGGGTAGAAAAAAATCAGAAAGCAATAGGCAGTAAAGAAAAATTTAAGTAATAAGATTGAGGAAATAGAATAGGAAATAAAGATAGTAAAAGATGTTAGTGAAATTAGAGAATTAAAATCAGACAGTGTGGAAAAAAAAAAAGCAGATAAATAAAGTTTTACATCAGTTGAAGGTGTTTAAAGAAGACAGGATCCAGGATGAAATGAAATATAGAATAGGTATTATGATGAATACGATAATGCATAACATCAAGAAATAGAAGAAACACAGAATAAAGAAGTAATAAGGAAAGAGTATAAAAAAAGAATTTCAGCCTTACTTAAAAAGGAACAATGAACTTTGTTATGGAAAAAAAAGTTTATAATGTACAAAGATCGACCAGGTGAATTTTTTCAGCTATTTTCGTTTTCTTTAGTTATAATACTGATCCTTACAGAATAAAAGAATAGGATATAGGAGTTAATAGTTTTACCGAAATGCTGAGTAATATGATGGGTAGGGTTAAAAGACTGTGGGATAAGCAAGGTAGAAAAGTGGAAATATTTTCACATATAAATGCCTGTCAGTAATAGAACAGATAAAAAAGTTTTTAGACAGAAGTGATGGTAGAAAGTTGCTTCATGAAGGCACAAATGTGGATAGAGAATCATGAGATTAGTTTTATGCAAACAAGTAAAGAGATTATCATCAAATTATCAAGTATCTTATACTATAATAGTGATTAAAAGTCTAAGTATGGTAAAATTAGGCCGCCAGATTAAAATGGTGAAGGAAAAAGAACTTCCAAATAATGGTCAAAAAGAAACACAAGAGAGAGGTAGCTTCGAGAAAATAGACAGTAAAAATTAACAGTTGAGAGTACACTTCAATTGACAGATAACAGTGCAAATGTTCAGCAAATTTTAACTTTCTTATATTTAAAGTTTTAAAAAAATAAAGTAATGAAGATTTTTGTTTTTTTCGTGGCAAAAAGAGCAGTTGAGATAGATGTTTTGCTATGTCTCAAATATATATGTAGACAAATAGGGTTCAGATAAAATTCTATTTTTAAATTAATTTAGAAATTTTTTTTTTATTAAACGTGTTATAAAAATGTATGTATATAAATGCACACACACGAATATGTAAAATATTTCTTTTCTTTATGTGCATTAGCTTAATAGATAATTATTAATGTTAATTTATACAACATAGCGCTATATAAAATTAATATCCTATTTACTAAAAGAATGTAATATTTATAAGAAAAATGAACTTTGTAGTAAATTTTTTTTATGCATAAGATTACTTTTAATATAATAATGCTTAATCTCCAAAATGGTTTATTCTGTTGTGATAAAAAAAAAAGAATCTAAAGTTAAGCATTGTCTAGATAAATCATGTAATCAAATTAATTAGTGTGGAATGCAAAAATTTCTTAATTAAAAACCTGGCTTATATGAAATATGTACAAGAATTTCTTAATTAAAAAAACCTGGCTTATCTAAAAATGTAAATTTAGAAAACTCTCATGTGTGTGGGAGAACAATCAAATGTAAATGTTATAAAAGTTTCCCAAAATTTATTGTGTGATTAGATTCTATTCTATGCTTCTTTCCATGCGTTGATTCATTCATTCGTGTTAATATTCAAGACACTGGGCTCTTTCATTCTGCTAAACAAGTTTTACTCATCATCAGTAATCCTTCAAAATTAAGAGACTTTATTAATATCCCGCAATTAGTTTGTGGGAAACGGCTTGCAGTTTTATAAAAATAAACCTACAAATCATTTTTAGGGGCATTCTCCAAAATATGAGAGGCTAGGCATCTTACCAAGATGGACTCTGCACTCTGAGCTGAACTTCAATCTCCATCATGCCCTAAATTCATAGAAAGTTGACCTGAAATACCAACATACATTGAGGTCTCTCTAAACTAATCGATATCAAGAAACACCAAAATTGACAAAGTACATACTTATCATTCAATGGATTCTCAGAAAGCAAAGTGACACACTGATGTACTTTAATGGTAATAAGAACTTTATTTATAATCCATGTCAGACTTTATCCAATTTTTATCTATATAAACTTGTATTTATTATACTGCGCTTCTGATGCACACCAATGAAGCTATTACTTTAACTGTGTATATTACTGGCTTATATTTGTATGTGTATTCTTCGTGGACTAGTTGTTGTTTTTTTTAAGTTATGAAAGATTTTAGAGTTACGTAATAAATAGACCTTAAGTTATTTTTAAAATTTCATACCATTAAATGAAAAAATATTTTTAAGTGTAAATTACTATTTTAAATTAAATCAGTTTCATAATTCATTGTTATTCATAACGACTGCAAGTCTAATAGCAAGCAAAATTCTCCTCAAATAAAATAAGAAATCCATAAACTAATATTTTCCTAGTAGATTTACTCCTAAAGAATGTTTTAATATGCTTATTAGTTATATATATTGAACCAAGTTCAAATATGTGCATTCGAAACACCAGTCTCTTAGGCAGAGAAGAACATACTCGGAGAGTATGTATGCCCAAACGATAGCTATAAAGTATATAACTAGCATTACATTTCCAGGACATAGCTTCTTCTCAACTGTTAAGTTCAACACCACGTCCAAAGCACTTTTATTTGTGTTTAATCACGGGCGCCAGCTGTCTAGTCTAAAAGAATCGACAGCGCACTTTGAACAGTGGCCACTAACTCAACGCCTAAATCCACGACTAGCTCAGCTATTTGTAATCACTAATAGATTATACTTAATTAGTGATTAAAAGAATTGATAAAAGAATTTGTTAAAAAGAATTGACCGACAAATAAAGTTTAATTTTAAAGATAATTTATTAACTAACATTTATTTACTAAATTTAAACATTTTATACTTCTAATAAAACACACGCATATTTTAAATTAACATTCTAAATAGTTTAAATATTCTTGAATATTTTCATAACAGAACACTGGGAATTTATCTACTTTGACTAATAATATTGATATAAGAATCACGCACATATTAACTCATGCACACACATAATAATGATAATAAAGGACTACATAGCATTTGAAATTTAATCACACACATCAATAGTTCATTTATGTATGATATAGAGTTCATATAATTAGACTCTTGAAAGATTCATACGAATTAATGCAATGCAATGGCTATTACAGTATAAATGAAATAAGCAAATGTTTTTACCTAGGCTTTTGAATGTTGACATAGAATTTTGTTCTTTGGAGGCTGCTTTCGGTGAAAATGTTTCCATTATGAATGCTTACCAGCCGGCTGGGACGTTTCCTTGCCGAGTTTCCTGATTTTCACGATTATTACTATCGGAGACAATTAGATACTGACGGAGATTTTTTAAGATGTTAAGCTGACATTATTTCACGGGCAGATCTGCTGTTTTCTAGGACATCTGGGCTGGAGATAAACGTGCGTTCCTAAGATCTTCTCAACACTGCATTTTGTTTGTTAACTGCTCAATTAATTTCTGAACTGCACTAACTCAATAAATTTGTGAACTGATTACTGTCCGATAAAAAAAAGTCTATTTATATCTGCAACGTGTTGTCGAAATATTCCGGCAAATATCTGTTGTCGAATTCCATTGATAATCATTTGATAAACGTGTTTTGAAAGATTGCTTAATTAGCAATAGCCATGCACAAACGTTTTATATCAATTAATAACCATTACCGTGTTTTTTAATGATAATCTTCTTTAACATTCATTCTATTGTTGACACTCGCACATATATTAGTTTTAACATTATTTTTTCTTGAATGAAAAGAGATTGATATGTTTTAACTTTTTAAATTATATTTTTACGAATACTAATAAAAACTCTTCACTTCCTTTTATAACCCTTAGTTTAATTTCTCAAACCAAGACTCCCCTCCCCCCTTTTGATTAATTAATTGTAGCTTTTTATTTCAAAACTAACGCTAGAAAACTATTTGATTTTTATCTTTTTCAAAAACAAACTGAATAAACTCTTCAACATTTAATTTTATGTTTTTCTTTAACGAAAGATTATTTTAATAATATAATTTTAGATAAAATTATATGTGCCTATATCAATATAGGTACATTACACCGCCCTTCCTTTTGAGAGTAAAATGCGTCATTTTTGACCATTTTATCTCTGACAACATTAAATCTTAATTTATTATTCTTTCTAAGTTTGCTTTTTGGTATCTTTTCCTTTTCCATGCTAAGGGCAATCTCCAATTATGCTTTTCTTCTTTCTATGCTGGTAACATTGCTTACAATGTTCGTCCTGGATAATGACCACGAGGACAAACTAAATTTGTGGCACAGGGATCTTTTATAAACGAAGCTTCGGCTGCCGATTCTCTTGATCGGACTTTGACTAAGAAAAGGTGGCTGCAAATGGCAGGAATTTCAACTGTCCATTTCTGACTTACGCCCTGGAAAACGATTGCCGATTCTCTTGATCGGACTTTGACTAAGCAGCTGCAATGGCAGGAATTTTCAACTGTCCATTTCCGACTTACGCTTTGGAAAATGAGGTACGAGATATGGGGATTCTCCCCTGAAAAGTGACTTACGACTTACTCTGGTTGTTGCCAGTGCGCTTTTTAAAAGAGGAATGATCCCGGCCAATCCGTTGCGGGTACTAGAATTTATCCAGTCGAGAGCTTTAAACTTAATCCTTATCTAACTTATTTCAATACTACCCTCATCCCTTTAGATTCGAACCCTTATACGCTCCTAATACAACTTAGATTGACTTTCATTTATATTATTTTTAAATTCATTACGAACATTATTTAAATATTTAGTTTTACGATACTTATTTTAAACCCATACGAACATTATCCATATTTATTTATGCTACAATATTATTTTGAAACTATCACGGACACATATTTATTTATATTACAATATTACTTTAACCCATTACTTTAACTTATATATTATCGTGCGTATATTCAAAAACTATCTTATTTTACTGCTCTTTATTATTATACAAAGATTTTATTGGACTTGATTACTTTAAACCATTTATTTACTTCCTTTTATTAACTTACGTATTCAAAACTATTTTATTTTAATGTGCATGTACTCAGAAAAAAAAACTGATTTACTTTATTGCGATTCATTATCATACAAATATCTATTTGACTAACTTAATTTTATTCTAGAAATTCCGTTATCTTTTCATTTATTTAAACCTACAACTTTACTTTTACATCATTAACTTGACCCATTTATTTAACTTGATTTTATTGATTGATTTTTTTTTTTTTATTTGAGCTGTTTG
Source organism: Epiperipatus broadwayi (assembly GCA_028023455.1). NCBI lineage: Eukaryota > Metazoa > Onychophora > Udeonychophora > Euonychophora > Peripatidae > Epiperipatus > Epiperipatus broadwayi. Next base: position 25,646,284 of record JAQFVV010012394.1, on the reverse strand, counting down.
TTTACGAGCATTTCTTCTTAATTAATATGTGCGTGGAGAAAAAAAAATCTTTTATTTTGCGAAGCCTACGTTATTATTATTACTTGCAACATTTCATTTATTATTATTCATTCATTTTTAAATTTATTGTCTTAAGTTTTAAATAGAAGTTTCAGATTTAATTTATTAGATTTATTTACTTTAGAATAATCATATTCGTGCTCATTGTCCATTTCCGGTCCTTTTTGTTTATTTCCTTTACTATTCCACCCGTTTACTAACTCTTAAACTATGTCTGGCGGCTCCTTTTTTCTTTCTACAAATTCTATAATATAAACTAACTTTCCTCTCTTATCGGTTCCGCTTTTATATTTTATTGCTTTATCTCTTTCTCTTTCCGTTCTGTTTTCGACTTCGTAACTCAGAAAACCTTTATACCTAGACAAACTCCGAATTACTTCAATCTGGGAATATTTTTTTCTACGCTTTCTCTTTGTTTTAAATCTACATCTACAGCGAATGCGAATGTTTACTTTAACCTTTTTAAATTTTTGTAAAAACTTTTCTACAATATCTACTACCTTGAACTTATGTTTTTCTTCTATTTCTTGATCTACATTTGTGTCTACTTTATTTATCACAATGCTATCTGATTCTAATTCAATTTCTATGTCTTTTATCACCTCAACTTCCTTTTCAACTTCCTGACTTTCTTTAATTAAATCTAACTCTATAACTTCTTGGTTCTTCTCTACCTTTACCGTTATCTCACATCTTATTTCTCTTACTTCTGCTCTGAGTTCTTTAATTTCTGTTTTAACCTGACTAATTTCTTCCTTCAATTCTGCTTTGAGTTCTAACTGACTTTGTTCAAATTTCTGACACAATTCTTGTTGACTTTGTTTAAATTCTTGACGCATTTCTTCCATCATATTCATCATCATTTTCATCAACATTCGCATCTCAGATACTTCTTCTTTCTCCTTTTCTACTAACTGGGGATTTTTAAAATATATTGGGCTTTCTTTCGGATCCATTTCTTTATTCATAGTTAGGCTATTACTTTGTATTTTTTAAATTATATTTTGCAAAATCGAATTGTTTATTTATTTTTCTTACTAAGACGGAAACTCACGCTAACTCCACCCTTTTGTCCTTTTTACTACCCGTTCTAACGCTTTAAATCCACCCAAATATCAACTGTCTCTGATTTGATAGCATACATGTCAAAATCTCTTTTCATTTAAAGAAAAAAAAATCGGTCAATTCTTTTTTTTTAAAAAAATTAAAACACTTTCACAAACATAATTTAGCTTTTTATAAAAAAATTTTAAACAAGAAACATAGTATTTCGTTACTATTGTTTCTTAGGTTCAGCCCCACAGTTGGGTATAGCCATTTGAACCGAGTTCAAATATGTGCATTCGAAACACCGGTCTCTTAGGCAGAGAAGAACATACTCGGAGAGTATGTATGCCCAAACGATAGCTATAAAGTATATAACTAGCGTTACATTTCCAGGACATAGCTTCTTCTCGGCTGTTGAGTTGAACACCACGTCCAAAGCACTTTTTTGTTTGTGTATAACCACGGGCGCCAGCTGCTTATTCTAAAAGAATCTAAAAGAATCGACAGCGCACTTTGAACAGTGGCCACTAACTCAACGCCTAAATCTACGACTAGCTCAGCTATTTGTAATCACTAATAGATTATACTTAATTAGTGATTAAAAGAATTGATAAAAGAATTTGTTAAAAAGAATTGACCGACAAATAAAGTTTAATTTTAAAGATAATTTATTAACTAACATTTATTTACTAAATTTAAACATTTTATACTTCTAATAAAACACACGCATATTTTAAATTAACATTCTAAATAGTTTAAATATTCTTGAATATTTTCATAACAGAACACTGGGAATTTATCTACTTTGACTAATAATATTGATATAAGGATCACGCACATATTAACTCATGCACACACATAATAATGATAATAAAGGACTACATAGCATTTGAAATTTAATCACACACATCAATAGTTCATTTATGTATGATATAGAGTTCATATAATTAGACTCTTGAAAGATTCGTACGAATTAATGCAATGCAATGGCTATTACAGTATAAATGAAATAAGCAAATGTTTTTACCTAGGCTTTTGAATGTTGACGTAGAATTTTGTTCTTTGGAGGCTGCTTTCGGTGAAAATGTTTCCATTATGAATGCTTACCAGCCGGCTGGGACGTTTCCTTGCTGAGTTTCCTGATTTTCACGATTATTACTATCGGAGACAATTAGATACTGACGGAGATTTTCTAAGATGTTAAGCTGACATTATTTCACGGGCAGATCTGCTGTTTTCTAGGACATCTGGGCTGGAGATAAACGTGCGTTCCTAAGATCTTCTCAACACTGCATTTTGTTTGTTAACTGCTCAATTAATTTCTGAACTGCACTCACTCAATAAATTTGTGAACTGATTACTGTCCGATAAAAAAAAGTCTATTTATATCTGCAATGTGTTGTCGAAATATTCCCGGCAAATATCTGTTGTCGAATTCCATTGATAATCATTTGATAAACGTGTTTTGAAAGATTGCTTAATTAGCAATAGCCATGCACAAATGTTGTTTTATATCAATTAATAACCATTGCCGTGTTTTTTAATGATAATCTTCTTTAACATTCATTTATTTATAATAACATTTATTCTATTGTTGACACTCGCACATATATACGCACATATATTAGTTTTAACATTATTTTTTCTTGAATGAAAAGAGATTGGTATGTTTTAACTTTTTAAATTATATTTTTAAGAATACTAATAAAAACTCTTCACTTCCTTTTATAACCCTTAGTTTAATTTCTCAAACCAAGACTCCCCTCCCCCCTTTTGATTAATTAATTGTAGCTTTTTATTTCAAAACTAACGCTAGAAAACTATTTGATTTTTATCTTTTTCAAAAACAAACTGAATAAACTCTTCAACATTTAATTTTATGTTTTTCTTTAACGAAAGATTATTTTAATAATATAATTTTAGATAAAATTATATGTGCCTATATCAATATAGGTACAATATATATATACACTAAGTATTAAAGTATAAAAGGCAGGCTTGTGCGGGCTATCCTAGCCTATGTATCAATAAAACGTGTATGGTTGTGGGTGTTGAATGTAATAGGAAGGCCCATTATAAGTCCACTGTATCTCTTTTGCTTGGCCTGGGTTCGATCGCAGACTTAGCATATCGTACAAATCTGCATGGGTTAGCAATGATAATAAGAAAGATTAGCTTAAAGTGTACGCAATGAAATGATCATTTCATAACCAGTGTTTATAAAATTCCGAGTTTGATTTTGCTAGGATATTAATGTAGTTAAAAATAATGGTATGAAACAACTATACCAATGAGTCTTACCTAATGTGTAACCATCCATGTAGGAGTACTATTTCATTTTATTTTGGAATGGATTCTTTTATATTTTATAAAAAACCTAGTAATTAATAAATATTATTTTGATTATTTAAATTTGTCTGCCATTTGTTTTTCTGTTATTTATCTAACAACTAACAATTGTTTAATATTCAGTAGTCTCATACTCTAAGCTGAGCTAGTCTCAGGAACAATTATTCTATTATGTCCGGATTGTCATATATTCAATCACATCCTCAAGTGATGGGTGTATGGTGTCCTGTACAATATATTCATACGTATATTCTCTTTTTCAGTTCCACACAGCTTATCATGATTGGTTGTTGTCGTAATAAGAGTGTGGCTGTAGTTTTTAAATAAAAATAAAAAGGGAAACTCCATTTATTGAATATTTCCATTTATTAAAAATTAAATTATAATTCATACATATATTTCGGCGATTTCTTTTTTTAAGTTTTTTATTTAATATGGATGTGTTGTGCATATATAGTGCTTACATCTTTATAATTTTATTCTTTAAAAATTATATTTTTACATTATTTACAATTTTTAATAAAAATTATGAATAAAAAGTAGTGTTAAAAATACAAGAAAAAATTTATGATTTAAAATTCTTTTATATGATTAACAAATATGAAGAAAAAAAGACTTATTTACATATACATTCAGAATTTTATATTGGTTTATATATATATATTTTTGTTTTTAATTTTATAATCTATTTGATATGAATGTGTTACAGATATACAGAACTTAGATCTTTGTTGTTTTTAAAAAATGCAAGAAAAAAAAAATTTTTTAATTATCTTATAGTAAAAAAAAAAAATCTACAAATAGTAACCGCTATTAATTTCCAGAATTATTTTTATTTATTGAATACTGAATTCAATTTCAATTCTCAAAGCAAACAATTTATGAATAATAAGCAGTTAATAATATTTACGGACATCTTTTTTTATATTTTTGAGTCGACATACTTGTTTGAGAATATTACCAAAGTCTAAAACAAAACTTCCCATAATGTAAAGATTTTCCTATAACAATGTCTGTCAAATAAATATCTATACCAATAAATAGCAAAATAACTGTTGGAGTCATTAAAAGAAAACGACTGCAAGAAACATTTTATTCAAAGGTTCTTTTTTGCTCTCATATTTGCTTAAAATCTATTATCAATCTAGTCTGAACTCTGCATGTTAAGTTGCAAAATATCAGATTCTGGAATTCAACGTCCATGGATAGCAGTCCAACTCTGTCATTTCTGGTGCTTTAATTTCTTATGAACTCGGGAACACTAAAGTCATGCAATTATTATTCAATTATATTTATTCCACTGACATTGAAAAGTGGATTTCTAATGATCCAATAAATGTTGGGTAACTGACTTTTAATAATTCAATATTTTTTTATTTTCATTGTACAGTATAATAAATTCACATAAATAAGTAATTGGTTGGTTACTCAAGAAGTAATTGACACTTGAGCACCTAAAGTGACAAGCTTTGATTCAAGAATCCTTAGTTTTGCCACTGCCCTAATCCATACAAGGTAAAAAAGATTGGTCACTCTGTAAGTTGTACAATTAGAGCCCTACAAATTGACAGGTTGAACTTTAATCCAAAATCTTTCAGCTCTCGTGTCCATCACTCTACTATTGAGCAAAAAAAGATTCTTAGTTTCTTTGCTTCTGCATGAAATTCGATACTATAACTTCAGTGCATCAAGTGTTTCCTCTAATCATGGAATCAATACCCCTGTGCATTTTACCCCACTGGTAGACTGATTGATTCAAGAGCTAAAGTTCCTGGATCAAAACTCTATGATTTCTGATGTTCAAACATTGTATGATGTCCCAAACAGTTAACTATTTGATTAATTTTTTTTTTATATATGCAAACTTATAAGCACCCATTTTGTGCACATTTTTCCTACTTACGGGATTAACTTCGTACAGCAAAGAAACATAGGATGTTTTAAGTAATCTGTCAACAACATCGCACACCAAATCCTCTAGTCTGTTCAAAAGATCTTCAAAAGTAATAAATGGACATTCAGCTTCAACATGAGAATACCTAAAATAATATATATTTACTTTGAATAAATTTAATGAACAAAAAAATTAAACTATAATCAAAAGTTTATTTAACAGTAGTCAAGAATTAGCAATACAATTACTGTGTGTACTATATAGATGCACAGTTCTATATCAATACAACCAGATTCAAATATTTATCAATGCATATTACTAACTTTCATAGTTGTATTTATTGTTTAGCAAATAAGACAGACTATTATTTTCTTTAATTTGATTCCTCATGAAAACACCATGTTTTTAATGCATCTATTGAAGATGAAATTTTTACTCTAACCATCTGACACATAAAAAATATATTAAATAATACATAAAAATAAAACTACAAAAAACCAGTAAAGCTAAGAAAGTATAATAAAAAGAATTAAATAAAAATATAAAATGTAAAATTTTTACAGTTAATTATTTTGAATATTAAAACAAAATGAAGATATATAAATAGGAACCCTTCATTAATCCAAAATAGTCTTTTAATCAAGCTTTTCTTAAATAATAGGCTTTCCTTCTAACAAAAAAAATAAGTAGTATAAATTCAAGAATATATAGAGTTTGGAATTATTGCTCAGATGAGGAAGAATATAGAAGACAGAATTAATAAGTAAAGAGCTTAGAGATAATGAATATCCAGAAAAAGTTATAGAAGAAAATATAAGAAAATTGGAAGAGAAATTTAATACAAGTAATGGAATAGTAAGTAGAAAAAATAAAATAAATAAGAATAAATATATAGGTATTAAAACTTATAATAACAATATTGTAAAAAGTATGAATAGAATAATTATTAGAATTAACAAAAAGTTTAATAATGTAATAAAATTTAAGATAGTAAATAAAAAGAAGAATATACTTAATATATTAGATAATAAGTATGTAAAAAAAGTATTAAAAAACAAATGGTGTATATAAAATTGAATGCAAATCATGTAAAAGTAAAAATATAAAAACTAATTATGTGGGAGAAACAGAATTCAATTTATACCAGATTAATTCAACATAAATATGATAAGAGATCACCTATTTATTTGCATTCATTAGAAGCAGTTCATAGGTTTGAAAAAGATTGTATAAAAATGATTAATTAATTAATTACACAAATAATAGAAGGGATAGGAAAATTAAAGAGGCAATCTTGATTAAGAGTATAAAACCAAGTCTTAATAGGAATTTCGGGGTAAGAACAATAATTTTATAAACAATTGTTAATAATAATTAGAATTTGAAAAAGTTAAAAAAAAAAATTAAAAAAAATGACAATAGAGGGAGTGTTAAACAAATACAAATTTTGAATTTTTTTGTCACTTGGGTTTTGGAAATAGAATTAACAAGAGGTAAGTAATTTTTTGTAATAAAAAAACAAAAAAATAATAATAATTTGTAATGTGGGTAAAGTTAATTGACAGAAATATTTAATAAAAATAAGACCAGGTTAGAAGTTGATTTTATAATATAAGAAAAATGATAATAATATGCATTAAATAAATGTTAAAGTTATAATTATTATATTAAATAATATTTTAAAAAATAAAATAAAGTGATATAAAATAAATTAATATAAAATATTGATAAAATTATTTAAAAGGTAAAGTAATAAAATGAGAAATGATTATTTATAAAGGTCATATTAAAATGTATAATTCTTTTTGTTTATATTGTGTATTTAATTATGTATATCAATATGTGGATAAGTATAATAATTGTATAATTATATATTTGAATATTGTAGCTCTGATGATGACTGCAGGACAGTCGAAACTTAGTTTAATACAAATAAAAGTATTGAGAAAGTGTCTAAAAAGGTGGAAATGGTATGATAAATTAAAAAAAATGAATTTGTTTTCAAAATTTTTATTTTAAAAATATTTATAAAGATAGAAAAACAAAATTATAATACTTAACTTAAACAGGAAGATTTACTCGTGCACATACATATACTACAATAGTAAAACAGGTAAAAACTATCTAATACCTACTCATCCAATATTCCCAGACTAGTTTCTGGCTTGTGGCCTTTGTCAGTGAGGAGCCTTTGATCTGAGAGCACTGCATCTAGATCTTAGATTGAAAATATTATTGTATTTTCAATTTCATTCTCATAGTTTTGTAGTTAAGTAGAGATAAAGGGTGGTTGCTGGAGGGTTGCATTAGATCCCGAGATCTAACTGCAGTGCTCTCAGATCCAAGGCTCCTCACTGACAAAGACCACACCAGAAATTAGTCTGGGGATATTGCATGAGTAGGTAATAAATAGGGATTTTATGCACAAGCCTTCTGGCACCATTGATTACTCTGGCTTGCATTGAGTGGCACTACTGCATGGAGAGTTTTGCTTGTTTTAATAACAGTTATGAGCATGTATAAGAAATGGTGATCATGTGATGTTTGGTGGTTTACTACAATAATATAGGTTGTGGTATCAAAAATGAGTGCTTTGTAACATATATATGTGTATGTAAGCAAAATATTGTCACCCCCTTCATACAGTGATGCTTAAAATGGTAACTATATAAAAATATATCTACATGCCTTAATGCCCTGCACCGATGCAAACACATTGTTAATGGTACATATACAATATCACCTCTAACTTGTGATGATTATCAATCCATAGTTAAGTTTTATGAAGTATGAGTTTATAAAACCAACGCTGAAAAAGAATCTAATCTGTGTAATGCAGCTTTATTTTGCTCTATTATGATTTTCAGTATCACTTCTTGGTTTCAAATCACTCCCAAGATTTTACAAAATGTCCACCATTAAGCACCAATTCCTAACTCACAAAAGCAAGATCTCATAAATAAGTTTGCACAAACTTAAGCTACTTCAATAACTATCTTAACATTAGGGGTGGAGAATGGAAATAGGCCAGGTTTAACCTCAACAATTGTTTTATTAAGTTAATATGTAGAAATTTTTCAAGTCTGAATTACCAAATAATATTAAAATACCACATTAACTAGACTTTATGAGGACATCAAAGTATTATTTTGTAAAATATTTCATTCTCTCCTTTTAAGTATGGTGAATTTCTTTATTAATATCATACCTTTTAGAACAGTGCATGATTGATGGTTGTATTTTATCATGTCTAATGTTCCTCATAAATAATAATCAGGAAAATAATTTATGATAAATATATATCAAATCTGTCAGACCATATTACAAACAAGCATTAAAATGTTCTATCAATCAAATGTGCTGTTATGACTACTTATTTAAAAAGTTAAAATATCTTGTTCATGGAAAAATTCTTTATTAATATAAATTTTAAAACCACTCATAATTGATAATTGGGAATGAAAGCATGAAATATCTTATAAACAATAGTAATAAATGAAATCCCTGTTTAGATTTTCTACCAAATATATTTTAGCTATCAAAAGATTGACTATTTTAGATCGGGAACAAATAAAATTTATATGGTTTTCCCTTATCAAATTAATTTAACAATTAGAAAGAGTAACATTTACCAAATAAATTTAATATTTGCATGAATAAGCATAAAAGTAAAAAAAAATGTATTCGTTAAGGTCTTTCACAAATGAATAGAAAAAAATGATATTTTTACTAATAACAACTATTGATTATGCAAATATGTACAAGGTAACTAATTTCTCAAATACCTTTCCATAAACAATTATGAATTTGAATTTTCATTCATTCTGGTGAATGGAAATTTGGCATCGTGTGATTTGTAGTCTTGAACACATTCTGCAGGCAGTTCTTCAGATTTCCTAAATGATGATGAGTTTATAAGTTTGCAATATCTTTTGATCTTTACTAAGGTATATTCTTGCAATTCGGCAAATAACTTCTGGCTAAGTCAACATAATCTACACTCCATGCCAGAATTCGAAGGGGCAGTGTATGATGAATGACAAAAATAGCAGTTCCACTAGTCAGACATGTGGACCAATTTAGAACTATAAGCTTGGATGGTCATTGCTTCCACAGGTTATATTTACAAATATGATCTGCGCTTATGTCGGTTTAACATGTAGATGAGTTCAATGCATCAAAGAGACATTAAATAATACTGAATCATACGTATCATTTCACTTGATGTGAAAGGAAAATACTATAGCCTTAGTTCACTACAATGATGCAACTTATATGTATATTGAGTGCCATTTTTTCCAAGCCTTTTTATAGTTTTTCTAATATACAGCTGAAAAATACTTTCCATCACAACATACTTTCTTAACTGAAGTGCAATCTGCTCATTTGCTCAGAATATTTTTCCAAAAACATTTGCAAGCTCGTTAACAACTATATCTCAAAAAAAAGAAAAGATTTTGATTACTCTACTTTATCCTGAAAACAATTTTAATGACTTTATTAATTGCTGCTTTCATAACAAAATCTAACTTCACAATATTATACTCACTCAAAATGTCATCTAATATTTGTATAATTTATAAAAAAACTTCATTTGTATAAGTTTTAAAAATACTATGAGGATTGCCAATTCCTCAACAAGCTTTGTGATAAATGCTTAGCCAGAGCCAGCCCTTAAAAATATCTCTGTCAGGAACCCCCCCTCCCAAACCCCTGCCCATGGTTTCATGCTTTGGCACTCCTCAGAGAGGTGCCAGGTAGGCACGAAACCATGGTCAAGGGATTGGGGGGGGGGGGGGCTTTCCTGACAGATATTTTAAGTGCTGGCTCTGGCTAAGCATTTATCACAAAGCTTGTTGAGGAATTGGCAATCCTCATTATTTATAACTTACAAGCTTAAGAGATAAGGTCATGTGATCTATGACTCTTATTTTGACTAAACATATACTGTTTTTCCCGTCTTCCCTCAGAATGGTTCATTTTCTTTTTCCTTTTAACTATCTTGAATACATATTATAATGAACTGATTTTTTAACATTTCACTATTTCATTTCATCAAAATAAAACCTAAAACTTTACAAAAATATATGTCCTTAAGCACACATACTTCTCATTAATTAATCATACACGCATCTATTTCTTTTAGACCTTTATCTATTCTAAAAGAATATTGATATATTTATTTAGTACAGTGTTAGCTTTGTAATTCCTCACTAATTTTAATTTAATCTGCACTTATCTATCTGTCTTTTGACTCATTTCGTAAACATCACAAAACATATGTGTAAAAATTGTACGAATAAATATATAGTTATTTGGTCAATTTCTTTTACAAGTGAATATTTCAACAATGCAATAAAAATTATATGATTTTTTTTTTTTGTACAATTAAGTGTTTTTGGATTGAAATAATGTTTTAATATAATATAAAAATATTCACCCTTTTTTTTAACCTTCTATAAAAATAAATATAAATGTTTGGAAAAATGGTGATAAATCAAAAACTAAAAGTCACAGTAACATGTTTGACATTTCATTAAAAACTAAAGAAAATTATCTGTAAGATGATACACAATGCATGTTTTCCCCCAGAATTAATTTAAATGATCAATTATAAAATTAACTATATCGTGCTGAAAAATCCCTGTGAAAAAGTAGATTGTTAATGCTAATGATGTCAAAAATTACTAATTTAACACACGCACAAAAAGCATAAATAATTGTTAAAAAAAGATTGTTTCGTTTAATATATGAGAAATCTTACCTTCTTGTAATTATTTAATTTTAAATATTTATTTATATATATGTATATCTTAATGTCATTTTTTACACTTTCACTAAATTTTTATCAAAAATACCTACTCTGCTAAATGCCTTCTAGTTCGTGAAAGCTCAGCTCGGTAAGACTGGGCGATGCAAAACGCATCACCGACCACTGGAAGAACAGTTTCTAAATACAGCTGTGAAGACTGAGTTAAGTAGGCCTATAAATATTAAAGCATATTTAAAAAAATAATCATAATAAGTGATAAATATGTAGCAATTTTAGAAATTTCTATAAGAAATACACTAAAGGTATTATTGGTATAACAAAAATAACATTCATAATTTAACTTTAAAAAATAGAAATTTGTAAAATGCACTAATTCTTATAATAGTAAAATGACATCTGTATCCTGGATTTAACTCGGAGATGATAAAAATTATAATAGAAAAATGAAAAAAAATCCACATATTTTAAAATACAAAATTTTTATTACTTGTGGTTTTCTTCTTCCTATTCTAGTGCCCATAGTTAGCAGATGGTAGCATATTTTAATCCACACTCTCAGACTGATTTCTGGCTTATGCCTTTATCAATCAATGACAACATGAGGTTCAAAGTGAAGTGATGCATCCAGCAGCAGCCATCTTTGTTATCTTTTTTTACTAACAAGATTTTGGCTTGAATTTAACTAGAAAAAAAAATCTATAGTTTCGAATCCAAACAGTTGTATAGATCTGACAAGTCAGTAACTACACATTTTAGTAGTTTCAGTTCTATTTAAATTGATTAAGAATGTTAAATATAAATACATCATGTGACTTTATCTTTGGATCAAAACCTTAGGTTTTTTTTTTTTTTAAATTTCAAGTAAAACACTTGTTAATTACACAAAGAAGTAAACATATCTCCAGATACATGACTACAATGGATGCAGTTTTGAATCATACATTCTCACTGATGGAAGTAAAAATCATCAACCAGTCTGAGAATAGCATATCAAATTGCAATAATAATAATAATAGAGTGGCTTTGTTGTTTGAGAGTTCGTAAGATCCAAGAACTTTATACTCCAAAGTCTGATATTCTATCACTATGCTAAAGCATGATCACATGGTAATCACTAACAACTCGAGCTTAAAATAAAATGATGCTAAGTAAAAGACAGGAGAAATTCTCCTCTTAATAGTTTGAAATTCAAATGAGATTGTGATAGTGTGCACATAAAAATACAAAAAAAAATTATTCATGGATGTATTTTTCACTCATTTTAGAGCAATTTTAAAGATAAATTGCTTTCCTAATAATATTAAAAATATATTCATTATGAAAACAATTTATGCCCAGTATTAAGTACTATTAATTGAGAAACAATTATAAAATTAGAATGTTATTTTTTGAGATGATTCTAGCAAATTAAGTATTTAGAAAAACACAGCTCAAGCAATGTTACTACTTAAGTGCAGTATGATAACGATCACTAATCGAAGCTAAATTCTGTCACTATTGGTGGAAGAATATCATAAGCCCTAATGACAAATCATCCAATTATTTATTTATTTACTGATGATGCTCAACTATTGATACAGTTTCAGCAAGGAGACAGATAGTTATAATGGTTCCTAAGAATTAAAGAGTAATTGACAATAAGAACAAAGTACAGATCACAATGTTCAAAATTGATTGCAGGCATCACGGAAGATGGTCAGAGAAAAGCAATTACATCTCTAAAATATTCGTTGAGACCCAATTTATCTAAAGAATTGGAGCAAATTTTTTTGTCTGAAACTATGGTGGAATGATTTAAGTCATAAGTTTGGAAAGGGGGCAAATATTCATTAAAAATTTTATTGTTTGTCCATTGACCCGCATAGCTTATACTCAATGTTGCCATGGTTATTGAGAAATGTCATGATCAGAAAGCAGATGATGCTGATTACAGTGTTTATAATAAATATTTCAAGAGGCATGATAATTTATTATACCAATACAAAACCAGCTGTGTGTTTATACAGAAAAAATTCTTTCTGAAATTAAACTGTTAATTTAAAAGAGCCGTGAATTCCTTTTTTTTTTTTTTGATTCTTAAAACATATCAGCTTGTGTGAGCTCATTGCTGTTCCATAGTATTTAGTATATCATTTTCAGTGTATAGCATAAACAAAATTATGATTATCTTTATTGGATTATAAGTGCCTGAAATTTTGCATCACTTAAAAAAAGGAATTTGAACAAATTCTTGCAAAATTTAAATCTTGAGAGGTAAACATGCTGTGCGAATGTTTCATTTATACACTGATTAATAATAATACAATCAAAAATTGCATACAATTCAAATACACATTTAATTTTACTTTTTATAAATCTATCATAACATATAGGCAATATTCTATAAATTACATGAATTGATAGTAGAGTTTATAAACAAGGTTAAATGTACACCATCTGGTTATCAAGTTGTTATAAAGGTAAAGTTATTTGCAAACAGAACAAATTGAACAAGTGACGTCTCATCATCAGAAGATAAAAACTTGCCATTAAAAATAATACTAGCACCAGAATAAGAGATCAACAATAACTTTTGTTTTAAGATTAATATTTACAACTCTAATTAGAGATTTTAGAAAGACAACAGAGATTAACTAAAAAAAGTTCCCAATTATTACAAATAAGAAATCTTACTAATTATAGTGAAAAAACTTGCATTTAACAAGTGGTATCTCATGTGAAAAGAAATGTTATCCTGATTTCAACATTTGAAAGAGGAACTACGTGGAAGTACATTATGGTCCAGTAAAATCTATAATTAATAAATTAAAATTGTATCTATGATAGCAATTCATAATATTCCTGTTAAATAGTTTAGATCAGATATTAGGAAATCGATGTTTGAATTTCAGAGCTATCGATAGAACACCTATTATTGTTGGGATGCTTGATTCCACCCATTTGTGTCTTAATAATGATAACACTCTTCTAAATAAAATAATTTATCAGTTTCAAGCCCAATTGAATTTTTAACATCTGTTTGGCTTTTCTTGATAACCAACTTATTTTAATATCTTTATGAATGAATCATTTTAACAATTTCCATCTTGCTATTTTATTGTTTTTTTTTTATTAATTTGCCGTGTCTGTATACATTTCTATCTGTATGTCCACATTTTTGAAATTTGCTCTGGCTGAGACTTTCTTTTAGTTTTAATAAAATATTATGTAAAACAAATTTTTTTTAATAATGTAAGCATTTTTGGCTGACTAAAAAGTAAAAAAATAACTGACTCTTAGTTAATTTGTCATTCTTGCAAAATATAAGGAAAAAATCTAGACTTGTTATTAAACAATTAGAAATTGCAGGAATATTGTCACTTCATAAAAGCATTTGAGGCCTCTTTTTGATTCTTATGATTTATTTAAGCTTCAAATGTCTTTTTGAAACAACAATATTCCTGCAATTTCCAATTGTGTTATAACAAGTCTAGATTCTTAAGATCTCTGATATTTTTCAAGAAGGGAAAATTAAATGAGATTCAGTTTTTTTTAATTTTTAGTCAGATTATATTGTCATTTTCCTACTTTTTAGTCGGCCAGTATTGTTTACATAAAAGAAGTATATAAAAATTTTTTTTTTACATATTATTTTATGACTTAACTCTCATAATAAAAATGATTTAAAGAAAATTCTGAACTTTGGATGATTAGCTTAATATCAATTACTTATTTAATTTACGTCTAATTCAGAAAACATTACATACCTCTTCACCAAAATAATCCATTTTGAATAAAGTTGAACCTCCTTCCACTTGAGTTTGTACTAAAGTTGGTGGAGTTACCTAAAATAAGAAAAAAAATTGAAAATATTTTAATATACCTGGATACATAAATATATATATATAATTTCAGATTCTTACATGTGGCTGCATATTATTATTACAGCACTGACATTTTGACTAGGTCTCGCCCATCATTATGCTGGGTAACATGATTGGTTTTTAAACACTAATTATGCAAATAGAATGCAGGTCACCCGTTAAGTTAATGGATAATTAAGTTAACCTACTATGTGGTTGGAAGCTTTATCATTCTATCACATTTATTAACACAATCAAATCTTTTTTTATAATTTTGAAGTCCTCTCGAAATGTTTACTTATAGACATTTCTGGATAAGATCTGCAGTTTATGTTTTTACATATTAAAACCTTCAGATTTTAAATAAATAAAAAAAGATGAGTAGAACTTAATATATGAATTAAGAGTAAAAGCATTGGACTCATAATAAAGTGATTGTGCTTTCTGTCTGCTAAGCCAAAAGTTGGGGTTCAAATCCAGGTAAAATTTGAAAAAAAATTTACATAACTGAAAAGTTCCAAACAAACTTTGGAATTTTTCTTGAGATAATT
Organism: Epiperipatus broadwayi; assembly: GCA_028023455.1. Taxonomy (NCBI): domain Eukaryota; kingdom Metazoa; phylum Onychophora; class Udeonychophora; order Euonychophora; family Peripatidae; genus Epiperipatus; species Epiperipatus broadwayi. The sequence continues at coordinate 25,630,768 of JAQFVV010012394.1, read as the reverse complement.
TCCTCATAATTAATCCAATTGACTTTTAAAACAAGCAAAAAAAAAGTAATAAATTATTTTTAGCTAAAGGGTAAAGAAGAAAGGAAAACCACCAAGAACCTTCATCTATAGGTAGTCTGATAATAATGTTTTTTCATTTTTCCTTTTGGAGAAAGCCTGAAAAATCTTTTTCCCTGTAGTATGCTGACATACAGAATGTAGATCAATGAAAAGTTGATTATTCTATCCAAGCTATCTGCAGAGTTATCTGGCAATCAATGCATGTATTATATAGCAGCATAGTTTAGCTATTTACCACACAAATTTTAAGGAGATAGCATATCTGTATCATGACATAACATGAAATGTGACCGTGTGTTTTGTAATATAACTTACAATGGGACAATATGCTAACATTAACTTTTATTTTAAATTGGGAATAACGAAAACATTTTAAATGATTCAAACTTTGTATAGTAGTAAAATATGCATCGCAAGAACATTTTCATATGATATGCAGATTTCGTGAGAGCAAGATGAACACTGAAGATAATCCCTAAATGTATGAAACATACTGTAACGTCTCATATCACAACTCATAATCCAAACAAATTAGGGCTTAAAATTTTTGTAGCTATGTTGCAACATAACATGATTAATTCAGATAGCATTGGAAGCAATTTGGAGAATATCTATTCACTGTGACATACAGTGTTTATATATATTGACTTTCATCAGTACAGATTAACAACATAATATTCATTGGAAAAGTAGTACATACTACCTGAAGTTGTGATATGAGAACTTAACATATAACTTCTTTGGCACTAGTATATTCTGATGAATATACTGTGTCTCTGTTTGGAGAAAAATTACTTACATCAAAATTCTTAATATTCAATTAAATATTACCATGAAAAATTTTAACGGTACATTCAAGTCTACTCTTTGCAGTGATTTCCTACTCTTTCATATTCCTTTACTGATACCAAAAAGTTATCTCATAGAAATTATACAAAAAAACTGATAAGTAGGTCAGACTTGTCAATAACTGAAGATATAATTTCACCCATAAGACTCATCTCAAATTAAAATGCCATTTCTTGATGTTCAACCAAAATTCTAGAACCAAAGAATTATGCTATAAAAAATGGGGTACTGTTCTATTAGAACATGTCAGCTGCTTAATGGTGCTATTTGTATGCAAAAGTACATAAATATGCCGTTTATGTGGCCGCCATCTTCTAGGCCTACATATCTATGCAAAAGCACAGAAAGAAGCCGTTTAAACGCGGCAGTTGGCACCGATGGCATTATTTCTATGCTATAAAATACAGAAAAGATGCTATTTATCAATGGCCAGCCTGCTTTAGTGTTATGCACTTTATCCCAATGCTCACAGTTCAAAGTTCACTACAGTATCGTGGAAGGGTGTCTGGACTTCAGCCTGCCACAACTCTTCAAATATGCATGTCAAAGGAATCAGCTTACAAGTCATTTCACCTACAATTACCTCCTAACAATTATCAACCCATCGCCACGCTTCCCTACTCAACGTAAACCTTAAAAATATTCGGAAAGGATACGTCCAAGCAAGATTTCGCCCAGCTCAGGCGAAAAGTCATGTTTGCACGAGAACACGCCCGCGACAAATAAAATGGCTGACTTAAAAATGTAACTGCCATCCACAGAAGCTGGTGTACACAAGGAATTAATTCTTCTACTCTAATAGAATCTTTGCAATAAAGTACATAATTGATAAAAGTTTTAATTATTGCAGATGTGAAAAGGTATACCATCTGCCCTACATATAATGAAATTTTTGGCCACTTGTAGTTAAAGCTTTTTAAATTTTTTGTAGTGTAAAATTGTTATCGACTAAATGACAGGAATTGATTAAGGAAATCAATGAATTACGTTAAGCCTTTGGAATAAAATGTATGACTGTGAAATTTCTCGTAGTTCTATCCAGAGACCAAAAGAAATTGTCCAAAGAATACATTTATTAATCTTAAAAAAGAAACCCAATCAAGTTGGAAATTATTAATCATTCTTAATAGGTTGTGCCATTAATATCTATACACATATTCTTTCAAAGATAGCTATTGTAATAAATCAATAAATAAATATTTTTCCTTTTCAAAAAATGACCCAAAAAAGTAAGACAGTTCAGTAATTAAAGCATTCTTAGCATTTTTTCCCACCACAATGTAGTTAATTATCTCTCAAGCAATGCTAGTAGACTTTGTAAAGTTTGCGGGGAGAGGGGGTGATGGTTTTGACAGCCAGCGCTGATATACAAGGGGAATTCTGCTATAATAGAATATTTGCAATAATGTATGTTTACGTAAAATTGTTCCAATAAATGTTATTAAGGAAATAAATGAATTATGTTAACCCGTATGATTATTATTCTTTCACAAATAACCGGGTGGGCCCAGTAAGTTATATTTGTGTTTTTGCATAGCAACAACACCATCAAGTGGCTGACATCTAATAGAAGAGTATCAAAAATGGAACTAAGTTCCAGGTAAATTACTTTTTCCATATCTACAGTAAAGCCAGCTGAAATGAGCTTCTTAGACATATCTGAAGTCTCAATAACAGATTCAAGACAATTCATGATTATTAGATTCAAATTTCATAAACAGAATTTAACATTCATTGATTTATGAGTATCACAAATATAATGATTGTTGAATACATGGTTTCAGTGACAGAAATGAAAAGCTTAGTAAAGCCACTAAAGAATCTATCTCCTGGTTGGAATATCTATAGGTTTTTTTTTTTTACAAAATTTTGTTAATAGACAAGCTGTCTACAAATTCATACACTAAAATAATAATACCATAAAATAATGTATGGAAAGTTTTTCTTTCTTTATTGACTAACTAATTTTTCCCAAAAGATATTTAAAAAGATTTTTCATTCTCAGGATAGATATATACACCCTATTAATACCAATTTATAACAATCTAAATAATGTTTAACTTATGCCATCTTTGAAATTTTACTTCCAAATATTAATACCAAATCAAATGTTGGATGCATTGCTATATTTCATAATGGCAACTGATTCTAGACTGCTAATGAGATCAATTATGACAGAAACATATGTCCAGTAGAGACTGATTTATGTTTTCCATTAATAGTTTAAAAGATTGTAAAATTTTCTATACATGGCCTAAATTAAATTAATGTTATTCAATATAGTCACATAATTATATAATGTTTTATTAGTTGTTTATATATACAATATATTTAAGTCATACATGTGAATTTTCAAATGAGCTAAGTAACAATAAATGCAAAAGACTTTAAAACAAGAAGCATATCTTACCTCGTAATAACCTCGATCAAAATAGTGTTCTCTGAAGCACTGAGTCACGATTGAACGAAGTTTAAAAATTTTAGACATCTGTAAATAAAAATTTTATATATATTCACATAGAAACATACATGTGTGCATATAATTTAAAATATTAATCATTCTTAAACAAAAGTAATAATGAATAATTTAAAAATAAAAATAAAATTATTTTAAAAAATGATGACTGCAGGACAGTCGAAACTGTTATAAAAGTATTGATAAAGTGTTTAAGAAAGATATAAATGGTATGATAAGTTAAAAAATCAAACCAGTATTCATCCCTTATAAGAACTTTATCAAAATGTCTCCTTTTACTAATTATAATATACTATTTTTTAACAACTCTGTCCAGTGAACATCATTCAACTTATAATATATTAAAAACATTAAAAACAATATATATATAATTTAATAATTAATACAAAATTATTACTATAGAATAGTTTATCATATGATTATTAAAATGAAACATCTTTTCTATAAGAAATTAAAACTGTTTAATATTTTAAATAAATTTTATTTACTTTTACATTATTATAAATTTTGTTTAAGATTGATTAATATTTTAAATTTTATAATGAAAACAACTTTTAAGCTTGAATTTTGACCATCTAAAATGAAATGTGTGTGCATACATATATAACATATGTATGTATATATAATTAATAAAATAAAAAATAAATAATCAATGGTTTTATTATTTGGGATTTCATGATACTAAGTTCAAACACTAAAAATGATAGAATTGGAATTGATCCAAGGACCTTATGCTCCAGAAGCTGATACACTTGCTTGCACATATTTAGAGAAGACCCAAAATTATACCATATCACGTAATCTATATTACCATATAAATGTAAAAGTTTGTTTATGACTTTATAACTCAACAAATATTGCACTAATCTTGAAGAATTATGCATAATTTTCTTTCCTTTTTGGTATAGAATTTTACTAGCATATAAATTTTTGCTTTAATTGTTTTTAAAAAAAATTGTAATTTGCAAAGTGCATAATAAATTAACAATCTTTTAATAATAGCTTTATAAATTATATACTTTAAACAATATTAAAAACTATCCAGAACAATATTTTGAAGTATCGTTAAAATATATTTTTATTATCATTTATATATGCGATCTTACAATTTTCGTGGTAAATACCATTGTTATTAGACAATACATGCATAGATTTTGAGATGGTACTTCAGACAGCTTGGAGAGAGTACCAGTCACTTTTTTACTTGGACACCCATGTTTCAATTACTGTCAATCATAAAATTTGTTAATGAAGTTTATTAATCAACCATACACAAGCATGAATAAAAAAATGCATAAAGAAAATCTACAACTAAATCATAAATTTATAGTATTTCAGCCAGGATCAGGGACATATCATAAATCTAGAAATTAAATCAGTCTTATCTCCCCTCCCAATATGTCAACACAATATTTATTATTTAAATGCATGATTCTATTCAAAAGAGATAGATAAATATATATATATTGAAAAACACATAAATACATATGTATTACAAATAGAATGCCAAAAATTGTATCTTGAAATTTAATTACCATATATAAATGAATATTACGTGCAATTATTAAAATTAGAAATGCATGATTTTGAGCAATAAAATAAAATTTAATAACAATAAAATTCTTGGGAAAAAAAAATGCACATATTTAAATATATTATAATTTCAATAATTGCCAGGAACAAATTCCATGAAATTAATTATTATTTACAAATGATTATTTGTAATTATTAATTTTGTTTTTTTAAGTGTGTGTTTTGATATGACTTGGATATATTATATATATATATCAGTATATGCTTAATAATTAATAATACTAATTAGTTTATAATATGAGAAATATATTTAAAATAAATATTAAAAGTTGATTATTCAGTAATATAATTGATTGTAAAAAGTTAAATTTTTTGTGATATTGCTATTGATGAGTATTATTTTTTCATTTAAAAAATATGTGAATACAGAAGCCATGGAAAACTATATAATTGCATTATATTATTTTATTCTAATGCAAGTGAAGTTGTGGATACAACTAGTTATATCATAAAATAAGTTTTCAGCAGATTATAACATATCTAAAGAAAATGCTTAAAATAATTTAAAAAAATCCATTACCACTGATAAAATAATATTAAAAATGGAAAAACTGCCCCATGAAATATTCTAATTTCATTTAGGTAAGAATACAAAGAAAGCAAACATTGTAAAAGAATTTATGCGAACATCACAATCATTTTAATATTATACAAAAGCTCACACAATTAACAGTACGAATTTCATTATAAAACAAAGCTGGAGATTCAATTAATATCAATAGGCTTATGCAAAAAATAAAGTGATGATTTAACAATCATTGTTCATATCAAATCTTTGAAAAAACTATATTTCTCCCAAAGTGCTTTTGATAATACTTTATACAGTATTGTGGAAAGTATATTAAGAGGAGAGTAGGTTTTTTCTTAAAGAAAATTAAATAACTTTTAGATTTTTGGAGTAACATTAAACAATATATAACTATGACAAAAAAAAAAATTCTAAATTATCAAAAAACTATGACAAAGAAAAATCTTCAAATAGATAAAACTATAAATATAATATATTCAGATCCTTTGAAACCAAAGATAAATTTACAATGGACTAACTATATGCATACTGTGTTCCAATGAAAAAGCGATCAATTCTCTCTCCAGGTTTTCTGCAATGCCATCTCCAAATCAACAAGTGCTTAATAGTGACGTAATTCACCTCAAAAATTTTAAGGCATTGGTTTGCCTGGATCACGAATATAAAATGTGACTGTGTGTTTTGTTGCCCAACCCACAATGGAACAACATGCTAACATAAAATTTTATTTTTAAATCGGGCGAAACTGTTACTGAAATTTTTGAAATAATTCAAACTATGCATGACAGTGAAACCATGAGTCAGAAGAAAGTCTCCAAGTGCTTTGCAAGAATTTGTGAAATGAGAGACCATTGAAGATAATCTATGAAGTTGAAAACATACATTTCATATCGTAACCTATGATCCAGATGTGGAAGTATCTTAAAATTTTTGTGATGAATAGCTAAACTGTCACTACATGCACTGACTTATGAGGTGGAGCTCCATGCACTTTGGACACATAACCAGTCACTTTTCCATTGGTATACACTGTGCAAGGAAAAATAATAATAATAAATTTTCATCATAGCAAATACCATTAAGCATACAAGCAGTACAATCAGGTTTAAATGTCGACAATAACAGATCAAATAATAAAGATGCATGAAGATATTAAGTTATTATAAATAAGAATATTCATTTCAACACAACTGTTATATAACATGCAATTCAATGTGATATGTTTCTACTGCCAGCACAGGATACAAAAGATATATAAACATGAGTAATTCAGCAATGGCTACAGTTGAAATGCTTAAAAATAAATCAGTGCTATATTTTTCTACTTATTTTAATAATAGTTTTTAATAGAAGCCATGCGTCGACATGCAAATATCAAGTGTTCTCACAAACAAGAGCAATCCTCTTTAATTCATGAAAAAAACTGAATTATTAAAATTAAGGGATTTTCATCCGTAAGTTGCATTGTGCCTTTTATCAACTTTCAAAGTGAGTCAAGTGAATAAGATAATTTACTACTAAGGATTGTTGGGTGATTTAATTAACACATTATAAAGATATGTATTTATTTCTGGGCAGAAATTAATAACTTACATTTAACATGAAACAAATTGTATTCAGAAATGACAAATACGAAGCAGCTCCATTTTGATGAATTGTTTGCAAAATGATAAATAAATAATCAATCAAAGTAAGATTGAAATAAACAATTATTAATAACTATATTATAATATTTATCGAATGGGTTTCATCTCCATTGACACCATCAAGATGGTGTCAATGGAGATGAAAGCCAGTCGATAAATATTATAATACAGTTATTAATAGCTGTTTATTTCAATCTTATTTTGATTACTTATTTATGTATTTGTGATAACATTATGGACAAATAAATTGTATTGGATATTTGACCATTGTAGTAAAATAATAAAGAAACGAAATCTAACAAATGTTAACAATACATTCATTTTTTTTCTTTAATTAGTAATTTTTTATTAGCAGTATAATAATTAATACATTACCATTCAATTCTATTTAATTACTACGCAGAAACAATATTCATCATAAACACAATAAATTTAAATTTGATTTACCATTAATTAATAATCTTTTTTAAATAACATTCTTTAATAAAGTATAGTTTAATTATTGTTAAATTATTACCATATTTGGCACAAATTTTTTCAACTTAATTATTTTTTTGTCATTTACTTATACCGAGTGACTTTTTTTAAATCCAATCAACCCAATAATCTGAAAAAGTCTGAAAGCCAAGAATGATGGATTAATAATAATCCAGCCCTCGATTCTGGACCTTTTGTTTTATTTTGGCCAAAAAAAAAAATGAAATGTCATAATGCTTTTACCAAATTTAATCAATCTTTTCTTTAGAGATCATCAACTTTTAAAATCTTCAATTTTAGAAGAATTATTTTCTGCTCTAGATTGTTAAAACTAAATAGATTTGGTTTATACTAATAAACAAAAGTAATAATCCCAATTCAATATTTAATTTTAACGGAGGTCCTGCATAGTTTAATACAATAATACAATCACAAACTCCAGATCTATTAAAAATCCATGGATAATAGCTCAAATCTTTCTCTTCTGGTGCTCGGACATCATATAATCTCCTGAATGCAAACCATTCAATTATTTATTTTTAAACTCAGATATATAATGTAACTATATGCATTGCTTTTAAAAATTTATTCCAAAAAAAAAACTTACATTTTCTCCTCGAAGTAGCATGTGCCTATGATCCAACTGGATATCAACAAGTGATTCCTATAAAAAATGTTTACGTAAACAGTTAGTCATAAGTGTGCTTAAGTCTAAACACTATCTATATATAAAATTAAACAGACATAGGAATATATATGTAAGAGCACATACACACAGCATATATAATTACAAAGAAATCAAGTCATATGAAACATGACCTAATTTAACAAGCTTGTATTACAAATGTTATATATAGAGCTAGCAAATAAGCTCTTAACAAGCTTTGCAGAATATTCCCAACTCCAGACTAGTTGCATTAGATTAAGAATACCAGGACAAGCCCAGGGGTTGGGATATTCTGCAAAGCTTGTTAAGAGCTTATTTAGGAGCTCTATATATAACATATGTAATTATACTTAATCATAATAAACCTCAATAAATGTAAATAATGGATGTTAATAGTACCCTAAATTCTATTATATATATATTTCTACACACAGAATTCAAGCCAAATTTTATAACATTGCCATTAATCTTAATATATCATTGTATTCTATTTTGTGCACTTTTTTCCTCATACAATGTCTGGTTTATTATTATTATTTCTTATGCTGTCAACTATTTAGCAGTGTTTTTCCAAACTGCAATTGGCAAATGTATTGCATTAATTGTTTTGTATATATATACATTCACATATTTAAACGATTACAATAAACACAAATAATTTTACAGTTTATCCAATATGTAACACAAATTAATTTCCAAAGAATCATTTAAATGAACTTGTATATAATAAAATATGGGCTTTATTTACAATTTCATTTAAATGAGCTTTTGAAAATCTAACTTACGAATCTACTTAATAATGCATTTGGAATCGTTTGTTCTATAAATAGTTTTACATTCATTTATTTAAACATATATGGATGCACATGCACACGCACACACAAACACTTTAAACACACAATTATATAAATTTAGTTGTTTTTCTGTCTATCAATATAATAAATTAAATATACTTATATGCACTATATATCTATCTATTTACATGTACTCATACATAATAGACATTTGTATTTATAATTCTTCCAAAGCGTAAGCTTGTGGTTAAGACCTGTAGAGGTCCCTACTATCACATTTTTACACGCATATTCTTGAGGTTACAGCCTTAGTAAATATTATTTATAATTCTTATAAAGGCAGAGTAAAAAAAACATTTTTCATAGAATACTCCTGAGTTTAGTGAAATAAACCTAACAGCATCAAAAGCATGTCCAATTCAGGTTCGGAAAAATCTGTTATTTTACTATATGTTTGTTACAGAAATTTGTGCAATTGATATAAAGAAATAAAATTCACTGAACATATCTTAATTACTTGAATACGATGCAAATATATGGATAAAATATCTTTAACACCCCACCAATATATTTCTTTTAGTCGTGCTACTTTGAAAACAAAGTCTGAATTTAACAGCAGGACTGAATGAAAAGATATTTTACATTTGAATTTCAGATAGCTTTATATACCGATTCTATTTTATATATAAAAATCCATCATTATCAACCATTATCAATCCACTGCAGGATGAAGATCGCTCTATAACTGCTTTAAGAAATTATTGTTATAGGAATAAGAAATTAAATAATTCTAATGGAGTAGCTCTGTTTCAGAAAAATCAATTTTATAAAGATTATTTGAGTATTGGCTACTCTGATAAATTTGTTAAAAGTATTTTATTTAATAATAATACTTATAATGATATAAAGGACAAAGAAAAATATGATTTTATTTCTTTGTCATTTAAATTGTCTTCTTATAAAATTGTATGTAAAAATAGTAATTTCTTTGGAAATAAGATAATTGCTTGGAAAAGGGGTATTACATTGAATAATTTATTAAATAATACAAAGGAAATTTTTGATAGGAAGACTATTCCTTGTGTAATGTATATTATCCCTTGTTTTTGTAAGGTTTATATAGGTCAGAGTAGTTTGGGCTTAAATGAAAGAATAAAGGTGCATAAAAATAGGGTTAGAAATAAATATCTTAGTTCTGCTTTGTATGTCCATGAAAAAGATACATGCCACACTATTAATTTTGAAGAAGCTATGGTTGCCTTTTTTGAGAGAAATGAAATTAAAAAAATTAAAGAATATTATTAAAAATTTATGATTCTGAAGCAATTAACTTATTTAAAAGTTCTTTTAATATTAAGGGTTGATGGGAAGTAAATGGAATTGTGGGTAGCATTTAATATAAATATGCTGTTGTTTTGTAGTTCTTTACACTTAAGAAGCCTGCTTGTAGCAATGAAATCATTAGTTGTGTTTTAGATTTTACTTTCTTGACTAGATCTGATACAGTGAATTGAATTTAGCATTATGGAATATAAACCATTACGTCACTTAGGGCACAACTACATAGTAAAAAATTTTCAATACTAATTATATAATATGAACTCACACTTATGTGTTAGAAACCAGTTAATAGGATTTTGTATGGTGACCCAAGAAAAAAATAATTTTTAGGTAAATCAAAGTCAGAAGCTTTCAGGACTTGGCCCCGCATGTTGTTAATTAGCGATACTATTTTCTAATAATGCAGTCACCAAAGAAGGTTACTGCAGAAGCTATTCAAATCTCTGTCTCAATCTTTGCTAATAACATTTTAATTTAAAATGTTCTTTTTACACCAAGTTGCTTCGAAATAGTTGACAGGGTATTGTTACATGGAGCAAGTTAATCAGTGTTTTATCACAGCTCACCTCTGTTCAACATTTGTGTTATAGCTGACATCATATATTGATTTTCAAATATTATTAGTCAAGTGTAGATCTGTCTAAATTGATCTTTCCTGGTTAAAGCAGCAGTAGCAATATTACCGTTATAATCTAAATATTCTAAGTAATGATATCTTTTAATGTATAGTCGTAAAAGCATCACTGCCGATAAAACAAGGAATTTAAATAGCCTAACCTAAAACACTTACTGAAAATTGTGAAAAAACATTAATATTAATTTATAACTTACTGTATTACAAAATGACTGACATTTTAAATGTATGTAGAAAAAAATGTGCTTTTTAATTTTAAAAACATCTCATTTTTTATACATTATTAATATAATTGCATATGTGGATCATTTTAGAACTAATTTTCTAACAACCAAGACCGCTGCTTATTCTTAAATTTTGGTGACCCATATTTATCTAGTTCTGAATTAATTTGAGTTTATTATTTCTATTGCCAGCTTTTTTCTTTTTTGAATAAATAAATATGCTTTTTGCAAAGCATGGTGGGTTTTATCCATTTTATTTGAGATATGGCTTTATTATAGCTGAAAGAATGCACCTACTGATAAAACGAAAAAGTTTAAATACACAAAATGTTTTCAAAAAATTGTGCTATATGTGGGAGAAAAAATATCAAAATTAATTTATTAGTGATAAGCCTTAAAGTAATTTATATACAAGCTCGATTTTAGAAACAGAAATAATGTGTATATATAGATTTACAACTGAAAACAAAATTTGCTATTAAATTTAAAGAAGTTCATTCAATATCTGTAAGAAACTGAATAGGAAAAATTTAATGTTCTCTCCAGACATTTTGTCCAGTGTAAATCTTACTATAAGATCATTCATATAGTAAACAACCATGGATATGCTGCTCACTAATACCCATCCTACAATGTGGTGAGTTTAATGGCTTTTATTCTTGGGTTTAAGACTAAAAGAAAAACACTGTGGTTTTCATTCTCAGATGATTAATAATTCTTAACTAAAACAATGGGTATATTTACTTGAAATCAGAATGAGTAGGTATCCATATATGTAAGTAAAAGCTGTTTCTCTTTTAAATTTATAATTATGATCGATAAAAATAAATTATAGCACTCATTTCCAGAAAGCTATAAAACTGCTGGTAATCGAAGGTAGAAACTATTCACAAATTTTCTTAAGCTGCCATTTTATGAAGATCTTTCATTTAGCTATTTATAACTATAGATCACTTTTAATTGAAGAAAAACTGCATGAATTGGAAGAATGGTCTAATATTCAATAGGATATTAAAATCAACGATAGAAGATGAAGAGACAATTAATTTGAAAAAAGGATATATAATTTATTACTAAAACTGAAAACGCAAGTGGAATGGGCTTCATTAGGAATAAAGTAGGGAAGAATAACATTGTATAGATCAGTTGTAGATCAATCACAGTTAATGCAAGATATCAAATGCTGATACTTCAGGTTTATGCCTGAGCAAGGTTTCAATATGATGAAGAAGAACACGATTTTTACATAGATGGAGACAGAAATGATGTTACAACATAGATTAGTGGATTATGAATCCCTTTTGTGAGAAAAATCCAGAGCAGAAATAACCATAGAAACACTCAAATGCTAGTGACTTAGAATCATATTATAATCAACATAGAAAGAGATACTCAATTAATGAAATGTCAAATATTTAATGTAAAATTAGAGAGGTAAAAACTATTTTAAGAAGTTCTAACAGATAGTATCTATAATCTGTATAAACCAATAAATTTAAACTAAGACTTGTAAATTGTTTTAGTATAAACTTTGAAGACAGTTCAGTTGAATGAGATCAATAAAAAAGTAACTAACATTCTTTTAAAAACTGCTACAATTAGTTAAACAGAAAGCAATGATTAACCAGTAAATTTTTCTAATGAGATAAAGGCAGTTTAGGAGAAATATATATATAACCATATTTTTAAAATGGCCAGTGCTTGCAAGAACCATATATCTGGAGTTCTGCAAAATATAGAAAAACTAATAATGAAAGTAGATTGGAAAGCTATAGGAAAAAAACAAGGCTCAAAAATATAACACTTTATGCTTAGAAAAGGAGCTGTTTCCATAATAAGAAGGGGACAATAAGATTTTCTTCTATTGTAATTATTATAAGAGAAGAAAAAAAGAATTCTAAAACAAAATCGGAAATTTTTTAACACTGTGTTTAAAATAAGAGATGGAAGGAAAGAGTATTCATCAGATTATAACTACCATTTTTTTTTCTCAACGAATTAATCAAAATGCTATATAAATTAGAATGTCTCTTTTATATATTCATACATACCTCATTTACTAAGTTATCAGCTCCACCTGGTGGTGAGATTCCTATTAATTCCCAGAAATCAACTGTCATTTCATGTCCATCAGGAGCCTGCACATAATATGTACATATATAATTTAGAACAGTAATAGAAAAGTTATATAAAACTTAATATTATACTAATTACAAACAAGCAAATTTTGAAATTAATTAAAAATCAGATTTAATTTATTCGGGAAAAAGCATTATTTAAATACTTATAGTCCAAACTTTTTTTAAAATTAAATTCTTATATATTTTTTAAAATTTATCACAATTAATACTCTAAATCGAAAATCTACTGTTTCTTAATCCTCGAATACATCTTTTCTTGAAGATAGTCCAATGGACTTTAATTATTTGGCTTTGCAGTAATTACTATTAAATTTTAAACAAAAAGTCTTTGGCCATATTTATTTTGAGCTAATTCACTCTCAGCAAATATGTACAATTATAGCTGCTAATAAATGCAGTTTAAACTTACCTGTTTGCCTTCTGGAACAGGTTTTATTTCACCTGAAACACAAATGGATGACTCCGTACTAAGAATCAGAGCATTGTATGTTTGACACTAAATTAAAAAAATAAATATTTTCAACAGGGTCTTTACAGTAAGTTTCATTTTTATATTGTTAAATGTATGCTATTTAAAATATTAAATCTAATTAAAAAAGTCATTAAATAATTTTATTGCTTCGGAGTTTATAAGAAGTTTGAACGATGGAAATGACAGAGCCACATACCATCTATAGACTTTAAGATCCAGAGTTTTACACTCTACCATTATATCTAATAAAAAATTATCAATAAACAACTTGTTGGTTATTAACTTATCAGATTCTTTCAATAAGAGACTACTCCATTTATATTCAACACCATATTATAAAACGTATATAATTTAAAATTTAGTACAGGCAAATTATATAAATAACCAATATCAGGCTTTTTAAATACTAGCAAAAAAAAAATTGAAAAAGTCTGCAGAAAGTAAGAGAAAAAATTGTAAACTTGAAAAATGTTTACATAAAACTATAATTAATAACAATAAGATTTGCAGCTAAAAGAAGCTCTTGAAGAAATCTGACAGTCGAAACTGTAAGGAAATAAAATTATTTGAAGAAAATAGTATGTTTGCATTGTATAAAGTAGAAAAAGGTATTATTAATTATAATTATATATGTTAATAATCAATGCATAAAGAATAACGGAGAACAAATAATAACTACGTAAAACCTCATGGGCAATAAAATTTGTTTATTTATGAATGAGCGCAAAATATTTATTGCAATTATATGGATAAGTATTAGATACAATGGGATCACAACAGCTGCTATTTAAAAAAAAATGTAAACAAAAAAAAAAAATGTAATATTGTAATTCATACTTAAATTGTTTGGAGACACATTCCATGTGCTACATTAACTTAAGATCATTGCACTTATTACTTGTGAACAATATGTACATCTATTCATTTTAATCTTTTAATCAATCAATAAATTATAAATAAATCAAAATAATAGGCAATCTACAACTTAATGTCACCTAATTGATTTTTGTTCTAATACGGACCTTCTCAAGATGCCATTTTTAAAATTTATCACATGACAAAGAATGTTCTACAGCTTTATACTCTCTAGTGGTCATCACTAGAAATAAATTCATAAAAAATATATATATATATTTTAATTTACTTTACACATATATATACATCAATTATACATGCTCTTATTCATCTCTTTACTATCTTATAACTACTATCTATAATCAAACAAACAATTCATGTCTTATACTATCAATACATATACATATATTACAATTTCCAATTATCTAACAGTGACCATTTCCCTAATATATAAATAAACTACTTAAAATTTCCTTTTCTTTAATACATTATGGTCTACTTGCCGCTGAATCAAAATTTTTAAATATTTAAAATTTCTTTGCCTTCATTTCAAATTAATAAAAAAAAGATATACACTATACATACATATGAGTTGCATTCTTTCTCGGCTTTGTTTTTTTTTTTTTTTTTACTATAAATTTTCATCTAAATAACTTTATTTTTTTTCCTACCTTAATTCATTAATTTTATTTTAAAAAAGACCACATTAAATTCTTAGATACAAAAAAATAGATTTTGACATGGATTCGACCATTAGTATGATTCTTTTCTAATTTGTAGGCTGTTGGATTCTGAGGATATTTTATTGTCTAGTTGTTCTAATTAATCTTTTACTCAGAATTTGTCTTTGAAAGATGAATTAACTCCTTTAACAATGAAAAAAAGGAAAAGGCTAAGTGGCCTGTACTTACAAAAGCTAATGGTACATCAGGCTCTTGAGGAATACCTCTGAATATGCCACCAAATGTAATAAAAGAGCAAAGAATATAAGCCTTTTCACCAAGTCTCAGGCCTGGGATTTCTCATTAGACATATTTAATTTTAGATTTTTTTTACTTACCTTTGAATAAAAAAATTGTGATATAATTTTTAATTAAACTAATAAATG